>JBAMBO010004138.1:0-83408 GCA_037044535.1 Lordiphosa magnipectinata | reverse complement strand
CATGGCATCTTTGGGGGTAATTAAAAATTGAATTACCATTACAATTACAATTATTTCGCAATTAATGCCGCCTTAACGATCTCTAGTGATTGCTCTACTTTTGTGACGAGCAGTGGTGTCCAAACTCACACAATCAAACATTGCGTTTGTGTGCCTAGCAGCGAAACACGAAGTAGACGTCACAACAAACAAATGCAACGAAAAAATGCCTCTCGAAGTAAAACAAAAAGCCGAACACGCGCATCATAAGAGAGCAAGCCGCCGAGCGTGCTATTTATAGAATACACATATTCTCTCTCTCTATATATGTGTCGGCTGCGACGCCGGCAGAATTTGGCTTGCCAACCACGCGTGGCTGCCTTTTCAAATTTTAAACATCGCTGGACTAGAGAGTGAAGTGCTGTTTCAATAGATCTGCCCTTACTATATGCATGCTGCGCCGGGGATAGAAAGGATGAACTTATGGTCTCTCTTAAATAGACGTCTAACAATCTTTCCAACGTTTTGAGGAGAAAAGATGATATGCAGATTTGTCGGAAGTCATTGGGCTTTCGGGATAAAAACCACTTTAATCTCCTTCCACTGAGTGGGGATGTAGTTGATTTTTAGACAGCTTACAAAAATTGTTTGTAACCATCCTAAGATAAATTACAATGAGTTCTGCAGCTAAGCGGGAATGATTTTGTCTGGTCCCGAGGTCTTATACGGCTTAAAGGATTTAACGGCCCACGTTATCCATTCTTCCGTAACTATTTTATGTATAAGGCTGTCAAAAAAGTCTTGCGGTATTTCCGCAAGCTTGTCTTTGCAAGCGCGTAGTTCTAGTTGTATTCGTCGCATCGGTTCACGCTAGAGCTTTTTGGAAAGCTCTTTTCACGCGCTAACACGTGTTTGATTTATTGTTGTTTGTTTTTAGTCGTTCGTGAGTTAAAGCGTCGCAAACATGGAGCAAAATAAAGAGAAAATACGGCATATTTTACAGTACTACTACGATAAAGGCAAAAATGCATCTCATGCTGCCAATAAAATTTGTGCAGTTTATGGACCCGATACAGTTTCCATTTCCACCGCACAACGATGGTTTCAACGTTTTCGTTTTGGTGCAGAGGTGATCGAAGATGCGCCACGGTCCGGAAGGCCTGTCGTCGAAAATTGCGATAAAATCGCTGAATTGGTCGAAAGAGACCGGCATAGTAGCAGCCGTAGCATCGGCCAAGAGCTGGGCATGAGTCATCAAACCGTTATAAACCATTTGAAGAAGCTTGGATTCAAAAAGAAGCTCGATGTATGGGTGCCACACGACTTGACGCAAAAAAACATTTTTGCCCGTATGGATGCATGCGAATCGCTTCTGAATCGCAACAAAATCGACCCGTTTTTGAAGCGGATGGTGACTGGCGATGAAAAGTGGGTCACTTACGACAACGTGAAGCGCAAACGGTCGTGGTCGAAAAGCGGTGAAGCTGCCCAGACGGTGGCCAAGCCTGGATTGACGGCCAGGAAGGTTCTTCTGTGTGTTTGGTGGGATTGGCAGGGAATCATTCACTATGAGCTGCTCCCCTATGGCCAAACGCTCAATTCGGACCTGTACTGCCAACAACTGGACCGCTTGAATGCAGCACTCATGCAGAAGCGGCCATCTTTGATCAACAGAGGCCGAATTTTCTTCCATCAGGACAACTCCAGGCCACACACATCTTTGGTGACGCGCCAGAAGCTCCGGGAGCTCGGATGGGAGGTTCTTTTGCATCCACCGTATAGTCCGGATCTCGCACCAAGTGATTACCACCTATTTCTGTCCATGGCGAACGAGCTTGGTAGTCGGAAGTTGGCCACAAGAGAGTCCTGTGAAAATTGGCTCTCCGAGTTTTTTGCCAATAGGGAAGCGAGCTTCTATAAGAGGGGCATTATGAAGTTGGCATCTCGTTGGGAACTCGTCATCGAACAAAACGGCGCATATTTGACTTAAATCGCATTATTATAACCAATTTTATGAACAATTGAAAATTCAATAAAAATACCGCAAGACTTTTTTGACAACCTTAAATATGTCTAACAGGGTCATTTCTGGTGCTTACGATGGGTACTTTAGAATATGAGCACCCGGGGAAATGTGCGTATAATAAAAGTTTTAAGTAGTCAAGACTGGATTCAGCCCAGATTTCATCAGCGTTTTGTAGCGATCCCGCCAGAATTTTACGAAGTCTCGATGCTTCGTATGTGGATTCAATTGATGATCGTTTTTCTTTCCGTAATGCTTTTTTGTAGACACTCAGTAGGACTTTATACATTTCCCAAGTATTGTCCCGATTCGTGTCCTTAAACATATCGATGTAAAATCATTAACTACCGCGTCTAACTGCTCGCCGGTTGCTGGTATTAGGTTAGGTTAGGTTGCAACGGCTGAAATGGGAAGATCCCATTTCTTCACTGAGGCCATCGCAGGCTCGTTGTGGTACCAGATAACCCTTTCTACGCTGCGGTCGTAGAGGGAGGGTCTGTCCCGTTAGAAAGTAGCACAAATTTTAGCAAAGCGGCAACACTTATTTTAGAGATGTTTGATAAATCGTTTAAGAAAGGATTTCCCAAAACTGTGCGTTGCCTTCTGCTGAGAACTGGACAGCGACAGAAAAGGTGCTGTACACTCTCCTCTTCATTCACTGAATTGCAGCTTCTGCAAAAGTCACTGTGTCTGATGGCAAGCCTTGCGGCGTGTCATCCGATTAGGCAGTGTCCAGTAAGGGCCCCTCTCTTTGTTGACTGAGTAATGCCCTAGATCTGTTAATATTGAGAGTAGGCCATATAAGCCTAGATACTTCACATGTGTGAATCGTTTGCCATCGATTTATGCTTATTCGACAAGTTGTTTCTTTTGTTAGTAGCTTAAAGGTCGCAAGTGGCTCTGCTATGTTGCTATTATCCGGTAGGAGCTGATTGGTAGTGCCAAGTCTAGCGAGGTGGTCGGCCATCTCGTTGGCTTCAATGTTGCAGTGTCCAGGCATCCAAACCAGATTTATTTTAAAGTGCTAAGCCATCTCATTAACAGAAATGCGGCACTCTGTAAGAGTTTTGCCATTATTAATATTACCGTCAAGTGTTTTTAAGGCAGCTTGACTATCTGTTACGAGAGTTTCCAGAAGGTTGGTAGCCTCCTGGATGGCTACAACCTCTGCTTCGAAAACACTATAATGATCAGGAAGTCGAAATGAAGTTTCAATCCCGAGCTCTGGACGGAAGACTCCTCCTCCTACCTGTACATCCAGCTTGGAGACATCAGTGTAGAAATTGATGGCATTCGGTTTGCAGTGAGGCATTGAGTTCCAGTCGACACGGTATGGTGACTTTATACATGGTGGTAAACGTTATTGTTGGTATGCAGTAGTCAAGAATTAGCGGTACCGCCACTTGAGGAGTGGCCAAAGTTACTATCCTAACAGGTACCGCTTTCTCTCAGCCTTAGAGCAGTGTTTCTGGCGATTTTTCTACCCAGAAGATCTAGAGGCATAAGGTGTAACATTATGTTAAGTGCATCTGTTGGGGGTGTACGCAATGCACCAGTCAAGCATAATGCAGCACTACGCTGAACTTTTGTTATGGTTCTGAGGACGGAACCGGCCACCATACGATGATTCCGTACAGTAGTATTGGACGTACAAGGGCTGTGTACAGCCAGTGTACTATTTCAGGGGAAAATCCCCATTTAAAACCAATCGTGAAAGTGCAGTATTTGCTTTTTTGATACGTTCAGTTATATTTTCGTTCCAGTATAAATTTTTGCCCAACACTACACCAAGGTATCTGGCAGAATCGCTAAATTTTAGGTGCATATTGTTTAGTCGTGGGGGTGTAAAATTTGGTATGGTATACCTGCGGGTGAACAGAACGAGTTCAGTTTTGGCAGGATTGACTCCAAGGCCACTTTGTGTCGTCCAATTTGAAAGTGTTGAGAGTGCTTCCTGCATCAGATTGCAGAAAGTGTGAGGAAATTTGCAACATCATCCGCGTACGCTATCACCGTGTGTCCTCGCGATTCCATGAGTCGCAACAATTCGTTGACTGTTACCACCCAAAGAAATGGCGAAAGGACACCTCCTTGAGGAGTGTCTCTACTTACATATCTTCATGCGCAGGCATCTCCTAGCCAACAGGGGTACCTCCACATTTAGATTTGTCAAGGCAGAGGTGATAGCGTTGGGAAATACATTGTTAAAGGCACCCTCGATGTCGAGGAATGCCATAATATTCTATAGCCTCGAGTGATTTCTCAACTTTCGAGAAAAGAGATTGGAGTGCTGTTGCTGGTATTACTGGCAGAATAATATTAAGCTCTTTTGTTATGATTCTATTATATTGTTTCCAGTTAGTTTTTTTAAATTCTGCACCCTTTTGGGCTCGGGACATGTTTCCGAAAGCTTTATTTCTATGTATCTGTGATCTGTAAAGGAGTGCTCTGCTAATACCTTCCATGATGTTAAATGTTCCTCGAGAAACTCAGATATATGGATGATATCTAATACCTTCCTTCGAGTTTTGGTGTCGCGGTTGCAGTTATTTAAGTTGGAGCTTTTAATATAGTCGTAGAGTAACTCACCCCGTGCTGGATCATTGTATGTGGTGAGCATTTGCATCGCCTCCCTTTACGAGTCTCGTTTTGTTTTGTTGGCTGCTATGCACAATACTTAGGCTCATTTATAATGGGGTGACTAAGTATAATTTGATTCGATATAAAGGTGGATTTATAAAAGTATTTTCGCCATTTCACATATTTTGTAAGGATATAAAAATTGCTTAATTTACATAAAAAGCAAAATAGGAACTGGCAAGTGTTTAAGCCGCATGTGTGTCCAGCACCTGTGCTCCTCGTGTGCTCGCTTTTTCTCTCTCTGTGTGTGACAGGTAGGTGAATTTATGTTGCACACGCTATGTGAAACATGCCACTGCATTTGCCCATAAAAACGTGGTTAAACCAGAACAATAACAACAACAACAACAACTAACAGGGTGCCGGCAGCGCCGCAGGCTTGAAAATATTTTACCAACCATGTCGTCCGGCTGCCTTAAAACTTTTCGCAGACCAGAAAACCGTGGCAAAAATATTATTTATTTTCATCCTCTTACCCCCTTCTGGCTCACCGTTTCGATTGCACTTGGCCATTTGGTTGGCCATTTCGTGCACCGCATATAAATCGTTCAAATTGCCATTCAGACAAACAAAACGACGATTATGCGTTTACACACTGTACTACGAATTTTGATTGAATTATTAAATCGAATTTCGACCAGGGTTTCTTACCAAAGTTCCAATTACTTTTATCTTATACTTTCTACAAGAGAAAACATTGATTCGTTGTTGGCTTTTGTTTTGTGCCCAAGCGCCGCACGCTCAAGGATATCAAATTGTTAACCACGCGTCACACATGACAGCACAGCAAACTGAAGGACACCGTAGCCCAGGGACTGGGACACTGAGGCTGTTTGTTGGGCTTATGTATGTGTTTGTTTTTTTTTTTTTTTTTTTTGGTGGTGCGGCCTCAAGTGGTCATTGGATAGGCTCTGCTCCGTTGGTGACTCACAGAGCTTGAAAATGAAACCAAAATTTTTATCAATGCCACCACCTGGCAGGAGTCACAGGAAGGCGGGATGTGTAAATACGTTTAACAGCTTACACTTGGACGGGCACTCACAAATGGAACGGAAATTATTGACAAAATCAGCTGGTTGAAGTTAAAAAAAGGGCCAGATTGATTTTGGTGAATTTGTGTAAGAGATATGGGATCTTATGCACTTTTTATACTCTGTACCAAAGGTACACAGAGTATATTAAGTTTGTGCTAAAGTATGTAACAGCCAGAAGGAATCATCTCCGACCCTATAAAGTATATATATTCTCGATCAGCATCAACAACCGAGTCGATATAGCCATGTCCGTCTGAACATCCGTATGAGTCTCAGAGATGGTAATAGATAGAGGTTTGACATGTATAAGACATAAACTCATTATACTTGCAGGCAGGTCAAGTTTATTTAAAATTTTTGCCACGCCCCCTTTTCGCCCCCGCAATTTGGAAAAAACGTCATATCTCCCACAGTTTTAATGATAGATTGTTTGTACCTTCTAGAAAAATCTAGAATTCAAAATATTTATTTGTTTATTTGTTGAAGGAATCATAAAGATCGGAGGAACGATACACAAGTTATGGGCAAAAAAAGTAAACCGAACCCCCTCTTCCTGACAGCCACCGCTGTATTCAAACAAACACAATCTTTGGGAGAGAGAGAGAAACTTCGAGATGAGCGTATAACAGCGTATAACAGCGTATAACAAGCGAGCAAATGCGAGCGACGGCATTAACTGGTACAGAGTATCTTATAGTCGGTTATGAACGACTTTCTCACTTGTTTAAATAGTGATATAGGGTTTTGTTCTAATTAAATTTCGCTGCTATTGCGTTATTTGTGCTATTAGAGCATATTAATTCACCCAGTTTTAACTCTTCAAATATTTTTCCGACGACATAATTTCGACAGAAAAAAAAACGACATAATTTCGAGCAAAATAATGTCGTTTTTGTCTGTCGGAACAATGTCGTTTTAAAACGACATAATTTCGAGCGAAATAATGTCGTTTTTGTCTGTCGGAACAATGTCGTTTTAAAGCGACATAATTTCGAGCGAAATAATGTCGTTTTGCTTTGTCGGAACAATGTCGTTTTGAAACGACATAGTTTCGATCGAAATTGTGTCGCTTTTTTCTGTCGAATTTATGTCGTTTTAGAACGAAATAATTTCGACGTTCCAACTAGAAATTTTTGATGTCGAAATTGTGGCGTTTTGAAACGACATAATTTCGACGCTACGTTTTGCCAATAAAATCAAATTATGCCAAAAAACAATTTTATTTTCCGCCTCCTAGCACAGTAAGATAATCTTCCAACATTAAATTTCGTAAATGAAGTTTATTATTGTCTGAAAATAATAGTACATAAATCCAGTATGTAGTTTCTTAACTTGTTAGAAATTTGTAAAACTCTAATGATAAAACAGGTTTACAAAAAAAGACCAGATTTTGCAATAGAGAAGATAGCCAACTTTCCATATGTATAATTGGTCGCTGAATTCAAATCAAGTGCCCATTTATTTCAAATAATTATTACCACATCTTCAGTATTTTGATATAATAGCTCTTTTTAAAGTTATGGACCTAATACTATAAAAAATTTACGAATCTTTTTTACATTTTTAAAATAATATTAACTTCCAAAACAAAAATTAATTTCAAATAATTTTTTAATCTACTCTTTTGTTTTCCAATAACTACCTTGTTATTATCAAACTACAAAAAATTTCAAAATCATGCAAAAAAAAAAAAAATGGAAAATTTTTATAGTTTTTGGGCTATAACTTTAAAAAAAGCTATTCAGCCATGCTCCCATTTGCGCTTTTGCGATTTCAAACCGATTTTTGTACCAAATTTGGACTCAAAATCGTAAAATTTTTGCGAAAGCGAAAATGGGCGCATGGCTGATTATATCAAAAAACTGAAGATGTGGTAAATTAGAGGACGACTATCCATTACTGTTTCCTAAAATATTTTTCTGTCATCAGACCAATTTTCAGAATTTTTTAAACTTGGAAAAAAATATTATTTTATCATAAAAAAACCATATCTTCCATTTTAAAATCCATTAAAATTGTAGCTTACGAATACAATCAAAACGTGTTTGGTTTTTCTGTAAGATCATTCAAGGCAGCTTACATTAAAACCAATTTGGTTGGAAAAGGTTAATTAATGCGGTCACAGCACCCATAAATGTAAACAACACACGTTTATGCAAATATCTCTGGGAGAAAACGGACTATTGATTTGAATTCAGCAACCAAAAATACATATGGAAAGTTTGCTATCTTCTCTATTTCAAAAGCTTGTAACCAATTGTAATGTTTACTATGTATAAATACAAACATTTTTTATGGCTTCGTTTACAATTTGATTGCAAATCGGACACTTTGTTGTTTGTTCTTCATGAAATTCGCCATCGAATTCAGCAATACGCCTGGAATTTTCGTTTTTTAAAAGATTTTTCTCAACTACTCTATCCCAACACGATTCGCACACATTAATGTGATAGCAAGGCCTCAAAAGGACAGATGTTGGGTTCACGAAACAAATGTTGCATGGGTTTTCATGAACAAATGCAGACTCAGTCAGTGCGCTTAAATTTGAATGAGTCAAGGTCAGGGATGATGCTGATATGCTTAACCACGCCATATCCTCCAAATTTGTTAGTTCCTCAACATCGTCATCGTTATCGACAGAGGTAATAAATCTTGTTTATTGAAGCGGTCATTCAGTGCAACAGTGCGAGACAAAAACGCTTTCTTTAAATATAAAATTTATTTTGATTTTAATGACAGCGTCTTTAAATTTTGTATTTGATCGATCGAAATTATGTCGTTTTAGAACGGCAGACCAACTATAGTTTTTAGTCAAAATAATGTCGTTTTGTTTTGTCGGATTAATGACGTCTTAAGACGACATAATTTCGAGCGAAACAATTTCTTTTTTTTTTTTGTTGGAACAGTGTCGTCTTAAAACGACATAGTTTCGAGCGAAATAATGTCGTTTTGTTTTGTCGGAATAATGTCGTTTCAAAACGATATAATTTCGATTCCGAATGTACTGGGCGAAATTATGTCGTCGAAATTATGTCGCTATGCCTATTTAGTGTACCTATAAAGGAAGGAAGCAGCGAGATGCATTGACTATGTCGTAAATCAGTTAAAGGAACGTTCAGTCAGTGATTTGCAATCCTCCTGTAGATGCGGTCTATGGCAGGACTAAATCTCTACATGTTGTGTGTGTGGGGAGTGGATTTACTGGAGCAGCTTAGGCGGCGGCAGTGTTAATTTTGTTCAAGTACAATTCAATGGTGTCTTGTCAAGCTATGACCAAAAGAAAATTCGCTGTCCCAGCGCAGCAGCAGCGGTGCTACTGCAGGTACAGAGTATATTATAGTCGGGCTAGACCGATACTCGTACTATATATTTATTCGATACCCAGTACTAGATACTCAGTACTCGATACTCTGTACTTAATACTCATTACTTAGTGAGTAGTGAGTGAGTTGCAAAGACAAAGCCGTACCCAAAAGAATCTGTCGCAAAGACAAAATTTTTTTTAGTTTTAGTCCAGTATTCCTAAAGACTGAGGAACTCTGTTTTAGTCCCAACATCGAGCGTCCGTAAAAGTGCCTCGTTCGTTTGTTTATGTCAAAGTTTGGAGCGTGCTGTGTTGTTTGAGTGGGTGGCAAAGATCTGGTTCGTGCACGTGTCCTGTCGTGCTTTAGTTTATAATTTTAGACCAGTGATGGGCACCCCTGGTAATGTGAGTTTGAAAGTGAACTTTATTGGACCCTTGGGCACTTCGCACAATAGTAAGCGGTACGAAGCACTTTCTTTTACGACAGCTTGATTCAAAAGCGACAACCACAAAGCGCTCGACTTATATACTATACTCAAAATAGGAGGAAACAGTCCACAGATCTATGAGCTCAGTTAGCCAACCGACCTTCTATGGACTTTAGTTCCGCATCAGTTAGCTTCAAGGCTCTGCTTATGAATTCTCTAAAAAGCTTCTCCACCTTGTCGCTCTTCCAATATATATAGAAAAATATTGTTACAAAAATTAAATCGATAAACGAAAATTGCTGAAAATAAAAATAGCTGCATAAATATCATCAGCCTAAATTACCCAGTGGGTAGCATGGATTGGACGAAACTGGGCCGTGCTGAGCTGGCAGGATGGGCGACTACTACAGACGAGAGGACTCTCTGAGGCAACTTTGCCTTTTGTTTTTGACGCTTTTCGTAATTTGCTTTTTATGGCCGGACTGCTACTGCTGCTGCTGCCCAAATGAAGATAATACACGGGGAGCTGGGTTGAGGAGCATCGGGCCAAAGTTTTGCTTTATTGTTTCTAAAATGTGCCAAAGCAAAATAAACAAATGAGAAGGAGACTGGGTGGGTTAAAGGCTGTCCTGTCTTGTCCTGTCCTGTCCAGGCAAGGCAAATGAAAACATGAGCGACCCCAAAGTGAAGCTGGCCCTCCCTTTTGGTCTAACTTTTTGACTTTTTTGTCTTGGAGTAATTTTTTGGTGCCGCCAGCTTTTGTTTACTTTTTGCCCAGTTCTTGTTGCTTTATACAATATTGTCTTCTTTTTATTTGGGGTATTTTAATGAAAACATTGCGTGAAAGTGAGAACTAAACATTATACAAACACAGAATGCACAATATAAGTAAAACAAAAAAGGACTCAACTCGGCGGTGGCGGCAACTCCTCAAAGGGTAAACAAAGCACGAGCCGCCAAGTTGCCAGGACAAAAGGCAGCGAAGAAGAAATAAAATGTGTTTGTCATGTGCCAAAAAAGAAGAAAAAACAACATCAACAGCTAAACCATATTGGTTGCCACAAAAAAAAAAGACAGCAAAGAGGCGGAGGAGAAATGAAGCGAAGACAACAACTGGCAGGTTCAAAGTCGCAGAAAGTTGAGCAAAAAATTAAGCAAAAATAAAGAAAGGCCTTGCAGATTTGTAAAGTTTTATGGTGAACTTGTTTAGCTGTCAGAGTTCAGCTGAGGTCGCCTAACCATTTGTTGCCGCTGGAACTGACAGGAAGAGAGCTGAGCTGCATCTGTGCTTCTGATGATTGTTCGCCAGCATTGAAATCCAGCAGTTTCCAATAATCTTCTATGCGATGGAGTTCGATTGTATGGGGCTCCCGAGCAAATATAGAATTTACTTTGAGCAACATTTTTAATATCTCTTTGTATTATACTGCGGCTCGATACAAACTTTATCGTCATCCTGTAAGTTGCCTTGTTACTAAAATTAACTTTTGTGTAGATTCTTTACATCGTTAGAAAATCGCTCAGAGTTGCCTTTTGTGGTTTTGTTTACCGCCGCTATTAAGTTTGTTTGAAATTTCCCAGCTTAGAGTTAAGCAGACAACTTTATTGCCTTTTAAAGCGCTCAGAGTTTCTGCAAGATGTGCTCTGGAGACGCTTAAGAATATTTCAAAAATCGCTTACAGTCGACTACTAAGATTAGCTCAAAAATCCTTCTCAATTTGCTACAAGAGTCACTCTCGTGTCGCTTGCATTGGCTCTTTTCAGCGCTCGTTTTGAACTGACAGCCGCAGCACAAAAGCTGGTAGCAGCTGTTCGCTTTCGAGAGGTGGCTCTCGGCTTTTAAGCTGTGGCTTGCAGGTCGGAGCCTCGAGCTAGAGTAGGCTGTAACTCTTAGCTCAGAGTAAATAGCTGCGTTATTAAGAGCTGAGAGCCGTTTGCTGATCCCAGCTTTCTTGCTGCAACTCTCAGATAAGTGAAAAAGAGTTGCGGGCGCGAGCCGGTTTTTAAGAGCAGCGAGCAGAGAGCGATTTCGAATCCTGCCCGAAAGTCGCTTAGGCACTAAGAAGACCTCAGATTTTGTTGAGCGTCCCACAGATATGATATAGTGGTCTTTGAGGGTCGTGGGGGGAAAAGGGTTGGAAAGAGGGCGAAAGAGGGGGAACAGTGACTAAACAGTGACTTGACAGTGACTTGAAAGTTACTTTACAGTGACGTGACAGTGACTTGACAGTGATTTAACAGTGACTTGACAGCGACTTGACAGTGTCTAGGCAGTGCCTTGACAGTGACATAACAGAAACTTGACAGTGACATGACAGTGACATGACAGTGACTTGACAGTGACTTGACAGTGACTTGACAGTGACTTGACAGTGACTTGACAGTGACTAGACATTGACTTGACAGTGACGTGACAGTGTCTAGACAGTGACATGACAGTGTGTTGACAGTGACTTGACAGTGTGTTGACAGTGACTTGACAGTGACTTGACAGTGACTTGACAGTGACTTGACAGTGACTAGACAGTGACTTGATAGTGACTTGATAGTGACTTGACAGTGACTTGACAGTGACTAGACAGTGACTTGATAGTGACTTAACAGTGACTTGACAGTGACAAGACAGTATCTAGACAGTATCTAGACAGTATCTAGACAGTGACTTGACAGTGACTTGACAGTGACTTGACAGTGACTTGACAGTGACTTGAAAGTGACTTGACAGTGAATTTACAGTGACTTGCAAGTGACTTGACAGTGACTTGACAGTGACTTGACAGTGACTTGACAGTGACTTGACAGTGACTTGACAGTGACTTGACTGTGACTTGACTGTGACTAGACATTGACTTGACAGTGATTTAACAGTGACTTGACAGTGACTTGACAGTGACTAGACATTGACTTGACAGTGATTTAACAGTGAATTGACAGTGACTTGATAGTGACTTGACAGTGACTTGACAGTGACTTGACAGTGACTTGACAGTGACTTGACAGTGACTTGACAGTGGGGGACCGAGTGGGAAAAAGTGTGGAAAGAGGACGAAGAGGGTGGGGGGGAAGAGAAGGTTTTAAATTATTTCTATTGTTTGCTATTTAGAGATCTGCCTGTTATTCATTTGCGACTGTTGTTCATTTCATTTATCTATAGAGCAGCAAAGTCAACCAGACTTTCAGAAAAAAGAAAAAACACAGCAGCAAGTGTTTTTGTTGTTGGTATTTCTATTCCCTGTTAGTTTTCTTCTTTTAATCGATTGCCATAGCTGATTTATATACCATTGAGAGAGCTTGTTATTTTGATATTAAGCCCTTAAATTAAGCATCATGTTTCACATCAAAACTGCGTGAGTGTTATCGACACTCATAATTCTTTTTATAAAAACACTCTATCTCTTAAGCGTTTAGAGTTCCTAATTAATCGCTTTGGAATCGCTTGGAATTCACTAAGATGATGTCTTGGAATATCGGTATATTCGCTAGTGAACAACTCGCTCATCCGTTATAATAATCCCTAGAAGTGACTCAAAAAAGGCTAGGACTAAGAATTCGATCGATGTAGCTTGGCCACTACACAGTAAAATAAATGCCGTAATCATTATATATTTTATTAAAATGTTGCTTAAAATTAGACAGAGTCTTTCAGGAGTCGCTTTTGTTACCATGTTTCGCTCGGAAGTAACTTAAGAATCGCTCACCTACTTAGAATAGTTTAGTAAACATGCCTGCACTCACGAATCAGTGATGGTCATCAAGAAATTATTCAAAGTCAGAAAGAGTCGTTCTAGGGTCGCTCTTGTCGCTCAGTTTCGATCAGAAATTACTTAAGAAACGCTTATCTTCATCATCATCTAAATATCGCTTAAAGTCAAACAGAGTATTCTGGAGTCGTTTTTGTAGCTCAGTTTCGCTCAGAAGTTAAGAATCGCTTATCTACTCAGAGTTGCTAAAAAAATTTTCTTATATTAATTAAGAAATAATTTGTTAATGGCTAAGAAGACGCGCATCCACTTATAAATTTATCTGGAGTCGCGAGGCCCCTCGTAAGAAGACTTGAAGTCGCTCTTCATAAGAAATAAGAGTCATAAAAATTTCGCTTTAAGTTGCTTTGAAGTCACTCAGAAGTTACTTTGAGTTCACTAAACAGTTGCTCGTCCATTCAGAATTGCTGTCAAAGTCACTGACTTGCTAATTAGTCTCTTAGTAATGGCTCAGACTTACATAGCAGTGGCTTATTGTTGCTGCAAGCTCGCAGCGAGAGCAGCTCAGCCCAAATGTGAGTGAAAGCAACGAACGCTACCATTTCGAATACACCCAACGCAGCCGATTAATTTCATATTTTCTAGCATACTTTCTTTCTCCTTCTTTTTATGCCTTTTGGCTGCCTTTGACACTGCGGTTGCTAAATTGCTTATTTGCAGTCTTTGCCGAACCGCAAACCTGAGCGGTTTAATAACCCTGGCAACTGACACACAAGGTGCTTACCAGTTTCCTTGGCATTGATAAGCTGGCGGAGACAATTGAAATGAGCTCACCGCAAGAACCAAACCCTTAAAGGAGCACAGACCACTAAGTGTTTTTTTTTTTCTTTTCGCAACTCATCGAAGAGGGAAGGTGAACCTAAAGTAACAACAAAAATCGATTAGACCAGCAAACCCGTTCAGATTGTGCCATCCAAAATCTGACACGTCTAGGCACAGTTTTCAATTATAAAACATTCAGTCGCCAGTCATTACATGATTGATATCCCATTGCCCATATCGCATCTCGCATGCAGCAGCCGTTTCTGTGTCACTGGACCAAAATTTAATTGCATTGTCAGTGATGGAAAAATTGTTAGCATATTTTCCAATGGACAAGCGCTCCAATTTGATGGGTGCCAAAGGCCAAGTAAATTCCATTGAAGTTCCTGTCCATTCGCCATGTGTGTTTAATTGCTCAAGTGCCAGGGTCTCTTGGCTAGATAGACGGATGGATTGGATGGATGCATATCAAAAATGGGAAAAATGGGAAATATTATTGCAGAGCGAGAAATAGAGAGAGAGTCAGAGGGGGGGAAGGGCAAAAGCTGGGTGAAGTCAAGGGAAAAGCCTCGCGGGGTTGTACGCCAAAATGCGCAAATGCAAACAGGCAACTTTCCACCTGCTCCCCATGGTTTCATTGCCCAGTTTCCCAGTGGCTGGCATTTGGGTCATTTGAGTTGGCCAACAAGTCACTGGGCAAGAATTTAACTTAGATATATGGCAACATTTGATGCCACTTTTTTGTTGAAAAAATGTTGAAGAGAAGCAAATAATTTAAATTATTTGATAAAATTCAGAATTCTTTTTGTTTGTGATTCGAAAGTGGAACTAGTAAGTGTTGACCTGGTTTTGTATGACAAATAGTTGTAAATATTAACTATTTATAAACATTTTGTAACCCAATTTAACCAACGAAGACAGCGATGATACAAATGTTGTCCATGCCTGATTCGTCCCAATTCAACTTGAGTAGCCAAAGTTCCTGCAGTAAAATTTTTGCGATCATGTTTAGTGGCGAAAGTAATCCTAGTGGGTCAAACAAGCAGGACGCCTGGGCCTTGGGCCTGAAAGTGAATTTGAAGACATCTTGTCATTGATCCCAAATTAGACCGAGAGTGCTGGTTGTAGCATCGTCTTCTAAATTAAGATCTTTTACAGCTGTGTCGTTAACGAAGTCCTTGTGATTGGAGTGCCATTTTGTCAGCTCCATTTTTTCTGCCTTGAGTATATTTGTGACTCCGGCTTGGAGTTGTCGGGATTGTCTGCTCCGCATATCCACATCATCCACATAAAAAGACGAAGAATTTTGTACTCATCCGCTTGTTGCTGCGAATGGCCAAATGGGGTGCAGCAGCTGTTCCATTGGAGAGTCTCTCCACAAAATGTATTGGAATTTTCGTTGACTTGGATCTATCAGCACCTGGCGGTAGATTTTGACTATGTCGGCCGTGATAGCAAACAGGAATGTTCGAAAGCGTAACAGCAGAGCAATGAATACAAATGCGGTTATATAGTTGGTCCAACTAGGAGCAAGTTGTTTAGAAATTTTTGTGAAGTAGGCGTCGAAAACTTCTCTTTGGCTTGTAGAGGTGCTCTTCAGTGCGCTTCATCTAGCAGCGGACTAGTGACCAAAGTCATATGCGTTGCATATGCGTATTGCGTTGTGGTTTAGACGACGCTCAAGGACCATGAATCTCATTCGAGCCGTGTCGAGAGAGTTGCCGAGTAGATTGGGATCATCTCTGAATGGTAAATGAACCATGACAGTTCCATCTCCAGCTTGACGAACACCGTCCATAAACAATTCTTCACATTTTCTTTGCTCGGGTGTGTATTTGTCTGCAGGTTTCGAAACTTCCTCAATATGTCACGTTTCATGTTTTGGTTGATTGATTCGTCCAGTGAGAGAAATGTGTTGTCTATACTTGCATGGCCGTTGTTCCCAGCACGCCCTGAGACGATCCACCCGAAGAGTGTCTACTGCAAGGTTGGTCATTGTAGGCCGAGCCTTATTTGTCCCACAGACAAGACATTGAAGAACGTTTCGGTATCGAGCAACAAGTCAATGCGGCGAGATTGACAAAACCTTTCATCAGCCAATGGAGCATTTTCAGGAATCTTCCATGATGAAATATTTATCTCTGAATCGGGTTGGTAGTGATTTCAAAGTTGTGGATGTGGCGGATACTTCGAATATCCAGGTGCCTTTGCTGCGAGGGAGTCGAAGTCATTGTGCCAAATCTTCTGAAATGAAATGAGCTTGAGAGTAATTAATTGACCAGCGGAATTGACCAGCGGAATTGACCAGCGGAATCCTGTACCAGAACCATTGCGGTAGCCAAAATAATTTAATCTGGACGGTTGTCCATATGTGTGTGTGCGCAACAGCTCCAGAGGTTACTTGTTGAGTTGCGCCTGAATGTTGGGTTTTCTTAACCGCATGAAACTTCAGTTTATGGGCGTTGCAATTTACTTAATTTTCCAGAAAGAAATAACCGTCGCGTTTGAACTCAATTTGTTCTTAGAACTAACAACTCGCATGTGATCCCATTACATCACAGAGGGCAAATAAGTTGCCTTCAACTCAAAATACGAACAAAACTCTCAAAAATGTTCTAAAAGAGTTTAAAATGTGAAAATTCAACTCTGCTCAACCACCACACAGAAAAGTATACGTGAAAACACAAAAGTGTGCGATGGCTCAATGCGCTAGGATGCCATTCCATACGTTTTTCGTTAGGTACAGAAGGTCCAGTGTTTGATTCGCAGTTAAGCCCTATAAAATTGTTCTGTATTATGCTGAAAGACTTAAAGAACCCAAGTCGGGTGGAGTAGTTCTTGTACAGCGATGTCTGCTAAGGAATATGGGTGAAGCACAGCAGCCATATCCAGCGCTTGTTAACATAGCTCGCAAATGACAGTTTATCGTTTTTTCTAATATGCTCTGCTTCGTAACATAACCGAAAAGATTGTGCAGACACGATCTCTCTCTGAGCGGCTCTCTTTTTTTTGTTTCGAAGCGGTTTTCGCTCAAGCGCTTTGCATTGACTAATTCGTGTGACGCTCTCAAATGAGTGTCGCGTGAAGAGTAATACGATTTTCGCTCACACAAAGACTCTCACCAAAAGACAGTTTGACTAAAAAACTCAACAGAAATGATCTTTGCCTTCGTGTGCATGTAAATACATACATATAAATGTACATGAGCATGGAAATAATAAAAAAGACAATGCAATCGGCTGTTAAAAAAAAATGTCAAAAAAAATATTTTGTTTTTTAAGGAACAATGTTTATTTTTATTTTGTTTTCAATAATATATATATTTTTTTTTAAATGGAGCTTAGTTTAACAACTAATAACGCGTTAAGATTTTCTGCAGATATTGAGCTTCGTCTTTCACTTAAAATAATATGAAGGGCAGAAAAAGCTCGCTCTACAGATACCTGAGTTGCCGGTGTTGCTAGAACAACCTGCGCGAGTGCACTCAAATGTGGCAACTTAAGTCTGAGATCATTAAAGAACTCCAAAAAATTGGAGTTTAATGGTAAACGACCATATATTGCGTCAAAACTTTCAATGTCAGCATAAATTTTTATAAGTTTTGCAGATACATTATCTTCTTTGATTTCTGTCACTGTCTGGACATCATCCAAATATGCCGACAAGAGCGTCTTCTCTTCAGCCGAGGATGCAATCGAAAAAGTTGAAGATAATGATAAGTCCATATCATCAGAAGCAGTAGCTTCAAGCGCTGGAACATTTTGTGCTGCCTGTAATATTAGAGCGATAATAATTTTAACATCTTTCTTTGATTTTAGTTTTGTATTAGTTTTTCACAAAGACAATTTTAACTGTTAATGTAAGTAACTACTAACATGAAACATAAATGACACAGGACAACAATTTTAACCATTTTGCAACTTACATTCTTTAACTCGAATAACCTATATGCAATTTTTTTTAAATTTTGCTTTGCCAGCCGCTTTTGATCATTACTCAATATGCAATTAACTCTTGGGTCCATGAAAATCGCAGCTAACAATGCTTCATTTTCTAAAAGTTTTACCTCTCTTATCTTAATCTGGGCCAATAGTTTCTTTTTTATGAAATTTTGACTATTATCGCATGCCAATTTAAGTTCCATCCAAATAATGAAAAACTCACTAAAAACTAGATTTTTATCTTGTAACTTTAGAGTAGCTTCATATGTTTCCTTAAAGGCGTCAATATAAGACTCCATCCAGTCCCAATCAGCATCAACATAAAAATAAGACTGGGTAGTCAGAAACTCCTTTAAATCAACCAATTTTGTCATCATCAAATAAGTTGAATTCCATCTTGTTATGACATCAAGCGATGGTATGTTTTTTTTTGTGTTCGATTAATAAACGTCTGTACAGATAACATATATACAAAGATGTATTTATATATATTTATGAAACAACTAAACATTACTTACCTATTAGTTTCTGTGCGCAGCATTTTGCATAATGTGCGACAAGAACAAATTTTATCGTTAATCTCGTTCACCTTATGTATGTACATCAATTACACACAATTGCAACGTGTGTGCTGCACATCTCACTAGGTGAATATTGGCCAAAACAATGGTGTCTAGTTCATCCATAACAGTTTCACCATGCGTATCATCGTTAAAAAGAGATTCCTCTGTAGCCTCGTTTAAAAGTTGAACTGCTTTTATCATATTTCTTCCGTTGTCAGATGTTATGCTGTATGCATAAATGTAATATTATTTTAAAACATACATATATTTTCTGTAGTTCAAATTTTACCTGAAAATTTGTTCCACTTTTATTTCATAATCCTTTAAAATTTCTAAAATTTTCTGCTTAATGTATACACCTGTGTGGGAATCCGCGAGTTGGATCATGCCCAACGTTTTTACAACGATCTCAGTTGTATAAAGGCTTGCATCGATTAATTGCAAATTTACACCTAAAATGGATTTATCCATTCTAGTGGCAACATCGATTTTGAGCGACACCAGTTTTTCGTTCACTAAAGCCTTTATGTTTTCTTTAATTGACTGCTCTTTGACTTTTACAAAATTTATTACATTGCGCGAGGTTATTGGGTTCATGCCTAGTGAACTATAAATTGGATCCATTATATCCTTAAAGCCTTCACTGTCCAGAAAAAGAAATGGTTTTCTATCCGTAGTCACTATTTTAATAATTGAAGAAACAATGGATTCTTCACTCGTGTGGTATGATATTTTCCTTTTTTTTACACTTTCTTGTACTTGGGAGTCCCCGCTCTTGCTCCACTCATTAAAAATGTCAGCATGTTTTAATGTCAAATGCCGTCTTAAATTTGTTAAATATGTCCCAGACATTTTAAAACCGCAAACATTACATATAGATTTATTTTCTTCGACAACAAATCTAAAAAAATGATGAACTTTTTTATTTTCGTCTTTTCCCATTTCGCAAAAAATATAATGCTCCGCACACGCTGAATTTAAAACGCAACTAATATGTATAATGCAAACAAAAAGAACGCAACAATCGCGTGTTTACCAATACATACTCAAAAGACAATTTGCTTCATTTAACTCAAGCAAACGATCAGTGTTTGTCTTGAGCGAAAAGAAAACAGAAATAACTGTCTTGCTCAGAGCGCGAGCGAGCTAAGTCAGACGCGACAAAATCAGTTTCTGTCTGAGTCTTTTTTATTGTGTGAGTGAAAGACACTTATTTGCAGACAACGAAAAAGTGTCAACAGTTACTTGCGAGCTATGCTTGTTAATTATAGAGTGCCTCCCTTCGCTTCCGAACCAAAGAGAATATGTTTCCTTCAAGCACAGCTCCTTTGTTTTTGGTTTTTTCACTCTGTATAGAATAGAATTTTAGTGTAATTAGTTTTAAATCCAATTTTATTGATTTTGTCATAGTTTAATATGACTTTTTTAGTCTAACAAAATACAAATTTTAAAATAATAAGCATTTCACAGAAAATTACATTTGATTCGTATAAGCTGTTGCATAGTGTAACCAGTACGTGTGCCACTCCATAGTTACAAGTCATAAGAGATAGTTAGCAAAATTGTGGTTTTATTTCACCATTCCCCTTGACTTTGCTGATAAACCTAAACCTTGTACTCCAATCAAGAGGTTTGATCGATTGACTCCGTTCTATTTCCAAATTCCAAATTGAAAGATATTTCCAAAGACAGAGCAGCCGCTATTAAAGACGGCCTTGCACTTCAGAGATATCACTTCAAGATCGGAGCTCAAAGAGTGCAGGTAAGCCGTTAAACATGGTAGTGTCATAGAACTCGCTTGGAGTGCAACTCGCAACCAAGCTCGAGCTTCAGAGTGCGCCATTGCATCTGTTCAAGTACCTAACCTGCTCCGTGATATCCTAACTCGCTTTCAATCTCGTGGCTCGGAGTGCGCCCTGCATCTGTGTATACACCTAACCAATTCCCGGAATACCCTAATCCTCGCTTAAAGTGCGCTAAGCATTCAATCTCGTAGCTCAGAGTGCGCCCTGCATCTGTGCATACACCTAACCTATTCCCGGAATACCCTAATCCTCGCTTAAAGTGCGCTAAGCATTCAATCTCGTGGTTTAGAGTGCGCCTTTGCATCTGTCCACACAACTAAGCGGCTACGGATCATCATCTTTTTCTACGGAAGACATCTCACAGGAGGCCAAACAACTGGACATGCATTGCAATGCAGGCGGAATTCCGGCACGAGGATCTAAGAGCATAGAATCCCCTCTAGTTATCTCAAACTACTTTCATCCTAGCAGCTAGCCGCCCATCAATGATATCACGAGCACTCACGGCTCTCACTCGTCCCGAGGAATAAGTAATAGAACAGATTACCCCCCTGAATAAAGACATACAGCAAAGACTCGATTGATCCGGCACTCTTGTTCTTTGTGGGGTAACTCAAGGGAAATTCGTGCACAGCAACCACTGAGACTATTCAGAAAGAAACCAAATTTCTGTCAAGTATCGTCCAAGTATCGTTACACACTTGTATTCAAAATGGTATAGCTTCGCTTAACAAAACCATAGAATTTCTTGGGAGTATTTATTTTAAAGCTAAGTAATAGTTCTAAACGATATTATCAATGATAGTCAACCCATAAAGTCAATAATTGAACTGGACTCTTCAGGTTCAGTTTAAACATTGTCTGTTTAGCAATATCAAGGCTTCTCTCATAACTTATTTGGGAATTTTAAAACCAAAAGCTGGAGACTCAAGTCAACAAAGTTGTAAGTCAAGTCCAATATGGGCGGACAGCCAAGCTACCCACTTGAAGCTACTCTCTCTCTCTCTCGCTCTCGTCTCTGTAGTGTATAATGAATTTAAATGTTGCACAAAAGTATGCTACACCAAAATGACATTACGTATACGCCCCGTTGAGAGGGGGGCTAGGAGTAAAAGTTTAGAGTTTAGCGCCCTCTCTCTCTCCCACTTTCTTTGGCCATACATTCAAATTCATGACGACGGCCACCAGGTGGCGCTGCATGTGTCAAACCGCTGCGCGCTGCTCATTTCAAACCCAAATGGCGTGGGCGTGGACGCGGCACGGGGTGGGGGCGGACGCATACAAACAACTTGCAACAACTTTGTGCAAAAGTTTGCCTTCGTTGTCCTCGTCATCACAATTTGCGTTCGTTTTCTTTTTTTTGCTGTGCGCACTTTTTGGCATTACTTCAGTGCCACAGCGGCCAGGCCCCCTTCCACTCCCCCCTGCTATCCCGCTATCCCGCTAGTACCCTTGTGACCCATGCAAATAAATTCAAATATGCGCTGTGTGCCCGCAGGTTAAATAAATTCGCTACATCCTTCTCCAGCTAACTCCACTGCGTTGGCATTCTGGCTTAGGTCAGGTCGTGTCTCCTGCCTGAGAAATTTATATGGAAATAAAATTAAATTTGCACTGGGCCAACGACCAGTTTCGCGTTATGCGCGTGCCACAAAATAAAGCTATTTGAAATTCAAGCAACAGAAAGGCAGGATCTTGTGAAACTCTGTTTCCGTTGATCAGCCTTTTGCGTAGTCTGAATCTGCTCAACCCACTTGAGTTTCACCTTTCAATTTCGTTTATTGGTGTAATCCGTAAAACTCTCTGCACCCCCTTCCGCCACTCTGAGGACTATAATTTATGGACTCACTCCCTCACATCATCTTCCTCACCTGTCAACCGGATCGAAATTTACATACAAACTGGCTGACAGCCTCAACTTCTGGGCCATACAAAGGTCGTCGTTGGCGTCCCTCCCTCGAACCCATAATACTTACATAATAAACATCTCATCAACTTTAGAGCGAAAAAAAGAAAAAACTTCACTCCAAGTTCAAGTTGAAACTGGGGCCAGAGAACATTTCACAAAATTAAACAAAACGCACTGAGCGATACGCACACACACACACACACACTCACACACACACACACACCATCCAAATCAAATTCAGGCCTTGGCGTATACGTAATTACGTATACGCCTGCAGAGCCCCCGGGCCTGGCCAGCGCCTGAAAGTCAAAAAGCATCCATTCAATTCATTTTAACTGCGCTCCAAAGGCAAATTTGTTGTTTGACTTTTTGGGGCCAAACGAGGGCAAACGATAATTTTTATAAAAGGCACGCAAATGAATTAAGCACACTGTGTCGTGTGAGGGGAGTAGATGGAATCCATAATGCTATATTCGTTATGCTTATGGCTCATAAAAAGATTTAAGTTCGACGGGGGAATTGTAAATGGAAAAAATTTCTGATATCAATTTTTCAAAGGGGACCAATTGAAATAACAGTTAGAACGATGGAATGGAACGACAAGAAAGATCAAAATTTATAACGAAACGATGAAAATAAACCATAACGAAACACAGCTTTGGCGGTACTGAGACATCACTTCAGTGGAATGAATCAAAAAACAAATGTGATAAACAAAAAATGTGCGATAAATTGCTTCAAGTTTTATATTTTGAACTAAATAAAAATATTTTAATTACAACCTCCACAAATCCACATCTTGTTTTCCAAATCACTTCAGCAGTCTAGGTTTTCAACTCCATGGAAAGAATCTTACATTATTCCCTTATATAAAAAGGGTTCTCGTTCTGACATTTCAAACTACAGGAGCATAGCGAAACTCTCTGCAATACCTAACTCCTTTTAACAAATTATAACATCTCAGCTACAACACTCATGTTCTCCTTTTATATTGCCGAACCAGCATGGATTTGTTAAAAACACAAACCTTCTGGAATTTACTTCTTCTGTGATTCATGGTTTCACTTAAGGTAAACAAACAATTGTTATCTTTACTGATTTTAGTAATGCTTTCGACAGTCTTTCTCATTGTCTTCTGAATTTGAAATTGCGTCTGCTGGGATTTCCACTGGGGCTTCTTAATTGTATAAAATCGTATCTTTAGTCTAGAACTCAGAAAGTAGTCTTTAATAGTAACACTTCTTATCCGGTATTTGTGACCTCTGGAGTTCCTTCGTGTTATTTATTAATGACCTGCCTAATGTAATTAAGCAGTCTCATGCACTGATGTACGCAGATGACTTGAAAATATTCCTGAGCCATAACTCGCCCAATGATTCTGCTTTGCTTCAGGTTGATTTGAATTTCATATTTATGTGGTGCTCTTACAGTTTGTTGCATTTGTACAAGAACAAATGTAAATCTATGACTTTTTAACGTAGAAACCTTCTTCTGATTAACTATTTATTGAATTCTTATCAACTTGAACAAGTTGAATCTTTGCATGATCTGGGTATTAACTTTGATCATAAGCATTCTGTTGGCACTCACATTGAACTTTCTGTGACTAAAGCCATGGGTTTGTTAGGTTATATTAAACATTGGTTTAAGGAGTTCAATGATCCCTAGTGAGGCCTATTTTGGAGTTTGGTTTGTGTATTTGGAACCTTCAATCACTTACCCAGTGTAAACGTATCGAATCTGTCCAGAAGCAGTTCCTTTTGTTTGCCCTTCACTTGAGCATAGACGTACTATGTTGGGTATAATGTTTCGAAACAAGCTTATTAAGGCTAATATTGACGCTGAGTACCTACTCTGTACTTCATTAAGGCTAATATTGACGCTGAGTACCTACTCGGTACTTCAAGACAAATACGAAACTACATTTCCTTGAGGCTTCCTGTTGCTTCTACTTTATATGCCTCTAATTGTCCTTTTCGCATTCTGTATCGGCATTACAATAATATCTTTCCTCTTCTCAGTGATAACCTGTCCGACGAAGACCTGCGGTCTTTTATTCTCCACAATCTTGCACTTGCATAGTCTCTAGAATTTCTTGGAAATTCCCTTCGATCACCAACGCTGCGAGCAGGGGGACAAAATAAATTACCCCCACCGGATCGGAAGGCGTTCTTCCATTTACTCTTTTTGTTTCCCTTTCTACCCCCCTAATTTTGTATCGTTTTACATTTTATGATATTGTAGCTGTGTCTTTTAGACGAAGCTGCAATTAAAATAAATAAATAAATAAAATATTATTTGTAGCCATTGGAATGAAACGCCAATCAAATCGAACACATTGTATTTTAGGCTACCAAAGAAAATGAAAACTAAGAAAAAGTAGAAATTATTAAAACAACACAAAGCATGATCCAAAACGAAGCGAAGCCAAAGAATTGCTGGTGATGTAGGTGTTTGTGTTATAGGCTAATCACACTGAGCACATCTTATAGCCTAACTAGCATTGTTGAATATTTCAAAAATATCTAGGAAACTTTTTACGAAACTGTGTCCACTCCCGTGCAACTTGAAGTGCAGTAGTAGTAGTTGAATTTTATTTTCATTGTTTTCCATTAATGCGTGTATATATACATATATAGGTACAAGAATCTTATAGTGACGAAAAGTTTCAAACATTAAAAGGATTTACAATGATTATAAAAAATTTTGGCTGTGGCATGTTGCCGTTAGCCAAATGTAGGTGACATTTTCCTAAACTCCGATTCCCCGATTCCGATGTCTGGTTACATGTCGCCATAGTCCATTAAAAAATCGCGTCGATAATGCAGGCACTTTCTAAGGTATTAAGTGAGCGAGCGCCAATTACTTCCGTTTAAGAGCTTGTGCATTTCCTGGTCGGTCAGAGTATCTTTTTCCCAGTATAGGACCCTGAGTTTCCTCAGAATTGGACAGCGAGAAAAGAAGTGGGCGGTGTCTTCTCTCTCTCTCTCCGGTGTTGCAGAGAGTGCAATGACTGGGGTTTGAGATATGTGGCATATACTTTAGGTTGACCACTTCCGTTCTCGTTCGAAAAATGACTGATATTGCTGCCACGTCTAAATTGTCATTGAAATAATTTTTATCTTTTAAGTTATACTCCAGTTTGCTGTAAGTGTTCCGAGACTGACTTTTACGGGCTTGTGATTCAAAGCCAATCCTTTACGTGCTGTCTATGCTCTGCAGCAGTTTTGTCTGCCAATGGTTCCAGGAGCTGTGGTCTTCTATGTTGCACCTAATATTGTGTTCCAACGCCATGTCTTCCCACCTTCCGACAAACTGTGATTTTGCTTCTAATAGGTGTTCTGTGACAATTCTTGGAAGACGCGTGGATGGCATTTGCATAGTCTTATTAATATAATCGAAGTGAAGTTGCAGTGTGTAGAGAAACATAGTTGGAAGACCCGTTTCCAAGTGTATAGCATAGTTAGGCGAGCATAGAGGCAAGTGGAACACCCTCTTTATATAAAAACGGAGGAGTCGTTCCACTTCTTCGTATTGACCAAAGCCCCATACTTGGGCAGCATAGCACATAATTGCTCTGGCTGTGGCTAAGAACAATTTGTACTTAGTGCTGAGACTGACGTTTCTTTTTCTAAGCAATTTGTTCCACGTGGTATTGATCGCAGCTTTCGAGTCGCTTAGTTTTTTGATTAAATGCTTGCGAAATGACATGTTTGGTGTAAGAGTGACTCCCAAGTACTGGTAATCGGTGACAATATCCAAATTCACTCCGTTTATAGCAGCTGTCCTTGCTTTTCGACCCCTTGTATCACGTACTACCATTATCTTAGATTTTTCGCAGTTAATTTGAAGGCTCCACGTTTGGCAGTATGAGTGCAATGCGTCTATCATTTGCTGCAAGTCCCGTGCGTTATCGGCCAGAAGCACCATGTCAACGACAGACATTAGAACCCAGTTAAACACCCCCTGGCAGAATCTATATCGACGATATAGAAAAAGTATCATTTCGATATAAATATTTTGGTGTAAAAATATCGATTTTATCGATATTTTTCAATAAAAACCCGGATCTTAACAATGAACAGGTCTATTGAGGTAATTGAGGCGTCATTTGACGCTTAATATGAACTACATTCTAACTGCGCTTAAAAATATAGATTTAGTGTATATTTATTAAATTAAAAAAAGATATTTATTTTGTATTTCATTTATAACATAAAAAGTTCATGGAACGAAAGAAGTGTTTACTTGTTGAATTCATCATCTTTCAAAATAGAGCATTCTAACTACAAAGCATACAAAAACTTATTCAGTTAAATCTACGACGTAAGAACTTCTGATTTTACCAATAATCGTTAGACAAAAATTTTAGAAAGACCCGTTTTGTTATGTGCTCATCGGTCATATGGCTTCTGGTGTCAGAAACTACACTTTTTAAAGCCGAGGCCAAGCGTTCCGATGGCTTGGAGCTTCCCGGTATAATAAGATATGACAATGCCAAGTTAGAAAGCACTGGCAATGCGTCTTTCTCTTCCATCCAAAACTTAATAGGGCCCCTTCCTGCGTACACAACGATTAATTAAAATTCCCACAAATTCCAAGAAGTCAATATCATTAATACATACATATTTATACGTACAAAAGGTGTAAAATTTGATGTCGATTTGATGTCGTACACTTTTGTTTAAAGGAAAACAACATGCGTGCAGCATGACGATAGTCGTCATTATGCAAGCATGTTATTTTCCCTTCCAAATCCAGTGTGCGACATCAGAGCGTCATCAAATTTTAGGCCTTTTGTGAAATTGCTACGATGACGATTCGAGCCGTGTGCGGACGGCCTACCATTTACCGTTTCTAAAGATGGGCTACATTTCAGCCAAACATTTCGATGCTTTGCTTTTAAGTGCGCCTTTATATGTGTTGAGTTACCACTGGTCTTAACAACTTTATGGACAGTTTGCACTGTGATTTCTGTGCATCAACTTTAATAAAATAACTTTTTAACATTTTGCTTTACATGTCCAGAGCACAAGAAACAGTTATACGCAACAGTGTGACCAAATGCCAAAACAACAAGTTTGAAAGTTGGTCAAGCCCGACTTTAACATACGCTGTACCAGTACATTTGCGTGGTGTTAACTGGCCGTTCTTTGTTCATAACTTGTGTATCGTTCATCCGATCTTTATCAGTCATTCAGCAAATCGATAAATAATTTTAATTACTACTACTAATTTACTCTCTAGAAGGTATGAACTATCTATCTTCAAAACTGTGGGAGATATGAGGTTTTTTCCAAATTGCGGAGGCGGAAAGGGGCGTGGCAAAAATTTAAAATAAACTTGATCTGCTTGCAAGTATAAGAAATATATGCCCCATACATGTCAAACCTTTATCTCTTACCATCTCTGAGATCTGTGAATTCATACAGACGGACGGACAGACGGAAATGCCTATATCGACTGGGCTGTTGATGCTGATCAAGAATATATATACTTTATAGGGTCGGAAATGATTCCTTCTCCCTGTTACATACTTTTGCACAAACTTAATATACTCTGGTATACCTTTGATACAGAGTTTAAAAATATCACCGAAAAATATCACCAAAAAATATTTGATTTCCGATATATCGCCTCGGAAAAATATGCGATAATGATATTTGTGATTTTGGGCAAAAATATCGATATTTCGATATATCGATAATATTTTGACATCCCTACTATTCACAGTTCTGTCCGTCTACCGTTTACCGTCTACCAAATGTTCTTAAAATATTCCACCGTCTGCTGGGTATGTTCCTATCTCATGCTGTTCCAAGCGATACTTTTGTGTCCACCACTAAAAAGTTGCCATTCACAACTAAAATAAAGCCAAAATGAAAATGCCGCGTAGCAGAACAGTGAGTATCAGTGCTCGAGACTCAGTCCTCTATGCCCAGGACTCTATACTCAGTACTCGTTTCAAAGTATTCGATACTCACTACTCCATACTTAGAACTCGATACTCACTACTCCATAATCATTACTCGGTCATGAATACTCGAAACTTAGTTCTTGATACTTAGTACTCGATTCGCAGAACTCGATAGTCAGTACTCGACTCTTAGAACTCGATACACAAACCTCCAAACTCACTACACTGTACTAAATGCTCGATCCTCAGTTCTCTATACTTAGTAGTCGATATTCAGTTCTCATTA
This sequence comes from Lordiphosa magnipectinata, assembly GCA_037044535.1. Taxonomy (NCBI): domain Eukaryota; kingdom Metazoa; phylum Arthropoda; class Insecta; order Diptera; family Drosophilidae; genus Lordiphosa; species Lordiphosa magnipectinata. The sequence goes on along the minus strand of JBAMBO010004138.1, from coordinate 55,056 downwards.
CTTAGTACTCGATTCTCAGAACTCGATACTCAGTACGTGACACCCGCTCTTCACGAACTGAATATGCAACATGTGGAGGAAGAAAGCGGAAAAAAAGAGAGCAAACTGCTTGGCTCCGTTCGGTATAACAAAGAATCAGAAACAGAACCAAAAGTGTTTTCCCCTCTAATTCAAAATGTAAGAACTAATTCTTTTTGCAGACCATGAGTTGAGCGATTTGCTAGCTCTTATGCATGGTTCAAACTCCTCTTGGTATAACATCAACTAGAGCTTTGAATTAAATGCTTAAGTAAAAATGTTTTAAAAGTTCGTGTAAAACTTTGTCCACTTGCCCACTTTTGTGCGGCATTTAAATTCATTTTCAACTTAACTTAAGCTGGGCCAGAGCCTGCCTAATTAGCTGTGAGCTGAGTTTATGCGCCGTGCAGAATGTCTTCATTAGAGTGCAACTGTTTGTCAGCTTCTTCTCCAGCCTCATCATTGTTGTGACCCATTTTGCTCAGTCAAGCCACATTAATGAGTTCTTCGTCGGCTTGACAACGACATTGTTGCTGTCAAGTCTTCATCTTTGCTTTTGATTTCTTCTTCGTCACAATTAGCCGGATTTAGCTTAAGGCAGAGACGTGAATGTTGTCTCGCATGATTACACGAGTTGCCTCTTCGCCCTGCCCTGCAGCTGACGTGTTGGCGCATAAATCATTGCTGCAGAGTCATAGTAACCTGGTCTAGTGATGCAAGGACTGCATAATGACGGCCCTAGAGCCAGCCGTCAGTCGGTGTGTGTGTGTGTGTGTGTGTGTCATGTGTTATGCATGGATTGAAGTGCATTTTGATTGATTGAAGTTGGAGTAACGTGGCTTAAGTGGGTTAATGCTATCCTTTGCTTCAACACTATAAAATTATGCCTCACAGTATTCTTAGTCATTTTTTGAAATTTAAACGTTCGCTAATCGACTTGCAGACGTAGCACGCTCTTCCATTGTATCCTCCAAACGTTTGCCTATATTCAGGACTTGCAACGGAATTGTCGTTGTGGATTTCCCCCTTCCACGAAGGAACTTCATTAAAAATTTGTATTAAAAAGTTATCCCAAGAGTTTCAGTTTAGCTGCTGACCCTGATTTGTCTGTGTGTGTGTGTGTTGGTGTCTCTTTTCCACAAAAGTTTTCTATGCCACAGAAATGCTTGCCTACTTTTGAGCGCATGCCACTCAGTGAGCATCATTGTGTTGCTGCTGTTGTTGTTGTTGTTGCTGTTGTTGCTGTTGTGGCTGTTGTTGTCAACAAGCATTGACATTAATTAAAGCCCAACGTTGCATGTGGCAGCTGAGTGTGTGTGTGTGTGTGTGTGTATAATACCCTGCCATGCCCCTTCATTCTGGGCAGCGGTAATGCTGTCGGCTGCTTCAGTTAAGCATTACACTTTAATTACTTTGCTAAAATCCACGCTTGTCTGCAAAAAAAAAAAAACGAACCCCAATGTGTCTGCGTGTGCCTGCTTTCCGCGTGCGTGTGAGTGTGTGTGTGTGGGTTTAGCGGATATGCTTGTTGCGCTCGAAAGTGCTCTAAAATTACATTTTACATTTGTCGGTCTCCTGGTTAAGTGGCTGCCATTGAAAGACGCCAGGTACATTAGAACTGCGGCTCTAAAATCTACCACAAAATTTAACCATCCAAGAATTCTTACGGTTTTGGATTGCTTAAAATGAAATGAAATGATGAAATGAAGTGGAAAATCTAACCCTCTAAAGGCCTGTTCTGAGAAGCGCGGAAAATTTAGCTCGCTAAATTGCACATAATAAATTTAGCATCAACATAAATTATTAGTGAGCCCATATATAAGTCAAAGAGACAAAATACAGAAACGGCCACACTGGTAGTCAGCTGTTTTGTTTTGTTTACAAACAAAAGTTGAGTGGTTTTTTTTTTTCAAAAATAGTTTAAGCTGCGCAACAGGAACACAGATATGTATGTTGATGGAGGTAGCGGCATCAAATACCGGTTCAAGGCCCGTTTGAGACACACTTGGAGTAGGTGCAGATCGAGGAGGAGGCCTACAAGTCTATTTTACGGATATTGGGAGATGATATGCGTCCTGCCATCGTCTTAATGGGGTCGAGCATGTCGTCAGCAAGGCTGATCTGTTTGAGATGTCGGGCATAATCCTGGACTACTAGTTGAAGAATTATTTGGAAGTCTGCCGTTCGGGTAACTGTAATCGTTTGGAGAAGTTTGTACAAGAGATTGGGTCATCGGCCTACAGTGTGGGTCAGCTGAAGCAGTTTGAGGAGTACATAGTGCTTCATGCGGCCCTGATGAATGCCCAGATATGCGACAACATGTGGGGTAGTAGCACTTTTGAAGCTTGATTCAAAGTTGGTTGAATATGCATTTCTTTGTAGGAATGCTGCTATCGTCTCCAGGACGGCGGCTCGGAGTATCTGCAAATCATGGATTTGGGCTGTGCCATCATTTTGGCTCTCAAGTGAAACGCAATGCTAAAGATTGGAAAATATATTTTTAGTTTTCATACAAAATTATTGTTTTATTTGCCGTAAATTCAAAATCCTCCTCCTGGCGTTCACGTTTCACAGCCACGCCCACACCGCTGGAGCTGGCAATGCTGCCCACAGCAGTCGCATCGCTATCCAACTCTATTTTTAGCTGGTCCGCAGTGGTGGTAAACTTGATGACCCGGTTTGGATGTCACCACCTGTTTGTTTGGCATCCACCGAGTGCGGACGCTTGCGTCCGTTGGCATAGGAGACGATTTTAGGCGTATGGCACTCCAGTGCTGATTTCGTAACATTCTTGGGCTGATTTGTGGCCCTTAGGTAATAGTTTCCTCTCGATTGAGTCTCTCGGTGCATTTTCTTTTGGGTTCATGTTTCCCGTGCATTGTTGATTTTGACGTCAAAAAAATGAGCTGCTTATATTTCCGCCATGGCATCAGCTGTTCATTCAATCCACTCATGACCCACACCGCTATCGATACGTCAACTATCGATAGGCCAATTGTCTATTTATTTAGCGCGTCTCAGAATACAGAAACAAAATTTCGCCGCGGAAAGTTTCCGCCACTGTTTTTTTCATACAAATTTATTTTCCGCGCTTCTCAGAACAGGCCTTAAGGGGTGATTTCGTATCTTCTAGATTAATTAAAGGTGGGCACGCCCTTGCTTCCATTGCTCCGAGAGTTATTTTTCGCGAAATCCAAGCGTACCAGCACAAGCTTGGCGTTCAAGCACACTTGGAAACAACAAAATCCATGCAATATGTGGGACCGAGACTTGCCTGGCGCACAAGCAGACGGTTGCAATAACAAAATACAGGCAATGTCCGGGTCTCTGCTCGATTTGAGCCTCAGTGATAAGGGTTGATTTTTTGGGTGTTGTTATTGGTTTTGCTTCCAATCACAAATTTCGTGCTAACCTCGATTGCTTTATCTGTGAAAGAAGCTTATAATTAAGGCTACTGATACTCAGTAATTGATTCGTCATACTAAGTACTCGATGCTAAGTACTCGATACTCTGTACTTGAAACTTAGTACGCGACACTAAGTAAGTAAGCGCTTTAAAATATATAGTAAGTATGGGTATAATGTACTTCTAGCGTTGGGATGACTAACCAATAAAGAAAGATATAAAGAAAGTAGTCGATACTAAGTACTCGGCACTCAGTACTCGGTTCTTCGTACTCAGGTGGCAGTACTGCAGTAAAAGCGGCTGACTTTGCAAAGACAAACACTTACCCAAAAGCATCTTTTGCAATGACAACATGATTCATCCCCCCAGTCGATTATCATGTCTCATTCTTCTTAACAGTGTGAACCCATCCTTATTTTGGGATATTTTGACGATGAAATCGATTTTAAGAAGAAATAAACTCAACCATAACTTATCGTATTGAACATAATAAATTTTTAATTTCTTTATTTTTAGACAGAACAAAGACAGTTTATTGCAGATTGCATATAAAAAACAATGAAATTATAAAGAAACAGGAAGAAGTAAAATTTTGGTTGTTCGACTAGTTATTAGTATGCATTTAATATAGCAAAGCGACATTTCAGCGCATGTTGTTAAAACGAACTTAGCTTAGTTTTCTCAAATTTTCTTCATTCATTCAGCTTATAATTTCGGTTTCCAATAGAGCAGGCTTGTTGAGGTACAAACTTCGTGCCTCACCCAAGATTGGACAAACTCCGATGAGATGCGCAACATTCTCAATTAGACGGAGGTTACAGAGTGTAAAGTCAGTATTGTTGGAGTTTATGTGCTGCCTGTAGTTCAGAATGAGCATTTCACATCGAGCGCGGCATATAATGGAAATCGCTTGGACGCCGAAGCGGTCTTGAAAATAGTTCAGTTTTTTGTAATTGATTCTAGACTCACTTAGGGACGCCAGATATTGAACGTTTTCTCTTAACCAGAACTCCTTCATTCATGTCGACATTGCAAGTAGAAGCTGTGACTTCTCGAACACTTGAGTTTTGCTAGCTAACATCATGTCTGCTACAATTTTGGGCAGTCTTTCGCTGGGCATTTCAAAAATAATAATAATAATAATAAATTTATTTAAAACGAATTATACACATGCTTTATACAAAAAAATTTCAAACGAAAATATAACATATCTAATTGCTAGAGGTTTTAAATAGTACTCGACTATGACTATATGTCGTCAGTCGGAGAATTCGCTTCTATTACTTTGTTGAGTTTTGTTTTATTTTATTTGAGGGTTCCCTAGATACCATACAAAAAGTCTTACTACACCCTGCTTCCCCGCTCGTCGCGAGATACAGGATCGTTGGGACCTAGTGTCGGATTGGGGGCCCACCAAATTTCTTTAGTTTATATTATTTGTGTTGTTGTGTTCTAAAAATATGCCGCCAAAATCCGTTTCCTATACTGGGTGGCCTGTTGCAGAAACTCTACTAAGCCCTTCCAATTAGTGTCGCTCGCATCATTTAAAATGTCTCTAATCTGAGTTGGGTTTAAGACAGGTTGGCTAAAACCTAAAATTCTGTGCTCTCGTAGTATTGGACATCTACCCAGAAAATGATTTATGTCCTCTACCTCATTTGTGTTGCACAATTCGCATTTATTAGTTGGTCCTGTAATGAATCTGTTTCCATTTAAGAGTATCATGTCACTTCTTGCCTTAATAATCCATGACACTGCCCGACTTGTGCATATTTTTTGCCGACGGTATGGTCAAGTTCTCGGTAAATTCTCCATTCGCTTCTTAATTTTTGCTGCACGAGTTCTGTAAGTCTGTGTCTCTTAAGCTCCGCTAATAGTGCAATGCGATTGACATTCCATAAGGTATCGTTGCCCCAGTTCCACTCTATGTTATGCAATGAGCTCAGTGTGAATAGCTCTTTTGCCCAGAATACATTTTAATCCAATACCAACTGCGACAGGATTCGTGGCAACCTATGGCTATCATATATAAACAGAGTTTTGTAGATATACCGAAGGCGCTGGTCCAGCATGTAGAATCTGCTACCGTATCTATCCGTATCTAGAGCAAGTGAATAGTGTGGCGTTGTTTGTGGCAGGTTATAGATACGCTTTATGAAAAAGGCTTCCAGCTTATCCACTTCCTCATGTTGGCCATAGCCCCAGACTTGCGCTCCGTAAGCTTGTATTGCCCTACACACGGCTTCATAAATTTTCCACTTCAATTCAGCGGAGACATTGTTTTTGGCGAGAAGGCTCTTCCAGGGTATGTTGATGCTTTGCTTTGCAGCCGCAGTTCTAGCTTTAACATGCTTCATGAAATTTAAAGTAGGCGTCAACATAACTCCTAGATATTTGTACTCAGGTACAATCTTTATGGGTTCACCCTAAATGTCCACTTTTCATTCTTTGCAAGGCGCCCTCCTTTCCTGAATACCATTATTTCCGATTTGGCCATATTCACTTCCATATTCCAAGTCTGACAATAAATTTCCAGGCGATCGATCATTTCCTGCAGTACAATGACTTCATCAGCCATTATAACTATGTCATCCGCATATAATAAAAGGCGTATATTTTCACTTCCCACTGTTAGGCCGCCACCTATGCTATCATGGAGATCGTCTAGGAAGAGCGCAAACAAGAGAGGCGACAGTAGACAGCCCTGCCTCACTCCGATATTGGTTTCGAAATAACCAGATAGCTCCGTGCCTGTCCAGACTGCCACATTCGTGTTTGCATAAATATTCTCCAGCACATTTAGGAATTTGGTCGAGACTCCCATCGAATACAATTTGTACATCAAAAGCTTCCTTGGGATTTTATCAAACGCAGCACGAAAGTCGACAAAGAAGGCGTATACTTTCTTTCTCTCCTCTTGTTTCAGATACACTATGGATATTAAGTTGTATATGTTGTCCACAGTCGAATACCCTTCTCGAAATCCGGCCTGATACTCTTTTAATTTGTTGTGACACTTAACCCAATTTGTTAGTCGACTGTTCAGAATGCCCATAAAAACTTTCGCTATGCAATTTATAAAGGAAATCCCTCGGTAATTTTGTGGCAGGTCTGGGTCACCTTTTTTGAAAATTGGGAATACGACACTCGATGTGCTAGTTTCTTCAATTCTTCCTGTGTCCAGCATGTCATTATAGACTACAGCCAGTGAGTCTATAAAGGCCATCGGGGCATTTATATAGAATTCATATGGTATTCTATCTTCTCCTATCCTTCTCATTTCAAAAATATTACGGATGTATTTGAAGTGAGTTTGAACTTTAACTCAATAAAGGCTTATTCCAACAACTCGTGGGATTTATTTCATCTTGGTATTCTAGCTCGATTTTAACCCTTAGTCGGAACCAATGAAGAAGGTCTGACATTGACTTAAGCTTGATTTTTGTACTTGATTTAATATTATTGTTGCAACAATACACGAGATTAAGCTCAACTGCATTCAATGCGAATAAGCATTGCTGCAAAAACGCCTAAGATTGACTTGAGCTCGATATTTAAACTCATTTTTACTCCAAAAAAAAGGATCGCACATGCTACTTTTTTAATGATCTTTTTGATTTTCAAACTAGCAAGTTTTAGCCGGCTCAAGGTCATTGGTTGTTCGCATACAAGTGTCAAAACGGAACAAAATCATCACCGCTATGTACGATGGTTGGCTCCCCATCCACTGCAATTGGACAGCTACCTTCTCATGTCGAAAAGGCTATAACTGGTAGGGAATTCTAACATATGGGTCATTCTTTTTGAAACCGAACGGTTTTAAAATTGACCATTTTTGGTTTAAATAAAAAAAAAACCGAAATTAGATATCAACAATATCATTTCAATCATGAAATGAACAAATGCTTTTAAAAATATATTTAATATTTCTACATTTCCACATAATCGTCCTGGTTATGCAGATGGTTCTTTGTTTTAATGTTAATTCATACTTACGCAGCTCTCCCTGTTTTGTAGATATGAAAGCGAGATGGCGCCACATGCTGCACTTAGTCCCCCCTCACTACACAGACACACACAAACACACACACACTATTACCCACATTCTTTGTTCTGGCTCTCTTTTGCTCGCTTTGGCTCTTGATTATCATAATTAAACAATTTACTTTCAAGTGTTGGCCTCCCATTTGTTGCACTTTGCCATCATCATCATCCCTTTTGGCCGAGTGGCAGGAATTGCCAGCCAAATGCATTGTTCGTGTTAGTTGTTGTTGCTGTTGTTGTTGTTTCCTGTTCTTTGTTGCAGCAGTTCTTAAATGTAAATTACGCGCTTTGTTGACTTTACCCTGCAGCAGCAGGAGCAGGAGGAATAGGGAGCAGCCCTAGGAGAAGCTGCACAAACATTCCACTCTGCTCCTCGAGGCTTGTAATTGTGGCCTTAATGCGCCTTCTCCCTTCCCCTCAAATCAAATTCGCTTCCTTATGCTTTTTCGGGTTGTCAGTTTGGACAAGTGAAATTTGTTTGACGTCGTTTTTGGCCTCTTGATTATTGTACAAATATGTGTGTTGCCAGGGATAGAGAGAGAGAGTCAAAGATAGAAAAGTGTGTGTGCGTGTTTGGCCTTGTTGAGCCATTTTTCCCTTGGTTAGTTTTTCGATTGATTTTTGTATTTATTGACACGTGGAAGGCCACCTGAAAATGTTGAGATATTCCTACAAAAAAAAAGTTGCCTAAAATTTATACAAACAAAAAATGAATTCCGGTTGATTTCCAGTTCAAGGTCAGGGATGATAGCAGCAGTTAAAAAAAACTATTCCACGTAGTTCTTTATAAATGTAAATATTATTGTTCAATAATTAACGAACAACTAGGCATACATGGATAATTATCTATTTCAGCGATGCCCAGCAGTATGCTCTTTGGGTACGTTTTGTTTTTGCAATTGCACCGAAGATAGGAAATCAATGATCGTATACATGCAGGGCGCGTGGTATACAAAACGACACACATGCAAACGATTTCATGTGTATGCGTCGCGTAGAACAAAAACCGGTTTTGTTCTCTTCTTTGATTGGTGTTTGCGCGTGCAAACAAACTGATCAACAACATTTTCATGTGATTTTGTTGTTGCCTTACCCATTTTCAATGTGTTCCCTTATTGGTATTGGTGCTTTTCTTTCTGAGTATTGGTGAGTGCTCTGCCGTATGGTGCTTTTGGGAATGCCTGATCTATTTAATGCAACTTGTTATCTGTACAGCTATTTCAAAGGTCGTCCCGGTTTTTTTATCAGCGAATTTTTTTTATACTTCGGTACATGCTCTCAATGTGTTGTTTGAACTTGCGAGTTTCTAAGCCCAAAATCAGAGGGTTTTTCTTAAATTTTACTTTACTTTGATAGAACAAGTCTTTGACATACAACTGAAGTGCAGCAAATACAGTCCCGATCAGTCGTAGGCTAGGTCTCAAGTCTATGAACCGGCTCGAAAGCAGCAAAACACGATTCTAAAGTTGGTCAGAGCCATATCTTGGTAATATGGAGTTGGATACTTTACTAGATCTGAACCGGTATCGATGCGGTTGAATAGTCGCTCAGATCCATATTTCAAATGTTATTTAAGTCAGCGGTGGGCACGAAATTTGTGTTTAGGAGCAGCCCGACAACAACAACAGATAAAATAACCGTTATCAGCGAGTCGCGATCGCGCATAAAGAACCTGTTGCGCCCTCTTTGTGTGCGTCTTGCAGGCGCCGTGCTCGTACTTTGTTGTTTACACTTCAGAGCGCGTTATATGCTACGCAATTTATTATGAGACTGACTGACGCCAATTGCCGAAACTAAAAATCTCGAAGCAATGGGAGCAAGGCCGTGCCCACCGCTGATTTAAGCTATGAAGCTAGATATTTTCCTAGATCATTACCGGTATCGAACAGGTTTCGAACTGGTTAAATAGTGGTTCAGAGCAAGGCGGAACCGAACTCAGGAGAACCGGTGTTTGTGTCCATCAAACCGGACTCAGAATCGAACCTTATACAATGTTAACCTCCCGACCCTGGACCCGAACCGGCACCCCTCTGCTTAGAAAAAGGTTCGGTTTGAAGCTTTCACTTTAGTCAGCTTTTTCAGAACTTATGTAACTATCACAATATATTGCTGAATCGGAGCATGATCATTTGATTGGACCTGCTGAGTATGAAATTTTTGAGGTCGTATAATAAACGTAAACAAAAACAAAAGCAACAAAGTCGAGTTTTAACTGGAGCGAAAAGACTCTAAAGTTTTTGTGAATAACTCATACGCAGTGTTGCCTATTATCATATGATTTTATTTAAGAACTTTTTGAATTTCAAATATAATAAAAGATTACTTCAATATGTTATGTCAAAAGATGACATTTCATTGTAAAAATTTGTATTTGTGGAACGTATCGTATGAGTAATTTTGTGACTAAACTTTAAGGCCCTGTCGCTCCCATTTAAAATTGAAATACAATTTTTTGATTTTCACTATTATTATATATACAACAAATATTAGCTTTGGGAATGCTGAGACCTACGATTTTCCATTTAGCCGTTTTGAGGTCTGACCTAATGTACATACATTTTTACTTACAACCGATAGATCGCTTTTATACAAGTGACACGCATATAACCGATTACCGCTTGTATGCAAATATCGCATACACTGGCGCTCAATTAAAATAAAAAAAAAATTCAAAAAATTTGAATATCGTCCATACTTTGCAGATCGATCACGAACTTATATCTTATGAAATGAATAAAGTATATACTACATTCTACAGATAAAAACAAGTACTATAACATGACAAATCAAGTTTTCTAAAATATCATGTTTTCTAGCTTATAGGGTCCAGGGGAAAATGATCAAGTTAGCCATTTTCGGCATTTAAATGCCCAATTTACAGTTAATCCATTAGAGATATGGAATTTCTAAAAGCAGATTCGGGTTCAGCGTGATAAACTTGTCTAGAATCAATCATTCTTTTATCATTTGAAGTCCTGTGCTGAGAATTAATCAATTGTCAAAATACTTATGCCAACTGCCATTTGCACATTTTGATTTATATTCTCACACCCAAGCAGCTGATTTTGTACTTCTTATGTTTTATTGAAATCTTACTGTTACACCAGCATCCGATAAAAATTTCAAAATTTTGAGATTTTTTGTTTAAAAGATATAATGGTTTATTTATGAAAATTTTTTTTGTCAAAATACTTATGCGTGTAGTGTAAATCTCATATTTAGATAACTCAGCCTATGTCATAAGCATGTCACTTTTTGTAATGGCAGTGACAAGGATCAGGACAGCCAAGACACCACTTGAAGACGTCATCCGGCGGAAAGCACTTGACACGTACCACCCTTGTGACCAACGCAGATCATTTATAGACACGTACATATGTGTCTTTTCAAACACATCGTTAGTTAAGAGTAGAGTTAAGGAAGAAATTTAGAAATAAAAGCAAGATCGCTCGCCAGAGTTAGTCAGTACAAATTCAAACTTACAACCGTGCTCATTAAAGGTGTATAATTATATAAACTCATGTATTCTTACTCATAAATAAAAAGATTTTGTGTCCCATGCATGTATCTATCTCTTACCATCTCTGAGATCTCTTCGTTCATAAGGACGGACATGTGTATATCGACTCGGCTGTTGATGCTGATCAAGAGTTTATATACTTTATAGAGTTGGAAATGATTCATTCTCGCTGTTACATACTTTTGCACAAACTTAATATACTTTGTGTACCTTTGGTACAGCGTATGAAAAGAAGTCTTGATTGTGTTCGTGTTTAGGACGTGACGGGTCGTGTCCTAAGCCAATTCAGCGTGAGTGAAAAGCGTAAGCATACCTTGAGCTGGCAACCCTTGAATGGCTTATTCCCGTTAAATAAAAGCCCGAGTTCGTGTCCTTTCTATTGTCTTAATTTAATTACTCAAAAAGCACTTCAAAGATGTTTTCATTTTGCCCGAGTTCTTGTGTAACTTTACGCAAAACTTTCTATTTTGGACGTTTGTGTTGTTGGCAACAGTTTTCCAAAAATTTCGAGGAGCTGATGTCTCAAATGGCAGGTAACCTTCTGACACATTGGCCTTCAAGCCAGCTTAACTGTTTCTCTCCCTGCCCTACTCTCCACCTGCTGACCTATGTGCAGCTATTTGTTTGCTGTTATCATTTGATACCCTCAGCTTTGGCCCCGCGTACCGCCTCGGACAGTTGCCTGCTGCTAGTATTGCCTAGTTTCCGGCACGTTCGCCCGGACAATTTTCCCATTTTTGCCTTTTGCTCTTTTGCTTTTAATTTGTTTTAATGAACTTTCATGCTATTTCATTGAGGCGGGACCGGGTGAAGGGGATGCTCTCTGGCTTCAGTTGCAATATGCTTGCTCACTTGTATAATTACAGGCGCCATTGCATGGCCCCCGCGCGACTGCTGGTTCATGTTTCCTTGCCCTCAACCGCCCCTTCCTCTCTCGCTGGTTGTTTCTGTTCTTGCGTTTTTATTTTTTGCACAAGCCTGAGCTTGAAGTGCGTGGCTTTCATTAATTTTAATGAGTTTTAAAAGTTGTTACGCGTCCTACCCCTTTACTCCAGCATTTCTCCACTCTCAGCTCAGCCCAGACATTTTTATTTAATTTTATTTCATTTCATTTATTTACTTCTTTAGTTTTTTGTTTTTGATTTTTGTTGTAGTTCTTGTCCACATTTTCTTCTTTTTGCTGCCTGCATTTGCAATTCTATTGAAGGACATTGCGCATACGCCCCTTTGCCGGAGTATAGTTTTCGCTTAGATAACTCACAGCTGTGTGCATAATTCAGTTGAAGACCCAGTAGTTCCCCCCCACATGCACACACAGACACGCATTCACTCGAATGGTTGCAAATGTAGAGAAAAGTTTTCATACAAGTCGGAACAGCCCAAGCACTTGACGATCAGACAGAGGAAAGCATAGAGAGAGGAAGTGGATTTTTCAAGCAATGAATTTGGCAATTAAACCGAAAGGCACACACACACACTCAATGGCGAGTAACTCACAGTTCATCCAAAAATAAGTATGTAAATATTGAATACTATCAAAAGATCGAAAGCATTTCTTCATCCACCTCCACCTTGTCTTTGCTAGCATGATCACTATGTGGGCTGTGGGAAATCGTTTTTAACAAAAATTTATTAAATCATTTCATTGTGTGACTTTCAATAATTTTAAATCTTAAATTTATATAATAGAACGGCCCTTACATGGGTCGCTGGGCTGACAAATACTAAGCACACACTTTCGCTGGAACAGAGTATATTACAGCCGGGCTTGACCGACTTTATTATGTTTTACTTTATTTTACTTTACCTTGTTTGGAATTCAAACTTAGGACTTCGGGGCCTTAACACGAAAGGCGGCATCTTAGCGCAGACGACTATCAGGCAATCGCGTAACAGTGCGACAAATCACTGTATAGATGCAGCCATATGCTAAGCACTCAGCAAGCAAAAACCCCGGTGGTGCAGATGGCAGGAACGTTGCCTTAAAATGCCGTGGTAGTGGACTCGAGTCACCCCAGCCTCTGAATTTATAACATTCTTGTTTTATTTCTTTTTACAATGCAATATGGTCAATTCTCTTTGCTCTTTCTTGTGTTCTCCTTACTTTTATATGAATTTAAATCTCTCTTAAACGATTAAAATCATTTAAATATTAATCTTGTTTTCATCAAATCTTTTCTCATTGCATTTTATTCCATGTTTTATGAACGGCAACTAAGCACAAAATCTTGATTCATATTAAACATTCTTATACAGTTTAGGTTAAAGTTAAAAAATATGCAAATTTATTGTTGTCAAATGACCACACGTCTAAAATGTTTTCCCCAAATTATATCCTCTCCAAAGCCTATTCAACGCTTTGCTTTGAAAAGCGCAATTCTAAACAATTTAATTATCCTTTTATAAGGCTTATTCTGTACGCTGCCTTAGTGCGTTCCAGGCTTGAATAAGCTTCGCTCATCTGACTGAACACGCTGAAGCGTCTGCAGAAACATTTCCTCAAACTGGCGCTTGACCATTTAAATTTTACGGAGCCTTTGGCGCCGTATTTGAGTAGATGTCGTTTCATGCGTATTTCCATGAGGATAGGAGGACAATTGCGTCTTTAACATTTTTAAATTATATTCTAGTCGGCAATATTAATTTTCCCATACTACTTGGCATGGTCCCATTTGGAGTTTGGACTTATAAGGCCAATTAGACTTTTAATGCGCCGATATGTAGAGCAGTGTTGCCAGAACATGAGGTCCTATAATTGGCAAATTTGCATTAAATAATTGCTAGAAATAGCTAAAAATTAAAAAAATTTGCTAAATTTGCACATAAAAAATTTATGTTATGTTAATTGTTCTTATCATTATGACTTTTGACAATCTGCAGTATTAGCGCAGTGAACGTTGTTAACTGCCTCTTCCGACATTTTCCTTAAAATGGCACCTCGCACTTGGCTGCCACGGCAAAGAATTCGTTCATCTCGATTGGAAAGTAATTCGCGCATTTCTGGCGATTTGCCTCTGCAAAGTTGGTCAGGTCAGCATGATGATCTTCTGGATGTACTGCTGTAGCATGTGTGACTTGGCGGCGTATATAGCTCCGCTGAACTCGAAAATGGTATTGGGCAGCGGTCCCTGGGTGGTCACATAGCACTTGGCCACGTAGTCGGGGCCCTGTCAGGGAAACGTTAAGAAATGGAATGCTCATTAATTTTCCTGCTGGTCTGGTAGCTGTGATCGAAGACATAGTTGAGGCGAATCAAATCGAACTGATTGAGGGGACTGGAGTGTGGAGTGTTTAAATGCTGGCCAAATAGATTTTAAGCTCCTCGCTTGTGGTTTGTGGTGACTGGAGACGCCACATGATGTTGCAGACCGAGCTCCGGTCCGCCGGTGTTCTCTGGCGGGTTTCCGAGTGTTTCTTATCCGCCACCTAGCTCCTCACTTTCATGGCGTTTATTAAATTCAGCTTGCCCGCCATAGAAAGTGCCATTAGGAATCTTTTTTAGCTGCGCTCATTTTCAATTTGGCCGCACAAATTTGAATAAAAACCTATTTTGTTCACGTCACGGCAAAAAAGAGGCGTTAACAGCACTTAAAGCACTTAACAGCGCTTGAACAAGACGTAGTGGGAAATGTAAGCATTTGTCGCGATTGGTAGAAACCGAATTTGAAACGGCCACACACAAAAATTCCTTAGCAGTTTTTTTTATATGGAGTTTTTCATTTCGCGGCCGATTTCGTAGCCATGGACAGCGCCCTTTTAGAACAAAAATTCAACAAAAAACTAATAAAAAGAGTGGGGTTATCGGACGCACGGTACGAGCGAAGCCATTTACGACGATAAGTCTGATTGTAACTCACTGTAAAATCACTGTCAAGTCACTGTCAAGTCACTGTCAAGTCACTGTTTAGTCACTGTAAAGTCGCTATTAAGAGCTCTTCCCACTCGCGCATCCTCCCACTCCACACACACAGAAACACACAACCCATCTGCTGCTACGGCAAATAGTAAAAGCGGCTGACTTTGCAAATACAAAATGCGAGGACAAGGCGTTCCCAAAAGAATCTGTTGCAAAGACAAAATTTTACTAGTTTTAGTCCCCCAGTCGAAAGTACACCCAGCGCCACAAAAAAAGCCGCACCTCGAAAATTTATGAATTTTTGCCATCACAATGCGGGGATTTCCCTAAATGACGTTCTATGCTCATATTTTTATTTTGGGGAGTTCCCTTAAATATTCTTCACATATATTCGTCATTTCAAGAGCTCAGTTGTCAAAATAGCTTTTTCTAGAATTTTATTTTCGAAGACACCTTTAAAAGTATGCCTAAAGGAAAGCAGTTCAGTATTCGGGAGAAGGAGAGAATTATTTTATTATCTGAACAAAATGTACCAAATCGTCAAATAGCAGCTCAGACAGGTTGTAATGAAAGTTCAGTGCGTCGATTTTTAAAAAAAATATCGTGAGACAGGTGAAGTGGAAAGGAAGCAAGGATCTGGAATTATCATAAAAACGAGCCTGCAGGATCGCTTTAAAAATGCAGCTGAGATAGCATCTGAGGTACGGCAACAATTTGCAAAGGATGTTTCGGCCCGAACAATTCAACGTCGTTTAAATGAAGTGGGCTTAATGGCAAGGACACCTGCAAAAAAGTCACTCCTAAATAAAAGAATGAAGGAAAATCGGCTAAACTGGGCCAAGGAAAAAAAAAATTGGAGTGATTCCGAATGGTCACGAGTCCTATTTTCGGATGAGTCCAAATTCAATCTCATTGGACCCGATGGCTCTTGCAAGGTGCGCCGTAGAAGGGGCGAACGATATTTGGAAAATTGCTGTGTGGGAACCGTTAAGCATTCACCATACATTATGATATGGGGATGCATATCTAAATATAAAACTGAATCAATTTTAATGATTCAGGGTATGGTGAACGCGGAAAATATAATGAAATAATTTTAAGTGGAGTTGAGCCTAGCATTGAGGCAATAAGTGAGAAAGAAGAAGATCCTATTTTTTAAGATGATTCTGCACCTTGCCATCGGGCTCGATCTGTAAGTAAATCAGTGAGCTTTTGTTATTAAAACAACTTAATCAATTAATTTTGACCTTCTTCTTAACGAAGATAACAATTTTGAAGGAAAAATTGGGCATTAAGTCCCTAAATTGGCCCGGAAACAGCCCTGACCTCAACCCAATAGAGAATGTCTGGGGCCTTATGGCTGCGAAAATAAAAAAAGGAAGCCTAAAACCATGGTAGAATTGAAGGATGTGATAAAAAAAAGTATGGTTCGAGGATATCACTGAGGAATATTTAAGCGCTTTGTACAATTCGATGCCCAATAGGGTAAAATGTCTAATTAAAGCAAAAGGGGGTACTACAAAGTACTAATTTAAATTTAAAAAAAAATTAACATTAATTTAATACAAAATATATATTAGATTATAGCAAATTAAGTATACTTTTGGAAAAAAATCATTATTTGTTGAGTATATGCACTATTATAATTATTATAGTTTTTTTTCTTAAAGCTGTCATAATTATGAAAAGTCACCAAAATTAAAATGGGTCTGGAAAAAAACCTTTTTCTAAAAAACTAGCATTCATAAAATAAAAATTGCTATGCACTTTTATTTAAAAATATTCTATTAATCAGTAAAAAATATAATTGGGCAATTCGGAAAACATTTATAGAAACCCCAAGCAAGAAAACATACAAGTATGTGAATATTTAGACTGCGGATTTTTTTGTGGCGCTGGGTGTACGTAATAGATCATTGCTCTAAAAATACATTTCACGGAACTAAGACAACAAAATTACTTAGAATGTGATCCGCAAACAACTCTGCAGTCAGAATCTCCATGTTTTTTGTGAGTCCAAGCCTAACTTGAATCGCCGCACAGTGGCCGATTTTGCTGATTTAGCGTTGCTAAAATTGTAACTTTTGAACGGAAAGAGATATTTGAAAAACTCCTAAGCGAAAGCGATAGAAATTAGTAGCTTTCAAATAAGTTCATCATTATAGGTTAACAGGGGGACTTAGAATCGACTGCCAAAGTGCAAAGTTTAGTACACTGAAAAGGTGCCAAGAAATAGGCAAAACATTTGAACTTTTTTTTTTAATGATTGTTTAAGTAATTGTAAAACTACTTTAAATTAATCAAATTCAATAAAAAGTTAACTTTTAATTAGTAAAAATATTTATTTTCATACAAAAAACGTTGGTCGAATTAATTTAATGATCCATACCTCACAAAGCTGCTGTACAATGCTCTAGTTCGTCCTCTACTTGAATACTGCTCGTCCGTTTAATGTCCGCAGTATAAAAAACATATAGATCGTATTGTGGATTCGTGGACTAAATTGGGACCCCAACCTTCGTCTGCCATCGTACTCCAGCAGACTCTTGCTTATTAACCTTCCTTCGTTAGCTAATCGCAGAACAGTTCTGGGCGTTTTCTTCTCTCTAAAAATGTCTCTCTCTGATTATCTCCGGGGAAATCTCTGACCACTTCGGGCTGTGAGTAGGGGCATAGCTTGCCGGACTGGCTGAAAAATCTTCCGTCACCGGGTCAGAGATTGTCCGTTTATTTAATTTTAAGTTTTACGTATAATTTTTTTATTTTTAAAGTTTACTTTTAGATAGTTTGTTTGGTTTTGTTCTCTATCTCTGTTTTATTTTAATTTATTATATTATATAAGGTTTTTTTCCCCCTCTTCTCGATCTCTATATTAGTAAAGTTTTTGCTAGCTCTTATACCGTCTCTGCCTACAATGGGCTGTGAATAGGGGGCATAGCTGGCCGACCGGGCAAATAAAATTCCCCCCACGTGTCGGAATCGTTATTAGCTTATATTGTAATTTTATTGGATTTTCTTTGATAGGCTTTTTTAGCTCATCAGAATTTTTGAACGTATTTATATGTTTGTTGACAGCCTTTTATTATCGACTCTAAATAAATAAATAAACATACTTTATTTAAAGCTTGGCTTAAGTTTAGTGATTAGTAAAGATAACTTATAGTTATGTAGATTTATTCCGAGTTTTTATTTGAATTTAGATTTTCCTTTTGCAAAGTTTCTTTGGGTGGACTCTTTTTAGGTTTCTTTTCTTTAATTCGGCAAATGGAACTATTTCATACAACATTTTTTCGGGCATTTTCACACATGGCAAAATTGAAGCTCTCTCTGAGTAAGGCCGCTGGGGCTGTCTATTCTATATTTAAACACCTCAATATATTCTTTTTTTACATGTTAAAATTTTCGAAGAATTTGTGCAAAGTTTCTAATGGGTTTTTGTGAACTCCATCAATGGCCAGAACAAAGAGTTGGGAGTTCCATATTCAATGGTGATTAAAAATTCCAAAAGTTGTCGAATTTTTGATAGCAATTCAAAATGTGTTGGCTTAATTTAACTGCCTTCCACTTTATTGTATAACTTTAAGAGCTTGCGAGTATTTGCAGCAAATTCATCCCCATTTCGGTTTGCGTTTAGTAACCAAATGAGATTATCCTGACGGCCATTGTGGTTGATTCAATTGTCGGTCCCCTCAAAACATTAACATGAAAACGAAAATGAAAATCAAAACCAAAGTCAAACATTTGCCCAGCTGTCCTGTTACTTAGAGGACTTCACTTTAGTTCTATATCTTCTTTTCTCTTTTTCCTTTACATGATTTTGCATTCGTCAACATGAACATTAGTCCCGTCACTTTCGCTCTGCCTCTAACTATCTCTCTCTCTCTCTCTCTGTCTCACTACGGGTGTCTGGCAAATGGGGCCGCGTTTTTGGTAGGCTCGTCATTCTGTGTGTCTTTTGTCTAACTGCTTGCGGCATTTTCGCAATTTGATTTATGTGTTTCATAACATTCATTAAGATATAATCGTAACGCCATAGAAAGCACACACAAATAGCACAACTGAGAGAGGGAGAGAGCAGGGGCAGTTGTGTGTTGCCATCTTATATTTCACAGAGAGTCCTTGCCAGTTCTATTCTATTTATACCCCCCTAAAAATATAACGCCAAATAATGAGGTGCACCGAAAATGTGCCCTTAAGGTATATACTGTACACATATGTATATGGTGTATTCCTGATCGGCCTGTCAGCCCGTTCGCATATGCCCTCTCCCACCGAGCTACGGTAGGGTATCATTTTGTATAGCACATTTGATGTTTCATTTATTATTTTTGTTTTCATTTTAATTTCCTGTTCCCAGTCTCCCTTCCCCTCTCTGCGTCTCTGACATGTGCAAAATAATTAGAAATGTTTCTCCGAGTCAAAAGTTGAGTTAGTTGTGCGACTACACAAACAAATTTCAATGGCTTCCAAACAGATAAACAAATCATAGACACACACACAAGCTCTGCGTGTGTGTGTGTGTGTTTGGATTGCAATTTACAGTTGTTTAGCATTTTACCTGCCGGCCATTTATTTCATTTTGCATTTGATTTGAAAGGCGGCTTTTCTCTTTCATAGTTTTCCTACTTTCCAAAATGTGTTCATCTTTTTCCGCATGAATTTGTTAAGTAAATTTGCTCTCAGGCGACGCCCACGTAAGTATGCTACACTTAATTGCTTTTCAGCCACACGAGCACGTTCAGAAACATTTTAAATACAAACATGTATTTCTCAATAAGCCTACATAAATAATTGAATAACAATTTCGTTCTCTTTTTTCTATTCTATTTTCAGGTAAGTCATCTAATTTTACACAATTGCATTCTTGGGGTAAGCTTGACACGGAATCAAAATTGATATGAATTTCATAAGATAAATATAAGCATAAAACGGACAAGTTTTGTCATAGAAATTAAGCAAAAGTCAAGAAAAGCTGTTTAATTGTTAACCAATTTATCCAGTTCAGTAAGGCTGCCTTCACACTGTTCGATACATGCTTAATTGACTTATATGATTGTTTGAACCGAACCTTTTCTGTTGTATACAAGGGGGTTTGGTTCGGGTTCAGGTTCGGGGGCTCAAATATTTGAAAGATTCGGTTCATGGTCCGGTTCGAGAATATATTTACACTGACCTTGTGAAGTTTTGCAGTGCTTGCACCATTTTCGTTCGGAATGGTTGGTAAGATAATGGAGATCGACCTGATGAAGGTCGCTGACAGAATGATTGTGTTGTCCATTGAGCACTGCGTGGGCGACCTTGCATTTGCTTGTTTTAAAATGCTACCAATTCAGCTACAATGGCTCGGTCGCTGCCATATCAATGCAATGATAAAATATTCAAGTTGCGCAATGCAGAGTTTAGATCTTTAGATCTACGCCGCCCTTATGGGCATTATATTTGCGAATAATTCGTGGACAATCAATATCTAAGTACCGCTTAGATTTTCTTTTGTATCGAGCTATCTTCGATACTCCATCTTGCGAAATGGTTGTTGCAAATGGCTTGACTCCAACATAGGTGGACAGCAAGCGAACGGCTTTGTTGGGTATCTACAACACATTGGACACCATAAGATATGCCCACATACTCGTCAATTCATCATATTTGTATCGAAAAGGTAACAAAATAGCTGTAATGGAGTATCGATATCCATAATTTCAGCTGGCAGCTTTAAGTCTCTCTGAAAAGCCATGTCATTGATATGCAACAGCATCAATTGCTGCCGCCCTATTATTTTGTTTCGATCTTTCAATATTGATTCAATGCCTATAGTTGTATTTCATTTTACGAATAACCACCTCTTACCCAAACAATTGAAGCCACTAGAAGATGGCAAAGGTATAGGAGCTCCATTTTCAAATGATTGCCACGTCAACATTTTTAATGTTTTGTGAGTAGGCTCAGATTCATGCAGCGTATTTTCTGCATTTTCGATTGTGTCCCAGTTAAAGTCAAGGGTCAAGTCCGCAGCCATAGCATTGTTCAGTGCTGCGTTTAGTGCATTTTCCAAATCTAAATCGTCGCCATCCTCGTCACTTGATTCGTTCGACAATTCATCGTCGGTAGTGATACAATTGAACATGTCCAGAAGTTGTTCATCAGTCAAATCCAACAATTGAGTTGAGACATTTTTTCTATTCAACTTCCTCTTATCGGTGTTTTGAATCCACCATTCTAAGAATGGACTTTTGCTGACATTTCAACAACTTTTAGTTCAGAATGCAGCTGTGTTTTGGAGATAAATGTGGGCAAAATGTTGTAAATGTTCTGCATCTTTGAAGTACATCTTCTTCCTCTTCTTCTTAATGGGCCCGATGTTGCATCACAGCCGCTTGACGGTCTCGGCCTCTGCAATGAATGCCCTCAACTCGCTTCTGCATTGTGCGAGCTGGCACCAGTTGTTCACACCAAGGTTGGAAATGTCTTTCCACACTTGATCATCCCATCTTAGTGGTGGGCGACGCCTCCTGCCTTGTCCTCCAAAGTCAGCCGCCTTCGCTTTGTACGTCTTTTTTACTGGAGCTTCTTCAGCCATCCGGATTACATGTCCTAACCAGCGCAGCCGCTGTTGCTTTATGCGCTTGACTAGACTGATATCCTTATAGAGCTCATACAGTTCGTGATTCATTCGAGTGCGGTACTTTTAAAGTAGGTCCATAGATCCTCCGAAGGATTTTTCGCTCGAACACGCCAATCGCATCCTTATCCGCTGCTGTCATTGTCCATGCTTCTGCGCCGTATTGGAGGACTGGGATGATGAGCGACTTGTATAGCGCTATGTTTGTTCATCGAGAAAAGGCTCTGCTCTTGAACTCCCTACTGAGCCCGTAATAGCATCGGTTTCAAAGAGTAATTCACCTTCGGATCTCCAGGCTGATGTTGTTGTCGCCGGTAATCATCGTCCCGAGGTAGACAAAATCCTCTACAACCTCAAAGTTGTACTCCCCCATAGTAAAAAATTGTCCAAGACGCGTAGACTTCTTGTCCGTGGATACTAGGTACTTTGTCTTGTCCTCGTTTACCGCTAAGCCCATCAGTTTAGACTGCTTCTCAATCTCTGAAAACGCCCTGCTTACCGCCCGTTCGTTTTTGCCGATAATGTTAATATCATCAACGTATGCGAGTAGTATTAGATCTTTATAAAGAAATGAGCCCGATCTGCTGGCATTTGGGCACTGGCGCAGTTTATACTCCATCAGTAGATTAAACAAGTCACACGATAGGGTATCACCCTGCCTAAAACCTCTCTTGGTATCAAATGGTTCGGAGAGGTTCTTTCCTATTTTGACGGAGCTTCGAGTGCTTCTCAACGTCATCATGCAAAGTCGAACGTACTTTGCTGGTATACCAAAGGTAGACAGGGCGTCAAAAAACCTTGACCTTATCGGTGTATCAAAGGCTGATTTATAATCAACAAAAAGAAGAAAAAAAGGTTTTGATATTTCTCTCATAGGTCATTTGCTCCTGCTGATTTATTGCCTTTTATGGCTACACAGACTTCGTGATGGTCCGGTGGGTCTATCTCTAAGTTGTCGATTGGTGGCGTCGCTACTTTTCCAGAGGCGGTATTGTGTTCGTGGTCGCCTCCCAGCAGGTTGGCGAAATAGCTTCTCCATTTGTCTAGCGCCCCTTGCGGAGCTGTGACCAGATTTCCATTTTCGTCCTTGCATTGTGTGACTCCGGGTTTGAAACCTTCGGTAAGTCGTCTAATCTTTCGATAGAATTTTCGAGTCTCACTCGTGCCGAATAGCATCTCGACTTCCTCACGCATGCGCCTTTCTCGCTCTTTCTTTTTCCTTCTGAAAAGGCGCTTCTTCTCTCTCCTTTTCTTCCGGTATTGCTCTTTAACAGCCCGCGTTGCTCCCGACTGCAGAGTTCTCCTGTAGGCAGCGTCTTTCTCTGCAGTAGCGTCGCGACAGTCCTCATCATACCAAGTCTGCTTTCGAGGGTGCTCGGCGTATCCGAGTATCTCCTTGGCAGCCGTACTCATGGAGTGTGATATATGATTCCACTGTTCGCAAAGTAAGTAAAAAGTTCGAAGTAAATCTTCTCTATTGAGAAATCTCGTTGAAAGCCAATAAGGAAGTGAGATCTTCTTTGGATCTTCGTTCAAAGAGATATAATTGAAACATTAACTTTTTTTTAGAATTTTGTGTTTTTGTTGTAAAAAGTCTCTTCTATGTATCTAACCAATGAAAGTAGTGCTTCAGTTATAATTTCGTTGAAAACCAGTGAAAAATGATTGCTGCAGTGCGTTAGGTAGGGGTACAAGAACAAGAAATTTATGACCCAACTAAATTTCTGCCATACCGTTTACTTAGATTTTACTGGCTTCTTCTTCGGTTTTGGCCATATGTTCATTGTCTTGGTGGCCATATTGTAGTCTCCCAACTCCCAATTCACTCAGCGCGCTCGCATCATAAGTAACTGGGAAACTTTCAGGGCTGGTGCCTTCGTGGTGTAGCTGTTGTTGTTGCTTTTCTAGTGCTGCCAGGTTAAATTTATGTACCGCTGGCCCTCCCCCCCCTCCCCACCCCTCACTCCGTTAGCCATGTCACTGCAAAAGTTAAACCAATATTATTTCTGTTTTCGCTCTCTTCTTTTGCTGCATTTCGCTTCTCGATTTTTCGGTCAGTGGCAATTGGCCTCCAACGTCCGGAAATGCAGCCGTCCCCCGCTCCCCCTTTCTCGTATAATTTTCCGGCTGCTTGCACGTGGCAGGAAACTCGTGAATTTCGCGTCCTTTGTGGATGGAGCGTCGAGGAAGTCATGAAAATGAATGTCGTTTTTTTTTTTTTTGTCTGTGCTAATTTCTGCTCCAGTTATATGGCTAGGGGAAGCCTATTAAATGGAATTCACATGGAGCGAAAACCGCAATGAGTTAATTAAGTGGCCGGCGGCAAAACAATCGAGAGCTAAAAGAAAAGTGTTTACCCATTCACCGCGCCACACTCCGAAGGAGAGAAGGGAAAGCTGCCTTAACCAAAAATGCATTTGCACAATTGCTGCTTCTTGTCTATCCTCATGTGGCAACCACATGGCAAGCGCAGTCATTGCGGTTGCAGCGGTTGCTGCGGTTTAGTCAGCCGCAAGGCAAAAGGCGAAGGCACTGCCAAAACTGCCTTTGGACCTGTCGCCAAAGGCGTTTGCCTGTCGCTGCATTGATAAGCCCAGGGAAATTAAAGGCTGTGTGTGTGTTAGAGTGAGAGTGAGTGAGTGATGAAGTGTACAATGTACAGGGGAAACTAAGCCATTTTGATATTGAGCTTGATTTGAATCAGTGTGAGCTGCTACGGTTCCAATTCTATGCTTATTTGCTGATCGAATTTAGTTTCCTCTTGAAAGTCTAAGAAACTGGTTCAAAGGTTGTTTTATGAAAACTATTAAACTGAACCAAAAACCACGAAAGAAAACCTAAGTTAAAGGCTTTGTCTCTAGTCGAAAGTGCTTCAGAACTTTATCTTAGAAATTGTTCAATCTATAAATCGGCTGAAGGTGGTTCGGAACCAGTCTGAAACCGGGGAAATATCTAACTTCTTATTTCCAACTAACACAAAAAAAGAATTTACTATGCCTCTGAAGTTCCCGACCATCTCTGACTCCACTTTGGAACCACTTTTTTTACTCTGTATCAAAAGAAAATAGAGTATACTAAGTTTGTGCAAAAGTATGTATGGAATCATACATATTCGTGATCAGTCCGTCTGTCTCTATGACCGAAGAGATCTCAAAGATGGTAAGAGATAGAGGCTTGTACGGACAGTTTGCAGATAGATGATTCGTACCTTCTACGGACATTTAGTAATCAATATTATTTATCGATCCGCCAAGAATAAACGATAGTCGAGATATAAGGAAAACAAACAATTATGATGGGTAGCACTGGCCGCAACGGCGATATGCAGGCATTCACACACTTTATGGGTAACAGAGTATATTATAGTCGGGCCTGACCGACTTACCTACTTGCTTAAACTAATTCCGAACTGTTTATACTCTGTACCAATGGTACACACAGTACCAAAGTACCAAACAGGAAGAAGGAATCATTTTTGATCAGCATCCACAGCCGAGTCGATATGAACGATACACAAGTTATGAGAAAAAACGGCCAGTTAAATCCCCGCACCCCACCAAATTTATCAAATTCTCTTTAATACTTTCAAGAATCAAGTTAATATTTTTGAAAGTATTAAAATGATATTTCGAGGATATCAAATTAATACTAACTTGTATCAGTTTGATACTTTTTTGTATTAACTTTTTAGTATCATTTTGATACTAGCTATTATCAATTTGAAATTTCAATTCTTAAACATTTAGTATTATTTTGATATTAGAATACATAAATTTGATATTTTTTCTTTTGAAATTTCCCTAAAAAGTAAGACATAAATTTCTTAAAATTTTGTATATTTGTTTTGAATTATAACAAAATTCTATTCTATTTACATTATAATAGCGGCCGGTTGTGGTGCACCGGTAGTGTGTGTGGCTGATGGTGCGGAAGGTGTGGGTTCTATCCCGCCTCGAAACATCTGATAAAAAGTTGTTTTCGTTCTTTAGAAAAAAACTTTAACACATCCGGTCACCTTCACCAGCTATTGGCGCCAGCTGTGAAGTAAGTAGCCTTGAAAGAGCTTCTCGAACTTTGCCGTAAAGCTGTAGGTTCCTTTCCCTTGTGCGAAAATATCAAGCACACACGCCAGGAGATGGAAGGACAACCTCGGCTTGGCCCTTTGGGGCTGTAAAGCCAAGTATTTATTTATTTATTTATTTACATTACAATACATATGAATTCGTCTGATGTACATATGTACACTGCCGTTGACTATGAGAAACATTGCTCTCTCATACAGCATGCTCTGTGTGCTAGCTGATATTGCATTTCTAATCACTCTAGCCCCTAGTCTTTGTTTCGGTCCTCTCACATTGAGACTCTTTCTGGATAGTTAAAAAATCACAGTAGCCTTGTTGCTGGCGTAGTATATGTACTCTCTTAAAAATCCACCTAAACCTAAAATTAAAGTTTTGTATAAAGCTCAGTTCGCAGTTGTTAAGTAATTACTGGACCACTTTTTACTTTAGTGTGGAATGTAAATCACAAAATTTACTTGAACTTATGTAGCGCATTTAACTACTCAGTATATGTTGCCGGCAATAGTGTAGAGGTTAAAAACTTTGACTGTTCTCAGTAAGGCATTATAGCTACAGAATAGGATTATGTGGTTGGTGGTGGCGATTCTATATAAAGAACCGCCTTATGTTCAGCAAGGATATCAAGGTGACTTCGTAGGATTTGTAAGAGAAAATCTGAAAAGGTAGGTGGCCTACCCTGGCTAAGACGCATTAAAAAAACATACAAACATTCTTCTATTTTTAAATATTTCCAAATTTCTGTATTTAATTTTTTTCTATTTGTTCTGCCAACAATAGCAAATCCAACTAAGTAAAGTAACAATGTTCAAAACAGTATTACTTCAGTTGAGCTAAATAATATAAAATCCACTACAAAATTGTGTAAATAATGGTTCTTCCTCATGTAACTTAACATAATTGGTAGCTCTGTACAACGCAGTCCCTAACTATTATAAATCTCATAGCTTCCACTTGAAACCCAACAGTACTGTAAATGTTTAAGTAAAATTTAACTTTTGCTTTCCTTCCAACTTTTCTTGTATGAACATTTTACTTTACTTCTTGTTACTTCACAACTTCGTAGAGGCCTTAAGTGTGCAAGAAGCGACATCAAGTTGCTAAAACTTACCTAGGGGAATGTCCGATGAAAGTAGCTCAGCATAGAACAGCATAGATTTCAGATGTGTTTAGTCTAGAATCACAACACATAATGTTACATGCCGAATGTCCACGATCTTGACATTTCGAACTTTCGAACAAATATTTGTTGACTTTAAAAATATTAATACTTTTTCGTATCAAATTAAAAGGCTAAGGATCAAATGAATACCCAAAATATCAATTTGACAATTTATAATATTATACTGAATTGTTGTAACAAGCTTCTTCTGTTTCGAAACCGGTCTTGAACCTTAATAATTTTTAACTCCAAATGACCAAACACATTATTTACAGTTCATAGCTGAAGCAATTTCTGAAATATAGCTGTGAACCACTTTTTAAAACTGGTTCGCAATCGGTTTTAATATTCAGAATTTCATAAACAGTAGAACAACTTTACTGTTGTTTGAAAAAAAATATCTAAACTATTTTATTTTTATTTTTTAATTATGGGGCCATGCTAAACCCTAAGCATCTGTGCACATTCTAGGTTTTCCTTATAGTTTAAGGATGCTTTCCAACATAAGTAAAAATTAAAGTCACGAAAATGCCAATTAGACTGTGCAAGTCGGAAAAGAGACGTTTTCCCCCCTATATCGGGTCCTAACAATCTAGCAGCATCATTTCATACAAAATGTTGCGATTTTCAAGGGAATTAAACATTTCTTGACAGTCTCTAACTTAAATAGTGTTGGTCTTGTGCTTAAACTGTTTTCAGCAAAGTTGCTTGGAATGTTCGAGGCTTCAAATTTTGGGAACACCAATCCCTAATTTTGGGGTTCTGGGGTCCTTTGGGGTCAATATGTCGGAATAGTCGAATACAAACACTTCATATTGATAGATATATTACATTCAATTTTATTGACATGGCAACAAGTTCCATCTATTTTCGGCCTCCAAGAACGATTTCCATTTCTCTTTAGTAATTGTGTCCTAAATCACCCTCAATTGCCACAATATACAAAAAATGTGCATTTTGTATAGCTGGCGACATTTTGTATTATGTGACCGACATTCTTACTTGTTTTTTATGAAGTTCGACACAAATATTTATGATCGTGCGTTCTGGCAAACAGACTTTAACCTGGAAACAGTAAATTTTGACAAGCTTTTTTATGGCTACTTCACAGCAAACGCCAGTGGCTACATACAGTTTTTTTTTTATTTTTCAGTCACGTTGGGGTCACCATTTAAGAGAGATTGTAAAAGTCAGAGTACCTTTACTTAAGCTAGTTGAGACCGCTTGTTGGAAAGCTGGAAATCGTTCGATTTCGAGAAACTTTATATACCAGCTAAATGCTAGCCAGGAAATATGCTGGCAGCTGGTAGAGCTAAGACATGTCATAAACAGCAAAAGAAGGCGCCAGTTCTGCCATTACTTGAGCTGCTCTGCTGGTGAAACTTTGCGCATGGCATTTTTATGTCTCGGTGTGTGTGTGTGTGTGTGTGTGTTGTTTCATTAGATCATTTGAAATTCTATGCCAAGCAGGCGCTTTTTTGCTTATTTGCATACAAGCAGCAGGACCAAGGCAAAGGGAGCTGCACATACATGCATAGCTAAACAGTTGGAGCGGCAGAGGGGAGTGGAAATTGAAACAATGCAGCAAACTTTTCACACACACACACACACACACACTTGGTAAGTTATTAAGGCACAAATGGCCGACATTCGCTGCGCCCTAAAAAGTAGGCAATGAAATTTTGTACCCACCACACAAATCTACCAAATGCAACGCCCCAAATGCAAGTTATGTTTGTACTTTTTTTTTTTGTACAGTTTAAAGTGTTTCAACTTTATGCCCGTGCGGCACGTTTAAACAATTGCAAAACTTTTATGTAGAGTTTTCTATTTTTGTGTCAGCAGCATACAATGCAGTCCATGCATTCTTGATGCACTTGCTCCCGTAGTTTTCTGTTGCTGATTCCCTTGCCAGGGTATGGGGTGGGGGTAGAACTTTGCATAAATCATGTCCAGTTCTCCCACCCACAAGCAAGTTAATTGAACGAGCGCTTAGGAAAAACGGACGCGCATAATTTCGTTATTATTGCCCACTTGGCCGAGTCTTAATTTCATGAATTATAAATCATTCCAATGGCAATTAAATATGGCCGGGCAATGCACCCTCCTGGCAAGCAGCAATTGTTGTTATGACGTCCAATTATTCGTATTTGTTAGAGTTTTTTTTTTGCGTTTTTTTTTCGCATTCACATTAATTATGTCGTTTTTTTCCGTGGGCGGAAAGAAATTCAATTTTGGGCATGAGCCAAGTGATACAGTTTTATGGGCACTGGCAAATGACCACCCGGTTTGGCGACGACTGTTATCGTTCAAGCGGGAGCCGAGACAATTCATCTTTATGTGTGTGCCGGGACCAAATCGTAAAGACTAACTAACAAAATGGAGCGACATCAAGTGGTTTGTGTACCCTGTAATGCAATTGGGGTGTGTGTGTGTGACAGTCAAATTGGCCAACGTATCCTTAAAGTTCTGCGCCTTTTGAATGTGTTTGAGCAGTCCACATGCAACCTGAGCTCAGCCCTGCTGCAAAGCCAATCCATTTTCAATCAATTTATGCATTTGAAATAAGAACTTGAAAATAAAACTAACAATTTAGACTATTTAGTTACTTTAATCTATTCAAAGGGTATTATTAGGGGTCGTTTAATCGTTGTGGGAAATCTCATTATACCTTTTGGATATCCATCCAAAGGATATGAAAAGATTCATAAATTTATAAACTTGACTTACTTTAACAATTAGACTGAGCGTCCGCTATATGAAAATTTTTGTTTAGGAAATGGTCTGATGTTTGAGAGGCTTCACAAGATGTTTGTAATGCATAGAAGGACACATCTCCGACCACCAAGTTTAATAAAAATCGGACAACTATATATTGTAGCTGCCATACAAAAGATAGGTCTTTATAAAAAATACCTTTTTTGTTTTCAATGCTATCGCTTCGAAGCTTGATATTTATTAATATTACTAGCTGGCCCGGCGAACTTCGTTCCGCCTAACAGTCAATGAATGTAGTGATACCTTTTAGCTAAGCTTAAGGATAATTAGGATAATATATTATATTTAAAGAAAATGTCGTTGTTTAAAGACATTTGCTTTGATGAAACTAAGTATTTTGCTGCGTAGGTAATGCTAGGGTTGATTCTCTTCAGTGAAGCACCTTGTGATATACGTAATATTTCTTTTCGTTGTGAAGCGCCAGAACAAATAAAGCGGATGTTTTGCCGACACGTGGACATGTCACTCACCGATCATGAGTAAAACATGCATTTTCTAAATGCAGACCGCAAACACTCAAGGATTGGTCTAGTGATTTGTTTATCGTCAGGGTGAATGCAAGACGTATCGGATATTGAATTCGTTGAAACTCAAAGCACACTTCGCACTGTGTTCAAAAACCGAAATAACAATTTTACACTTTGAAGCATGTCGCTCTTATCAGAAATAAATTATCTTTTTGAAACAAATGGGTTTTTAAGTGTGACTTTCCGCTATTTGTGAAAAAATCCCTTAAAGAAGAACACGTGCTAATATTTAAAAGTAAAAAAATTAACAACACAATATATAGAATTATACTCAACCATAGACCTTGAGCCAGCCAGATGTAAAACTTTGATTAAAATCAAAACAGGTCACTAAACCCCATATACGTAAGAAAGTTAACCAGAGGTCGCAAAAATCGGTCCCCCGTTTGCCTTTGTCAGAAAACGACAGCTTTTATGTCGACCACATTGAAATGAGGTACCGAAAAAACCTTTAACTACGCTCTCTGCCTCTCTTTGGTTGTGAGAGGAGAGAAACACATTATTTTGTGTTTTTTTCTCTCTGGTCTTGTTGGGACCGTTTCGTCAAACTCACGGATAGAAAAGGTCTTTTGAGCACCGATGCACTTGTGTGCGTTTGTATGTAAGTTCGTGCTTACATGTTGATGTGAATTGATCAAGTTTAAGTTAAAAGATCTAATCGTGCATATTTCTGTATGTACAACAACGAAACTCCATGTATACAGCAAATTCCATGCGCTCTCTTATCTGTCTCGCATGGACTCTCTCTGCTCACGCAACCTTTTCAAATAACATTTTGACAGTTTGGTCTTCGAGAAGCGCGCATTTTAAGACCAATTGACTGAGTTGGGCCTGTTATGCGGTTAGACCGATCAGTGCAGTGTGGTCAACCACAGCCACTTAACAGTGAGCGCGATAACAGAACACATTCGGTTGCGGGAAGCCCGAGAGCGCTTTTGTTTTGTTTTTTCGGTCAGTGACGTGAGCAGAGCGAACTGAAAAAACGGTTGAGAGTTATTTACGAGCTAGGAAATTAACTAATAAAAGTTCCAATAGCATTTTAATAATATGGATATCATTCGAACAGGTATTAACTATGATTTGAATTATTTAATACTTCGTATATTGTGGTATATCGTCAAAAAGAAAAATATATCAAAAATAACCTTTTGAGAGTGTTTTTCGTTTACTGTTTGTACTTTCCCTTAAGCTTTTAGTTGAAATGCCGATCGATTTCGCTGATTATATTTATTTTTATAAATTGTTAATAATAATAGAGCTGCCCAGCGTCATAATATTTTGATCCGAATGCAGCAGGTATTTGTGTTTTGTTGTTTGTGCTTTCCATGTTAAGTGCTCTGTTGTGGATTTGTTATTGTTATATGTGTAGTAAATGTCAAATGGGATTCGTTTTTTTTATTTATTATTATTAATGTTTATTTTGGTTTATTCAAATTGGCCATTATTTTCAATGCACCATTTCGTACACACACAGAAAAAAGAGATCACGATATTTAGTATCAATCTGGTATTTTGTAGTATCAAATCGGCCTTCATCTGAAAAATACCCAGATAATATGTTCGAATATATCACTTTGACATTTCGAACACATCAAAGTGATATTTTTTCAGATCAACAATTTGATATTCTTTAATATCAATGATATATTATTATAGTATTAAAGCTATATTTTCAAAATACCTGTAAGACATGGTTTTAGTATCAAAGAAATATTTTTAAAATATCAGAAGGGTATTATTGTAGTACCAATGGTTTATTTTTATAATATCAAAGCTATATTTTTATAAAACATATTACAATAATTATGACAATTATCTTTCTGGAAAAATCTGCTCTTTGTCGCAGGAAGAAATGTAATTAAGGCGGTCGAAGTTGAATCCACACTCTAGAAAAATTGTAAAATTAATATATTGAGAAGAATAATTATTTCAAAACAAAACTTACCAATTAACTTTTCGTACACCAATTTTTCAATGTTTAGTTTTTGTATCAGCTCATAGAGTTGGATGTCTTCCATTTAATCTGAAAATTATAAAAAATCAATATATTTAAACTCGCATAAGTTTTTTTGTGCATGTGTGCGAAATCTGTCGAAAGCAAAGGCTGAGCATGCGCTTTTTTGTTCTGCCCTTGAACGTCAAACAGCACACATATACACACATACATACATATGCAAACATGCGTACACATGTTTATAATTTATGCTTTTTGTTAATAAATTTTCTGTTCAGAAGTATTTTAAGAAATGATATACTCGTATTTTATTTAAAATATATAAGTATATAAATGTGTGGTATGGGCGTATAACCATGCCCAATTTTTTCAAAATAGTTTTATAGTATTGTTATAGGCTTACAGCTGAAATTATAGATCAAGAGGACACAAAGAACTATGTTTGTCGCGTAGTTCCATACAAGTCCGACCACTGTGCATCGGTGGGAATCATCGTCAATCACTTTGAACATCAGGTTTCTGACGAAACAGGCTTTTTATTTCTCTTCACTTCTTTAGATTTTCGTATTATCTCTGTTCCAATTTTAAATGATTTTCATAATTTCCTTAGATGCTCAAGTCACTTTTCCGAAGAAAATAAAGTGTTAGTGAAGGAAATCGATGCCTAAATGTCGTACGTAGATCAAGTTGAGTGGAGGAACTAAAAGGCAAACTTGAGTATTGTATGTTTTTACTGATAACAATTTTGTTGTAAAATATCTCATAAATACCACATTCTTGATGTTGGGATTAAGTTGTTCCTCTATATTGCCCATCAGGTTGCAATGATCCAATTCGATGGTGAAACTGGCCTTGAATCTTGAATGTTTAAATGTATTTGCTAGAAACTGTCGTGATTCTGGTGTATCGTCTC
Organism: Lordiphosa magnipectinata; assembly: GCA_037044535.1. Lineage (NCBI taxonomy): Eukaryota > Metazoa > Arthropoda > Insecta > Diptera > Drosophilidae > Lordiphosa > Lordiphosa magnipectinata. The sequence goes on along the minus strand of JBAMBO010004138.1, from coordinate 22,180 downwards.
GAAACAATGAATGTAAAAGGTTAGGTGACGGAGTCAATACTGACAATTGCACTTTGCCATTAAAGCAACACAGTCCTGGCGTTTCTCCAACAAACGTCCATTGGACCAATGTGAACTAAAGGATACGAGCTGTAATCCATTGTGCAATCGTACAAAACCGCTGCTCGATTCAAATCAACACTGAAATTATTATTTCGTTGTAGATCTGAGCTCGACGATTTCTCATTGCCAACCGATTCGATTCACGGGTTGCCTCTCTTGGCTGTAGTGTTTGAGAAACACGAATTCGAGCCATCCTTTCGTGCGATTTCTGGTTCTTTCCATTGGATTGATTCGTAATGTTTCGAAGCCTAAATGCATTACGATTTTTGGGAAAGATTTGATCTTCCATGTCGCAGCATTTTAATTAATAATACTCGCTTAATGACAGGTTGACCGAATAATCTGTAACAATTGAAACCAATCGATCTGAGAGATGTCATTTGCTCTTTATATTTTTGCTTACATTTCGATTCGAGTATTTTCTATGCATTTGGATATCTTTCTTGTATATCTTCGCCGGGCCAGCTACACTCGTAGAAAAAATAGAGAATTTCACTCTTGAATCAAGAGCATTCGTTCTCAAAAGTACGGTAAGAGTGGAAATTCTTGATCCAAGAGTGAATTTTTGATCCCGACATTATTGATTCAAGAGTTCCAGTACTTGATCCAAATACGACTAATTCTCAAAATAAAAGACTTAAAAAGAATATTTGGGGTGGGAGGGTGTGAGAGACACGACCGACCCGACCGACGTGGTTCTGGGACTTGAACTCAGTACCTCGAAGACTCAAACACACACAGACGACGGGCAGCTTAGCCCACTCGACTATCATCCCTAAGCTAAACGACGCGACGAAACCACACTAACATATAAACACAGTTGGCATTCGTACGCAACTGACAACGACAAACTCCGCATGCACTATCTCTCACTGCGAGAGCGAGTCCAACGCTATTCCTTTTGCAAATTTCGCGATTTTTTTGACCGATTGGCCTACACCTCCTATTTACCCGTCGGCAATTGCCAACTACTAAATCTTCACGATAATCCAAGTCCAAACTTATAATAAAACTTTGCATATTTCACGTTTCTTTCGGACCGATTGACCTATGCGTCCTACTTACCCGTCTACAATTGCCAACTATTAAATCTTGATGAAAATCTAAAATCATTTTAACATTTTGCAAATTTTCGGGACTTGAAATACTGCTATATGTTATTTCAAAAGATAACAGCAATGGAAATCAACTAATAATTTCGTTGTAAAAATTTGTATTTGATGAACGTGTCGTATGAGTAATTTTTTTTCAAACCTTTAAGACCCTGTCGCGCCCATATAGATTTTTCAATTTTTACAATTATTAATTATACAACAAATATTAGCTTTGGGAATGCTGAGACCGACTTTTTTATTAATTTTTCCGTTTTTAGGTCCGACCTTTTGTACTCACACTTTATTGTTGTACCTTTTACATAATATGTCTGTATTTGTCTCGTTTCGTTACTCTTGCTAAATAGGGCATCATTTAGTCGTGCATGCCGCTTATGTAGTATCTGTTAGCTTGCCTTCAACTTGTTATTGGCCGCATTATGCCAGAGGCAACAAAAGAGAGAAATAAAAAATTTTGCGCTTTGCTGCTCGTTTTGCGTTTGGCATCTGTCAAAATGGCAGTCATGCTTGAGGGTGGGGGGAGGTGGGCGGTGTTTGACTGTCACGCAAACGCTTGAGCGGCAAATGACGATGTCGTTCTCCTCGTTCTTGTCCGTTGTCAGTGCAGAAACGAGTTTTGCATTAAAATTTACAACAAACGCACACAAATGGAGACATCAACGCGAATGTTTCTGTGTGTGTGTGTGTGAAAGTTAGTAGGTGTGTGCGTGTGCGTGTCCTGGGACAGGTGAATAAACCCTTGGCTTGGCAACGACAATGTTCCCCTTTCCCCCCTCCATCACAGCGCTGATTTGTCATATTTTATTCTTGCCAATTAAATGTGAAATAGTGGGCAAACCGAAGCAGTGGAAGTTTTGTGTAGAGCCGCAAAAACGGACTTCTACCATACAAAGTGACTAAATCAACAGTTTGTTCTAAAAAAAGGGACAAAAGCTGCCATTCGACCACACACAGCAGAGAAGGCTTTGCGTGTGCGTGTGTGTGTGTGTGTGTGTGTGTGTGTGCGTGCCTGGATAGCCACAACCATTTGTAGACTGCATCATGTCTAACTCATTCAGTGTGCAGACAATTTGAATTTGTTTAAATTGTATCCAATTTTGGGTAAGCTTTTGAAATGTAATTCAGGAGGAATGGGGGTTGGTTGGTAATAGGAAGAAATTAATTTATTTCATTTAGGCATTGAGGCATCAAATAACAAAGTGAAGCGCACACTCACACTATTATTATTATCGTTTTTGTTGTTGTTGTGGTGTTATATCAGGCTAACAAACTGTTTATCAAAAGACTTGGATACGAGGGTTGCCTTTTATATAAACGCTTTACAGCCCACCGAGCTTTTTTCAAGCTTCCGTCTGGTATTTAGGACCGACTACACCCAAAAACAAGTATTCATCAAAATGACACTATTTAGTCATCAATTTGAAACTATTGAGTATTAAATTCGTTTTAATACTCCAAATATCAAGTTGATAGTTTCGAAAGTATTAAAATGATATTTCAAGAATATCAAATTGATACCAACTTGTATTAGGTTGACAGTTTTTATACTCTGTACCAAAGATACACAGAGTACATTAAGTTTGTGCAAAAGTATGTAACAGGGAGAAGGAATCATTTCCGACCCAATAAAGTATATATATTCTTGATCAGCATCAACAGCCGAGTCGATATAGCCATGTCCGTCTGTCCGTCCGTATAAACGAAGAGATCTCAGAGATGGTAAGAGATAGAAGTTTGACATGTATGGGAGAAAAACTCATTATACTTGCAGGCAGATCAAGTTTATTTTCAATTTTTGCCACGCCCCCTCCCACTCCCGCAATTTGGAAATAACGTCATATCTCCTACAGTTTTGATGATAGATTGTTTGTACCTTCTAGAGAAATATAGTAATCAAAATTAAATATCGATTTGCTGAAGGAATGAAGATCAGATGAACGATACACAAGTTATGAGCAAAAAAAAACTTAACGGCATCTGGTTGTTGTTTAATTAGAAGTGACTCTAATGGCGTGTTTCATGCTGGGACCCATACATGGAAATCTTTACGCCTTCGCAGAGGTTCTGAATGAAAAATGCGAAAAAATGCCTTTTCTGCAGCTGTTTTCGTTTCGAACCTCTTGCATTGTGCGTCATCTTGCAAAGCGCCGAAACAGCCAAAGCAGCATTGTGGCGTGTGTGTCCTGTCTAAAGAGTAACATTTGTTAAATACATATTTTTGCAAAAACGGCGACAACCACCTTTATATGTATGCCAAGCTGCTTCAACTTATCTAATAAATCTCGAAGGTCAATCGAAATTCTGAAGTAACGGTCGCCAGTAAAGGTAACGGTATTACCGTTTCTTTTTTGCAGCTTGACGAAACTGCACACCACAATTCCGTCTCATGCAAGACTCGACAATTTTGTTTATTTACATTGCCGTTAAGATCAAAATGGGCCTCGTTAGACATTAAATCACAGTTTAACATGTTTTCGCACTCTTCCACCTTTTGAAGCATATCTGTCACAATTCCAAGCTAATCGGCAAGTCTGCTACATTCAGTTTGTTAGCCAATTGAATTTAATAAGGGAATAAGTAAAAATCTTTGTGCATAATTGTCTGCAATGACTGTCTGCTGATAGGCATTTGAGCAGCAGCGCTGCTACTGCAGGTACAGAGTGCATTACAGTTGGGCTTGACCGACTTTCTTACTAGTTTGAAATCAGCTTATTGGGACATTTTCGTCGCAATTCTGTCATTACAGGCTGGGCTATGTGAGGAGTTGCATCATCTTGTTTGAATTCTGTTTCGGCGTTGTTCTGGATAGAAAAACTCTTTCAAAATCCTCATGTAACGGTCGCCAGTAACCGTAACGGTGTGACCGAGGCACGACAATGCAGCGTGATGAAACTGCTCTCATGGAGTGTCTGTGGTTTGGAATCACGCAATACTCGAGAATTTTGTTTATTAACGTTGACGATTAGATCAAAATGAGCCTCGTCAGACATTAAAACACAGTTTAACATGTTTTCGTACTCTTCCACCTTTTGAAGCATATTCTGGCAGAATTCCAAGCTTCCAATTCGAAAGTTTCATATTGAAATCTATTAATTAATCTTCGTATATGAGCACCTACTATGCCCTTTGGAAGCTCGCATAAAGATGTAAGCGAGAAGTAAACCCAAGTTTTACTCTTTTGATGCTAGATGGGTCCTGGGCAGGAACAGCAAAAGAAAGAGCAGAATCCTTTGCAGCCAAACTATCTGAAAGCACGCTGAATACAACTCATCAAGGAATACTTGAAAGTACCTTTGCAACTTGAGCTGCCGACTGCTCCTGTGACATTCCAGGAAGTCACTGAAATCGTCAAAGGCCTGAAGAACTCCAAAGCCCCTGGTGAGAATTTGCTTGATAACAGGACTTTAAAGATTCCTGCAACCAAGATGCTGCGTTTTATGGTGCCATACTGAGAATTGTGAATTTTCCAGAGCCATGGAAAAAAGCTCAGATCATCTGGATCCACAAGCCTTGAAAGACCCAAACTAGCACTGACTCTTAAGCCTGCTCCCCTCGCTATTTTGAAAGGTGCATGCTGCGTAGAATCCTGCAGAACGATAGGATTCAAAAATCAATTCCGCCCTTCCAGTTCGGTTTTTGAAGGAGTCATGGAAGCATGGAGCAGCTCAATATAGTTGTAAACTTTATACTGAAAGGATTTGAGGCAAAGGAGTATACAGTTGCTGTGATTCTTGATGTGACAGAGTTTAGCATGATGACCTGCTTTACAAAATAAAATCGCTGCTCTCACCTCAATTGTACTTGCTTGTTATGAGCTTTTTAACTTAAAGGACCGGTAGTCTATCAGAGATAAAACTAATCAGCGCTGATGTTCCACAAGCTCTACACATTTTTCACTTTCGAGATGCCATCTAACCGAAATCTCCAAATCGCAAATATTTCGCTTCTGACACCATGCAAAAGTGTCTAGTAAGAATCGGAAATTGATGCTCAAATTGGAATATAGAATTGAACCTTTCAAAGTGTGTGAGTGTTACCTACACGCTGAGAAAAGACACTTGCCTAGGAGTTTTCCTGCAAGGAGAGCTGTTGGATCACCTAGAAGTTTTTCTTGACTTTAGGCCGTCGCACAGTGGGCGAAACGGCCGCGCTAGCGCAGCGAAATTCCATTTTTTTTTTTACTTATCGATTACCGACACTTTGATTAGCTTATACAAGTTTATCTCAAAGCATTCTGATATATATCTGCACAGCTGTTTTGGCAAGTGCTTTTCAATTGATTCCCGATTTGTCGAAGTTTGTGTTAATTTCGCTGTGAAACAGAAGTTTCTCTTTGTTTTACATAAAAGCTTGATTTTATATTCATAAAATGGTAACAAAAAAGCAATATAAGTGAGCCGTCCATATATGTATTACTTGTAAAACGTAGTGAAAGTTATGCGTATTAACAGCTTGCTCTAAGTAGCCTACACCTGTCTTTCGTGGAGTAAAACTAAAAATGTCCACAAATGTCCAAGTAGCCTTTAACTTTTTTTTGTCAGTATGAGTCCTTGTTGTTTGAAAATTTCCAAGATCACCTGCTAATATGTGCTACCTTTGCATTCGTTGGACTTTTTAGTCGCAATATCAGCATTAAAACAAAATCTTTTTTAGTTTGGCTCAACTAAGATGTTCCCACAAAGAATTTTTTGGCTTTGGAAAACTACTTTTTGATACAGTTTTATATAACAAAACCTGAAGTAAGCTGGACCGTACTGAAATTTGGAAAAAAAAACTGCGAGATTTTACCAATGGGCTTGTTCAAATCGCCAATATTCTTCCAAGCTGTGATGTATTGCGATCATCGAATATCAATTCGGTGTTTATCAGTAGATTTTCTTTATTTATACCTTATTTTCTTCGAAAAAGTGCGATTCTTAAGAAAAAAAATAAAAATAGTTTTGTTTTATTTTTATTCTATTTAAAAATATTTAAATATTTTTTCTAGATGTTTAAATATGAAATTTCCAGCGTTTTTATTTGAAAAAATTATTTTTTTTTTTCAAATATTTATGGTCCTTGTATTCAAACTACTTTACCGATTTGAAAACAGTGAAAATTCTATAACCTTTCGATTCATACCTTGCTTGTCCCTATCTAACTTTTCTGACTCGAGATTTGGCTCAAAATGTAAGTGTACCTACCGAAAAAATTTTTAAAAAAATTAAAGTTAAACTTAAAAATTAAAAGAAAATGTTATTAAAAATTTTTTTAATTTTTTTATTTCAACTTTTAAAAAGTTAAACAATCTTTTTGAAATTTTGAAAGAAAAAAAAGTTTGTTTTTAAATTTAAAAAACAAAAAATTGTATTAAAAACTTTTTGAAAATTTTTTATAATGCTTTTATTCCTACCTTTAAGAAAAAAAAAAAACAGATAGCTATTATCTCATTTACTTTGGAAAATATTAATTTCGTTTCGCTAAATTGGTAATTTCGCCCACTGTGCGTCGTCTGGGAAAGTGTATTTCATAGCATTTACTATATAATCATATTAATGTAATGAACTGGCTTTGGACCTCTGGATGAACTAGTCTGAACAACTCTAATAACACTACCGAACTAGTGCTAATGGTTGAAAGGATGGTCACACTGGATGGATGATGCGAGCATAGAAGGAGGCATTAGTAGATTAGTGAAAGACAGACAGGGAGTAGAAAATGAACGCTGACCGAGACGGGGGACGGGTGCATATAAATGGACAGTGGAATAGAAATATAATGGAATAGTAATTGTGTAATTAATTTGTAAATGAAGACCAGAAAATCCCGAAGAGTCGGTGGCTTACAACTTTAAACTAAGTACTGCTGTCTTTGCACTTTGTACAGCTGCAAACTTTAGCATGCTTCGTTTTACAAAAGAAGCATGAACCAACCATGCGTCTTAAATTAATTCCCAAAATATCTTTTTGATACTCCTACAGAGTTTATATTGATACAAAAAAAAAATTATACCAGTTTTAGTTGATGATATTGATTCATGTCATCTTACCGATTCGCTCAATTGAACTGAAAATAGACAATTAATTGTATAACGGTCTATGTAGTAATAAACCTAAATACGAACCAAATCCTTTTGTTCGACCCTCTGAAAATTGAGTTGTTTGAAGCCTTGTGGAACTTGCTGAAATGGAAATCCGATTAGTTCTTCGTTTTATAGACGACATAAATAAGAGAAACTATCCCATCAAAGCCCAATTGAGACACTTTCGCGAAAATTGAAATATAAGAAAACTTTCACTAAAGTTTGTCTTTTATTTTGGGTTTGTCTTTTTATCTAAAATCGATTTCATTTTCATTCGGCACCGAATTCTTGTCCATATAACTTGAACAATTGACCAAAGGAAAGTAGAAAGAATCGACTTGTTGGCCACCTTTTGAACTGTTTGTCATACATTTTGGCACATTTGGTAGAAGAGCCCCCCCCCCTGCCCCCAACCCTGCTCTATTGCTGCTGGCTGGCTCTTTCTCTGTGCATATCTGTTGAGGATGTTTTATGGTATTTTTCGACTGCGCCAGTTGGCACGCACACACACACACTCACACACACACACACACTGGGTCATAAATCATTTATTTGAAAATTGCTATTGTATTGCGGTTTAATAGCATGTGATCATCATCAGCAGCCGCCACATACAAACACACACACACACACACACACCTCGACTCACACTCACGTCACACGTTTCATGGCATATTCATAGCCAACTGTCTCGTCGGCTCGCCGTTTGCATCGTTACATTTAATATCCCAAATCGCAATGCATAATGGTAGAGGAGCCAACAGCAGGTCAGGGAATGCCGCACATGCCCCCAATACGCCCATTAATTATACTGCCGCACTGCGAGCAAAACGAAAAGAGGACCTCAACTAACTTCCGCTGGCCCTCGGGTCCATCCGTCGTCCCACCATGACTTTCCATAGCCATTGCCGGCAACATATGCCGCACGTTTTGCTGTGCCTTTGTCGCCTGTCGCTGTGATTTCGCTCTGTGTTCGAGGTAACGAGGTCACACACACACACACACACACACACACATGGAACGGGCAAACAAAATTATGTTATTGGTCAATGTATTTATGAGTGCGCCAGGCAGAACTACCTTCTCGTGCCTGCAAACATTGCACGAAAATTGGAAATTTATTGCCTGCCAAGGAAAGAGAGAGAGAGATGGAAACACACTCACATAACGCTAATGACATTGCTGATGTGGTTTCTGTTTCCCATTTCTCTACTTTTGTGTATCCGATTGCACATTCTCACATTTTGTTTATTAACCAAATATTTCTTTAAATTAAACTCTGCCATGAGCAAGATATTGAAAAACTTTTGGCTGGACAACATGCATTCCACGTTCTCACAGTGATCGCAATAGGGATCCTCCTCGTGCTTGAAACGGTGCAAGTACATCCGTTAACCGTCAGCATTTGGGACAGGTAAAAGTCTATTTGTCCATGTCTTCTATTCAGCCATGGCTACAGGTTCGGTATCAGCCGCTTATTCCGCGATCCCATCACGCTGTGTCCTGCTTCCTGTGCGACCACTCCGTCTTTCCACTGCTAGGAGGTCTATGGGGACTGTTTCAGCAACAACTAGAGCAGCCACCTACGATACGGTGCAGAAACAGTTGGCGATTCTGAGTGTGCAGAGTTTATATACCGACCTGTAGGATGCTATGTTCATAGCAGGTGCCCAGACTGTCGCTCTATACAGGATAATGGAGGAGACCACACTCGCTATGAGCTGCCTACTTCGTTGTTTTGGCCATCATTCTTTTTAAAGCAGTTATCGCCTTCGCAGCTTTTTCGCTCACGTACTCCAGGTGTTGTCTGAACGTCATCCTATGGTCGAGCTCCTGGCTGACTGTGACTCGTTTGCGATAGAGCCAACCCGCACCTCAACTTTATTCCTGCTACTTACTAGGACGGCTTCTGTTTTGTGCTGCATCTTTCTGTGACTTCACCCAATTGTTTTGCCACAGTCACTAGGGCTATGTCGTCAGCGAAGCCTACCAAAGTGCACCCATCGGGCAGGTCTAGCCTCAGAACTCCATCATACATGACATTCCAAGGTGTAAGACCTAGCACAGAGCCTTTGGGTACTCCTGCTGACACAGTGTATTGGTGCTGTCCTGCTTACAGAGCTATACAGCAGAACTCGGTCCACAATGTAGCTACACAGAAAAACATATCCGAGACATCCAGGCTGAAATCAATCCCAAACGATATCAGAAGTTGGTCAAGCCCGGATTTTCTCAAACCAAGTACGAGAACGATTGATATGAGTTCACATTTTTCAATCCCGGAATTCTTGACATAGACTTAGATATCTAGACTGACCGATTGCGCTTCTGTCAGAAATTAGTCAGCTGTTCGCTCTCCTTTACGCTCTCTGGATACATTTGGTCAGCTGTTCGCTCTCACTTACGCTCTCTGAATACATTTGGGAATATGTCCGTGTCGCTCTAACCACTGTGTTTTCCTAATGGCTCTGTAAAGTATCTTTTTGGGCACTATCGTTTAGCACCACCAAAATTGAGAGGCACAGCGCAAATTTGTATTCTAATACTCATTTTCCATGTTCTTGGGTTGATCCTCACTTTAGCTCACACTGGAGTTTGATTGTATCTTGGTATACGAGCTCGCTTTGATCCCTCATTCGGATTCAATCAAGAAGGTCCGATATTGATTTAAGCTCGAAGTCGGCTTGTTGCAAGAATACCCAACATTAAATTGAACTCGATACTCGAACTACGGTCAATCCGAAAAATGATTGCATCAAAAATGCCATGAGATTGACTTAAGCTCGATGTTAAAACTTATTTTGACCCCAAAAAAAGCATCTTACAAGAACTCCATACTACTTTTTTAACGACCTTCTTGATTATCAAACCAGCAAGTTCTATCCGGCTCTAGACTAGAGCCTCTAGGTCATTAGTTTGCATACAACTCTAAAAACAGGACACAAACAACATAACAATGGACCCTGCGGTTCTAAAAACCAGTCCAGGCCTAGGCCTTTGCCTACTCGAAACTGTTCGCTATTGAATCAATCAAGTCTATTGAAGTGAGGAGAACACCAGCCGCTAGCAACATCCGCTGAACATCAAGCTTGAGTCGGTACAAAATTGCTCAGCGGTAAGCCACATGGCCAATACTTCAACAGTCGTGTCGCGGTTAAAGACAGTGAGGAGAGAATTCTAGAAGAACCTTGGATTTTCCCCCCCGGACGAACAAATCGACTTTTATTTGACTCAGCTACTAACGAAAATTTGATGCTTAAAGGACCGATTTCACATCTTCTACATAGAGCTATCTGTCACATAAAGTAACAAATAAGGTTTTATTTTTGTCTGTCCTAGATTCTCTGTAGCACAGAAAAAGCTAAGCATAGGCATTGGGAGACCATCCACAGTTGATGACTTGACGAAAGAATTGGGCTGCTATTTGCAGCTAATTGGGGCCTTCATGCCATCTCCCCCTTGCGAAGTAACTTAGCGACTTCAATAGACTTGACCCATCAACTGCAATTCAGCAGCTACCTTCTCATGCTGTAAGTTCTATTACTGGTAGGGAATTACAAGACAACGGTTAGTGCAAAAATCAGCACCACCAATAACTGCTAAGCTGTCAAAAAAATGTGTGTGTGTGTACATCAGTGCCGGTCAAATGGAGAGGACAAAAATCTGTGCTTGTGTTGGTGAGCATGAGAGTTCTCTCCAGACTACAGCCGTTTTATTTGCTATTCAGTGTTCACCGATTCACACAATCATGAGTTCGGCTCGCGCTTACGTAAAAACACGACTGACTTTGGCTCGTGGTAGCTATGGCTGGCCGGCTCTGGTGTACACAATTAGCCTGAGAGAGTTTTATTCTCTCAGTTTCGAACTTGCTTTCGGTTTCTTTTCGCTCTTTCGCTTTGACAGTGGAATTCCGTACTTACTTCAATCACGAGTCAGGATCATTTGATTTTCAAGTAGGATCGGTACTTGAAATGAGCATTTTTTAATTGAACCAAGCCTTTTAGGATTGTTCCAATCCTTTCGTGGTAGATTCAAGTAGAATTTAGTACGGCTCGTACTTGAAACTTCAATCCGAAGGTTGAGATCAAATCAATTTTTTTGGATTTGATATAAGCTTGCCTTTTTTTCTGTGTAACAATTAGCTGAATGAGGTATTAGGAGATTCTTCGGTCGCTAAGTGCCTGCAGTACCTTGGTCCAGGCGCTGCCTGTGTGAGTGCCTACGCACGCGGCTTTAACTATGCGCAAAACAACACCGTTGGTTCGCTGTACGCATAGACCGTGGGGACTACACTCAGGGTTACCATGAAAAAATTTAAATACTTCAAAAAAAAGTAAATCGGCTCCATTTAGGAATAAGAAGACCAATAAAAAAAGCGAGCCCAAGCATTTTGTCAAAGAATTACAGTGAATAATTATTTAAAATTAATTTGATTTATAATTAATGAAAATTTAACCTTTCAACAGTGGGAAAATATAACAGCTACCCATAATGAATGGCTGAGACTTGAGGACTGTTCGACATGGAGACTCTGAACAAGAAAATTCTTAATAAAAATGTATGCATACGGAAGAAAACGAAATCTATAAAATCTATTAACTACGATCTTGGAGGGAGAAACAATTTTATCGAGGCATTTACAACAAGTCGGATCCGAGAAGAGTTAAACCATCCCTACTCTACGTATCTTACCGGCGTCACCACCGCTAAGTTACTTCGCAAGGGGGAGATGGCATGAAAGCCCCAATTAGCTGCAAATAGCAGCCCAATTCTTTCGTCAAGTCATCAACTGTGGATGGTCTCCCAATGCCTATGCTTAGCTTTTTCTGTGCTACCGAGAATCTAGGACAGACAAAAATAAAACCTTATTTGTTACTTTATGTGACAGATAGCTCTATGTAGAAGATGTGAAATCGGTCCTTTAAGCATCAAATTTTCGTAAGTAGCTGAGTCAAATAAAAGTCGATTTTTTCATCCGAGGGGGGAAAACCCCAGATTCTTCTAGAATTCTCTCCTCACTGTCTTTAACCGCGACACGACTGTTGAAGTATTGGCCATGTGGCTTACCGCTGAGCCATTTTGTACCGACTCAAGCTTGATGTTCAGCGGATATTGCTAGCGGCTGGTGTTCTCCTTGCTTCCTTTGTCATTTCATCATTCTTTCTGCTTTATTTCTGCGTTTTTCGCTCCTTCTCTTAAATGAGCTTAAGTGTTGGACGCTGAAGTACAGTGAAGCTAGTTACTCCCGATTACCACTCAAAAAAGCAGTCCAACTCCCGACCAATCAAAGTGCGAAAATAACAAAAATGGGAATTGTAATTGACTATTTTTCTCGGGTTTCCAGGCTTTTATTTGCACACTACACGGGTTTCTAAATACACACGGCTTACTATTTACATCATCAATACAGGTTTGTTCAGTTTATTATATACAGAGTCTGTCTTTGTTCGTCTCTCTGTCTCGTCTCAAGAAGAGAAAAAGGCTAAACGCGGCGTGCAGAAAAGCTACACGCCACGTGTTAAAATGAGAAAGCTACACGTTTCGTGCAGAAAACATACACGTAACGTGTAGGATTTCAATATCTAAACGCGGCGTGCAGAAAAGCTACACAAACGTTATGGGTTGAAACGTGTAGAAATCCCACATTTTCGTGTAGCTTTTGCATATTTTTTTTCTCTGTGTACTTTCCTACTTCTATCCTTAACCGTTTATGTTCTTAAAACGAACTTACCGAATTGAAGAATATAAACATTTCGTACTAAACTTCAACTTTCGATTATTGAAATGTAAGAATAAGCCGAAAACGTATTAAAAAGCTATACAGACAACCAGCTTTTCCCATTGTAAGTTGTTTAATACCACAAGAACTGTACCCAAAACCACTTGACCCAAGTTCTCTTACAATTTATCCTTTCAGTGTTTAATAAGGCTAAGCTGAAATGATCGATCGCTAGCTGAAATGAGCTGAAGTTTGTTCAAGGGACCTTGGTGCCCTTTCCCCCCCTCCACCAACTGGCAGAAATATCATAAATTTTCCAGCTTCTCTCATCTGCTTCCTGGCCTTGCCTAAGCCAATTAAGGCACCAAAGAAAACTTTTATTAGTTCTTCTTCTTGCGTTCCCTTCAGCCCCTTCCTCAACATACTTGAAATAATCTCTTCTCATATAACAGAGACTGAGACAGAGGTCCCTGGAGAAAAGGGACCGTTGATAAGAGGGGGGAGGGGAAGTATGCACCAGGGCACTTTGCTGCAATTAGTGAGTGCCTATCTGGCAGCTGCCAGTTGTTGCATCATTCAAATGCGCATCACACTGCAAAATGCGCATTAGCAGGCCACACGAGGCAGCCAAGTGACAACTGACAATTGACAACTGACAGTTGACGAGAGACAGTTGGCGGCTGGCGACTATCAGTTGGCATGCCACACACAGAGATGGCTGGGGACATCATCATGGCGTTGGCGTTGGCGTTGGCTGCCTTAAGGCGCTTAGTGGCCAAGGCCGAAAAGTTGTAGTGTGTTTGTGTGTGTGTGTGTGAGTGTGTGAGAATGTGTTCTCGTTTGCATAGTGCAAGCAGGCAGCTAGCTAGAGTCATCGATCATCAGATTTTGCCTGACCCAACTGCGTTAGGAGAAGGGATTGTCTCTTTACGTTACATTGTGCTCATAGATCATTTAGTTTCCAAGTTCATTAATTTTGCACAATTGTGCAAATTGACAGAAGCTGTCTTGCTGTCTTTGCTTGTCTTTTTTCTCTTAAAATGCATTACAATATTTTAATATTTTGGGGGGTTTACAAAAATGATTGCGTTACTTTACAGTGTTGTCGTTTTAGCCAGAAAAATATATTTTTTTTAAATATAAGACATAATTTTAGCCATTTTTATATAAAGCTTATCAGCTTTTGTTATATTTTACAAAATTTATTGCACTCTGCCGCCTTACAATTTATTCTTATTTTTATAAAGAATTTTCCCGGGAAATCTGAAAAATCATACAAAATTGCATACTCTTAGGTGCAACATTTCCAACTTGATATTCTGAAAACCAAATCAAAATCGCGCAAAAGCGCATGCCTACAGCTATAGTGCAATGTTTTAAGAAAGTAATAAGACATGCTGCTAGTGAACTGCGAGGAGTACTTTTGTGCACTCTCAGCGCAAAGTTGCCAAATGTAAAAAATAAAGCACAAAATTTAAAATTTTGCACATTTTTAATGTCAACGCTGACGAATGGAAACTTTTTTATATTATTTGATCACAATTTGGTCCCAAATTCTTGACTTTTGACTACTAGTAGTAGATATATATTAATATAAATTTTGGCTTGATTTTGAACAAAAACTATGAGAAAAGATACATAATTGAACTTACAGAAAAGTTACAAATATTCATTTATAATAGCGGTTCTATGTTTTAGCACCATTGTTGTAGAAAGGAGGATAATGTTGTCCAGTTTTTGCCATTTAACCAATTTATGACGTCTGCTTCTGTTAGGAAACGGATCCCCAGATGGGCGCATCTTATCTCAGATAAAATAGGGCATACCCCAAGCAGATGCATGACGTCTTCAGTTGCGTGCAAATTACAGTGACTCTAATCTGTGTTAACAGAGCTCCAGTGCGGTCTGTAGATGGACAGATAAGTGTCGCGGCTTGAGTGTCATAATGGTCATCAAAATAGTTGAGCGTTTCCAGTTTCAGCTCCAGGTTTTTGTATGTGTTTCGGACCACACTTTGCCTGGCTTGGCATAGAAAAGAGTCTCTTTCTCTGCTAACAACTTTTTCCAACAGCTATTGGTGAGATCTTTCCCATGATCCGACGCATTGAGGGTCTATGGCTACATCATGATCCTAAATTAAGGACAGCAAATTGTCAAAAACTTGGGTTTTTTCTAACATCATCAAAGCAGTGACTGTTTTGGCTAGTCTACAATTCGACATATCCATAACTTTACATATGATCTGCTGTTATTCAAAAACCATTTTTGTGCAAAGGTTACAAATTTTGGTATAAAATAGCAATATGTATTCAAAATCCTTTCCGACAGTAGTTTTATCCCGTTTCCGAAACCAAAAATTGTGACTTTTGGCCAAAATTTCGCACAGTGGGAGATTTCGTACATTTAGGTGGATTATATTTAAATTTCAGTTCTATAAGACTGAAATCACTTGTATGAAATTTTTGATATATAACACTGTGCAACACTTAAAACTTGATCGAGTAGAGACCAAAAAATTCTTAAAGGGTATAATGGTAGAACAAAAACCTTCGCTGGGTTTGGTCTGGTTACACCCAGAAAAATAAATGACCTAAAATGGCCCAAAATTGCCTAAAATTTAAAGCAATTTTGCCTAAACTAACGTCCAAAGAATTTTGGACCTAAATTTTTTTTTAAAATCGAGTTTATATTGACCTAAAATTGAGTCTATATTTTTATGAAATATGTGGCCTAGAATGTAGGCAGTTATTTAAGGTAATAGCTTCCTTGAAAAAAGTCCCTCAACGCCTTCATTTATAGGCAATAAGGCTCATTAAAGTTTGTCCATAATTACCAAAATTTTTAGGTAATCTTTGATCCCAAAAAGAAACCATATATTTTAGATACATTATTCTTTTATTTTAGTTTTTACTAAATTAACTTAGGTTTAACATATATAAATGAATTTATCTTATGAGTATGAATAGGAGGGTTATTTATATTAATTAAATCTATTAATTTATAGTTACCGTAACTAATTATTTGATAACTATTATAGTGCTTGCAAAATTTTGTTTCCATTTCTTGGCAAAACAAAAATACTTTTTCTTTATTCAGAACAACTTCTTTTATAACTAATGATGAAAATTCTGGCTTAGTGAAAAAAATAATGTAGCCACGCTTAAAAGTGTATCCAAATTTGCTTACATATAAATAGCATCTAGCTGAGGATATGTCATGTTCAGGAAAACTTATCTTAAATTGGTCAAAATACGTTGAACTTTCAAAGAGACATGTTGCTTTGCTAAACTTTATGCTTACTTTAGCATGATTAAGAATTTTGTTGGCAAAATTAAAATTAAACTTAACAGCCAATGATTGTGTTAAATTTACTCTGCTGTCTATATTTTTACAATAGGCTTTAAGTTCCCTGTGCTTCGACTCAAATGGAAAAGTCCAAAGATGGCGTAAAGGCCCGGACATTTTGACAATTTGAGAATAGTAGTTAAGAAAATGGTGTTTTGGTTTAAGAGTGTCGTTAAATAATTCAACGTATTGTTTGTTGTGATTAATTATATGACTCTCTACAGAGAGCTATAAGAGCAGCTATAGCTGCCGTTTTCTTTTTATTGCACTTTGAAGTTTTTAGCTTCTGATTGGGATTTGCAACTCCATATCTCGTCAAATATTTGGAATTTCGCTTTGTCATCTTAGAGGAAGTTGTTGCTCTTGGCTTGGCTTACAAAACATTTCTAAGTGGCAAGTCAAAAAAGTCACATCTTTATACTCAAAACTACAAAAATGTCGTAAAATTATGATGTTTTCCCCTCATTATACTCTTGTAGAGGGTATATTAGAATTGTCCAGATTTTTGTAACGCATAGAAGGAAGCATCTCCCACCACATAAATAATATATATTCTTGATAGACAATCAGCATGACGAGCTGAGTTGATAAAGCCATGTCCGTCTTTCCGTCTGTTTCTATGCTATCTCCACCGTCTGTTTAAAAGCTATCTTAACCAAACTTTACACGAAGTCTTTTGGTACAAATACGCTGCACATTTGTCGGAACCGGCCGGATCGGATGACTAAAGCATATAGCTGCATGGGAACCATCGGTTAAAAAACTAGTCTTTGTGAGAAAAACTTCTATGTCTTTTACATAATTTCACCAAGTTTGATGAAAATCGGTCAGGTATATAGTATAGTTGGCATACAAAAGTTTGTTCTGATAAAAGTCTGAGTAGGAAAAACTTTTCAATGCTATCGCTCTCAAACTTGTTACTGATCAATATTATATGCTACTACACAATTGTGTCAAGTTTGATCCAAATCGGATGACAATAGCATATAGCTGCCATAGGAACTATAGGTCGAAAAAGTAGTTTTAGTGAGAAAAACTTTTTTGTCTTCAACGCGAACGTGCCAAATCCTCGTATTTATAAGTTTTCTATGCTTTTACAAAATTCCACCAAGTTTGATAAAAATCGGTCAACTATATAGTATAGCTGCGATACAAAATATAGTTTTGAAAAAATGTCCTAGAAGGAAAAACTTTTTTGTTTTCAATGCTATCTCTCTCAAACTTGTAACTGATCAATAATACATGCTACCACACAATTCTGCCAAACTTGATGCATATCGGATGACTATAGTATATAGCTACCAGAGACCTCCAACGAGTACTTAATTTTCGTGTATACTCGAGCATTTACTCGGCTTGTTTGTGCACGCCACTTTGGTGTGACACACAAGAAATGATCGTAAGCACATTTTTACACACGTGTAATAATTGAACAAGCTTGTTAAAGCTGTCGGCTAAACGTGTAACAGCGAGCCTTACGGCGGCCACGGGCGGGTATCAAGCGAGTTACAGACTATTATATACGCGGCTTACTCTCCTTGTTGTTGTGTTGGCAAGAACTCTAAAACAAAAACAAAGCAGCTGCCGTCGAATACATGCCAGAATCATTCTTCATAGATCACTTTTGCTCTCACAAGTTGTTTTTGCATGCTTGGGTTACTCGTGTACGCGCAGTGATCGTAACAGCCCGCAATAGATCTTTGACTTTTGCAACAAGTACTCGCGGTGACTTGTAGCCGAAGCTTCGAGTCAAATTATGTATTTCTACTATGCAGTATACGAGCTTGCCAATATAATGATTCGCCAATACACGATCACTTTTGAATTTTTTGTTTTGTGTATGCTACTTGAAAATGGTCAACGAGCTTTGAGCTTTAAGTTTACGTAGCAAGGGTGATTGAACATACACGTGTAAGCTCGCCGCAGTTCTCTGATAGCTACCATAGGAACGACCGGGCGATAAAGTAGTTCTAGTGAGAAAAACTTTTTAGTTTTCAATGGTAGCTTAAAGACGGCTTTCCTGTTATGAATTTATCAGTTTTCACAGAATTTTGGGGAGATTTGACAAAATCTGATGAATATATCGTATAGCTGACGTTTAACAAACTGGCAAGCAAATGTTCAAAGTAGTAACGCTATCTACTGCTGAGTTTGTGATATTACTCAATGCACTAGCAAATATTTCACTTTATTCAACTAAAACATATTTTCAATGAACTCACAACTACTTTTTTACATGAATAGATACTTCCTAAATTTAAACAATAACATAAACTATATCGGCATTAATCTTTTATGTTTTTTTATGTCTTTACTACTGCTCACTAACAGGCTCCAAAATATGGTAGCGCACCAGCTTTCTCATACGGCAAGTTTGTACGCTCATAGCTGATTGTATATCGATAGCACATAAAAGCTTTAAGTACCGTTTGACTTGAGGATGAATTGGCATTTCAAATTTTAATTTTGAATTAATTTTGCCTTAAAGTACCAAATCACTTAATGTGCGCTGGCCCAGTGTGCATCGACGGGTAGTGTGGTCTCAGGTCCGGTAAATTCTCTGGGAGAATGTGAGGTTGAAGCGTCATTCCATGTGCTTAACTCCGCGTCAGTATTCCAAAATGAAGCAGACAAGCTTCTCATAGAGCGATACCTAAGAAACTCATGGGATTCAAAAGTTTCAAACAAGGTAGCAGCAAGGACCATCTCATAGAAAAAGTTTTGTTCTTTCTTTAGAAAAAAGCTTTTACACACCCGATCACCTTCACCATCTACTGGCGCCAGCTGTGCAGTAACTAGCCATGAAAAAGCAAAAATTGTCTAACTATTGCCGTTCGGATTCGGCGTTAAACTGTAGGTCCCTTTCTCTTGTGCGAAAAATTATAAGCTAACACGCCAAGAGATTGAGAGAAGCTTGGCCCTGGCCCTCCTGGAGGTGCTGTTTGAGCCAATTTTACTTTTTACTTTTACCGTTAGAAAGGCGTAGAAGAAAGGTGCAGAAGCAGATGACACCTATGGCACAGCCCAAAAAACACCAGCTTAGGTCACTTGAGGAAGTAGTAGAACAGCTCTCGTTTCGAGCTACCCCGGCCGTAACTAGCTACTTAGCAATCAATTGACGAAGGGTGTGAATTAAAACAAAGTCGAATCTGTTGCCATTTAACACTTTGTATACTCTAGGTACATAAAGTATATTAAGTTTGTGGAGAAGTATATAACAGCCTGAAGGAATCATATTCGAATCTATAAAGCATATATATTCTTGATCAGCATCAACAGCCGAGTCTATATAGCCATGTCCGTACGTCCTTCCGTCCGTATGAACAAACAGATCTCAGAGATGGTAAGAGGTAGAGGTTTGACATGTATGGGACATATATTTCTTATACTTGCAGGCAGATCAAGTTTATTTTCAAATTTTGGGGGCGTGGCTACCGCCCCCGCAATTTGGAAAAAACCTCATATCTCCCTCAGTTTTGCAGATAGATGGTTCGTATTTTCTAGAGATATGGACTTATTAAGATTATTGATCGATTTGCCGAAAAACTGATACAAAACGAATAAATTATACTCAAGTTATGACCAAAAGAAAGTTCGCTGACCCAGCGCTAGCAGTAGTGGCGTCATCTATTGGTCAGTTTTGAAAATCCCTTATTGTTCAAAGCAAGTAGTGGCCTCATCTATTGTTCAGCAGCGTGGCTTTCAGCTGCTACTCCAGATACAGAGTCTATTACAGTCGGACTCGTTGTTTTTTGCTCTAAAATGTTGGCAACTATGTCAGCAGACTTTAAATATCTCGGTTGAGCAGGCAAAAAAGTGTCTCTACTTTCAAGCATGCTGCATAATTTAGCTTGCCCCTCTCTCTCTCTCTCTCTATCTCTCTGTCTTTCTCTTGAAGTGTGTTACACTATTTATTCATAACATTACAATTAAATTCCAATTTATTTTTTGTGCCAACTCATTTATTATGCATGACAATTAATTTTATGCAATATTTTCAATTAGTTCTGCGACAGGACACCAGCACACATACATGCCTGGGCACACACATACATTAATACCAGTATGTAAGTAGCGGAGGGGAGGGTGGAGTGGGGAGAGAGCGGGCAGGACTGTAATTAATATGTACTAAAAGTTTTGCCCGGCTTCTCACAGACACCCAGGATTAGGCTCAGGGCGGCAAAAAAATGACGAAAGGTAGAATTGCATTTGAACAATGAAAATGCGGCTTAGACAAAAGAACAGTCAAGGCAGAAACACAAACAAAAGAGCAAAAACGAACTGAAATGCCAGGAAGGAAGTCACTTAAAATCAAACAACATGTAAATATATACACGACTGGCTGCAAGTGTCATCCCTGCCTCTGGTCAAGATTTGCTCAAGTCCAAGTTGTGCATTCATTCACTCATTCACTCATTCATTCATTAGCAGTTACTGTTCAGTTTCCATGAATAAATGAATGTTGGAGACAAACATTAAATGTAACCCCATCCCCCACAACACACAACCCCTTTGACGACAACTGATGTTGCTGCTGCAATCAGATACTTGTTCAACAACGTTGATGAGAAACCCGAGACTTGGCTCATTAACATTTAGTGCCCGCGTTCACGTGGCGTATGCGTAATAAACGACCAAAAGCTGGGCAAATAAGTTGCTAATTAGAAGCTGAATTTGAAGCGTCAATTACGGTGGGTGGAGTGAAGTGGGGCGTGGTTGAGCTAAGCTGTCTGTTTGCACTATTTGTTGTTGTTGGATTCAACAAGGTAAACACATCGAGTACGTTGGTCTAGGTAAGGAAATGGTGAAATAATCCTCTTTTAGTGCAATACACTTTCAATTCTCCTGCAATATTCGAGTAGGTGCGTGCTCTTGCGTGTTAGTATAAAGCCCTTGAAACTCGAGCACGGTTTTAAACTAGGTATAGGAATCAGCTAATGGATTACTTTTATTCTCTCACTTTCGTTAACTGTTAAGGCCTATTAAACCAGAGGTTAACTGTTGTGCGAACTTAAACAGAGCTGGTATCTCTAGTTCGGATGTCTTCGAGAGCCAGAAGTAGAAGAGGTTGGCCAAGTATACTCAGTGTTTTTTAACTTATAGTTCCGTTTTCATTCTCGCACCTACAACTTTTTCAAAAGTCAACGTGGGTGACGC
Source organism: Lordiphosa magnipectinata (assembly GCA_037044535.1). Classification (NCBI taxonomy): domain Eukaryota; kingdom Metazoa; phylum Arthropoda; class Insecta; order Diptera; family Drosophilidae; genus Lordiphosa; species Lordiphosa magnipectinata. Next base: position 684 of record JBAMBO010004138.1, on the reverse strand, counting down.
CTGCCAATAAGACAGGCGATCCACATACTGCATATTTTAGCAGCCGTCCGCTTCTGCGCCAAGCGAGTCTCGGTCGCACACACTGCACTTAATGCGCCGTCTGCTTGTGCGATGCGCATGGAGGTAGTTATTTTGAGGAAATGGGACTTAAACATATATTGGTATGCAAGCCACCCTGAAAACGCACCATTAATAAAAGTAATACAGATTACGTCCTAGTTTTCTAGTAATTTCATTCGAATTAACAATCACATTGGGCAATGGGCATACGTATCCATTCGAGTAATGGCTATACGGGTTGTATACGGGTTCAATGGCTCCACGGGTCCTTTCAGGTTCAACAGCTTCACGGGCAGCATTCAGCTCGATCACCAACTTCATATTCCTCTCGCATGAGTATATGCACGACTCAATTCATTATTGGCGGTAATGTTGTTTGCATGTATTTCATCATCCTTTCTTTTGAGGCCATATCGCTCACGCTTACTATCACGCTATCACACACAAACAACGTTGTTTGGTAACTGCGCATTTATATCTACCTCTCTGCGTCGACATGCAGCACCCCTACAAGGCAATATATGCGAATCCAACAGGATCAATTCCTTCTGCAACGGCTCCCAACTACCACCGACTTTTCGGGGTGTTCCGGTCTTTATTTACACAATTACTATTTACATTATC
>JBAMBO010004137.1:0-273161 GCA_037044535.1 Lordiphosa magnipectinata | reverse complement strand
ATTGTGTGTTTTCAATATAGTTATAGCCAATATGTCAATGTTTACCTCTGGCTGGCTCAAGGTCTATATGGTGAGTATAATTGAGTATATAGAAGTATACTCAACCATAAAGACCTTGAGCCAGAAAGAGGTAAACTTTGACTAAAATCAAAAACAGGTCACTAAACCCCATATAACCCATATAGTCAATATGGTTAGTAAGCAATTTAAAGGTACCCTCTACCTAGGTCAAAATTTTCATTTACCTTGTCAAAAAGTATGGGACTATTTACCTTAATTTTAATGAGATTATTGGTCTATTCATTTATTGTATTGTAGCAGGTACCCGGCGTGAGTTGCTATGACCCTTTAGGCTTTTAAAGACAAAACGAAAAAGTAGGGCTTACTAAACAATTGCCAACTATCAGATCTTCATGATAATCTAAACTCATTATAAAATTGTCACCATCCATCTATTTACCCGTCTTCATGATAATCTAAACTTATTAAATTTAGAAAATTTCGCGATTTTTCGTCCATTTGATCAACAACTTCCATTTACCAGTCTATTTATTCGTCATCATGTCAATCTAAACCCTTATACGAATTGTTGCAAATTTCCAAAACTTTTAAACCGATTGACCGACACCTCCAATTTATCTGTCTTCAATTCCCAACTACAAATCTTCGCGATAATCTGAACTCATTATAAAATTTGCCAAATTTTGAGATTTTTTTATGCGTTTGATTTACACTTCCTACACTTTTAAACCGATTCATCTTCAATTTCAAACTATTTAATCTTCATGATAATCTGAACTAATTATACAATTTTGCAAATTTTTTAACCGTCAATTTACGCGTCTTTTTGGACTGTTGAATCTAACCATTCACGCGTCTTTAATAACCATCTGTCAAATCTTTATGATTTGCAAATTTTGCGATTGATCTACTTAATAATCTTATGTCCAATGATAATTTTTAAAATTTTGCGATTTTTTGAACCGCTTGTTCTACTTTTTTTTATATTTACCAGAGGTCCAGAATAACTCAGAACACTTTTTTTCAATGTGTTTCGCACTGAGAGAAGCATGAAAATCGTAAGAAATTTCGGTTTCTCGCCGTGCTTTATTTTTTGTGTTGTGTTATTTGAGTTTTCTTTAAACCATTAATTGTTGAGAAAGAATTGTCTGTTTTTCAAAAACACTTTAAAATTCAAAACATGTTCAAAGTGTTTTTTGTAAACAGTAATAGTAAAACAGATAAACGAAAGTATATAAAAATAAGTGTAATTTTTCTAAAAGTTATGTAATGATCATTTGCGGATATGATTGGGGACAATGGTTTATACCAGCGCACATTGGGCCCAATTGCCGATTTTTCGGCATAAAGTCTAATATTGATGCTGCAGAGCTGAAACTTGGTATATATGATAATTATAGAATGTATAGAAAAAATTTTGGATGATATTGGACACGCCTACCCTTACTGCCCATATAAGAATGCATTGCGCATCCGTACGTTAATTTGGATTTCCCCTACAAATAGCTCTATAAAAATGTTAAATTTAAAAGAAATATTACCATAATACCGTTATGCAATATTACCATAATCGGTTATACAATAGTTAAAATAAAAGACAACATTCGTTTAATATAAATGAGGTGCAAACATATTTTTTAAGGCTTGAATCTTCAGGTTTTTCAAAAGCGCATTGCAAATTGAAACTTTATCTTCTACTTCTAGTTCAAAAGAGTAGGAACTTGCAGTATCACATTCAGAATCAGATTCGGAATCACAGTTTAGTGAATCATTCCTATTATAAGGTGCGATAAGAAGTGTTTCTAAAAGCGAATTGACTTCTTTTGCAACCATAATTTTTTTAATTGAGCTGTCCTTTTTCTAATGCAATACTCGAAAGAAGTGGATCTGAGGAGGCAATTGATCTGTGGAGCACGTCAATCAAATTGTTGGCACGCGAATTATGGGGAGCGTGTGATCTTCTATCCTGTTTATATAGTTTATTGCGCGCTTCCGATGCATTTTCACCAACACAACCTACCGGATCAACCGATGATGTTATTATTTGAGATCCATGAACCAGTATTTTATGCATTGTTGGGAACATTGGGTATCACGGGTACTTGGTCATAAATGCAGTAAACGTTTTTTCGCAGAGGTTTTAAAACTTAAAAGCATTAATTGTTCTTGATACATTCTCTTTTGTATACATTTTTTTTTCATCATTTATATTTTCTCCATTTTATCCCTTATGTCATTTTTTGAATTACATTCTTTAAGCGATCTTGCGTAACAATTCAAATATCCGTATCCAGGCATGTAAGCATTGAAGTGAGCACCGCTGCAGCGGTGGGCACGAAATTTAAGTTTGAGAGCAGTTCAACAACAAAAAGAGAAAAACCCAACATTATCAGCTATGATCGAGTCAACAAGCAAGTCACATACTGCAATTGTTTGATTTTTGCTTCAGCGCCTGGAGGGTCTTGATCGCGCAAACTGTAACTGTTGCGACATATGCGTCTGAATAACGCCTGTTGCCAAAAAATAACTCACAGATCAATGGGAGCATAGTCATCCATGGTATTTATCACGGTTCAGTATTGTCAGAATCAAAGTTATGTAGTTATGTGTGGTCATTTGTGGTCTTGAAAAGCAGTTTGTTATGTATTTAGCGGTTTTATTACCATGGAGATCCCTTATCTGTGGATTGTGCTTGTGCATTAATGCTAGCAGGATTTTCCACCTGGTTGACAGTAGAGTTTGTTTGACATTATTACTATTTTTGATCCTCTTTGGTATTTTTCGGCGATTAAATGATTTATCAGACACGGAAGGTGGTTTGAAATATTTATTATGATCTTGACTATATTCTTTACCATTGGTCTATGGAATTTAATGCGGTTGAGTATTGTCAAAATCATGCTTATGTAGTTATGTGTTGTCATGTGTGGTCTTGAAAAGCAGTTTCTTGGGCACTTAGAGGTTTAATTACGATGGAGATTCATTAGCTGTGATCTGCGCTTCCGCATTGATCTTTGTATGATTTTCCAGCCCTCCCTACCCACGGTCCCACTTCCTTTACAAATTTCTTGTAACGACCACTGGCGAGTACTGAGCTATAACCTCGGCGAGCAACTTATTTACAGAATTGAAGTTTTCGATATTTAATTTTTTGCCCTTGTCGCAGTAAATGAAATTTAGTGTTGAAAATGCCCTTTCCACAGACTTTGGTTAACAAGAGGCTTATATTTTTCTCACAATAATAAGTTTCTTTGAAAAATACATAGCAGAAAAAAATTAAAATATGTGTTTCTTACTGACACTCGGAAAATAACTCACTCTCTTTGTTTTTGAGATATTTCAAAGTGTTCGAAAATCCATTTTTTTACAACGCTTTAAATAAGAGTGAGATATTCCGTCTACTATTGCCGTTTATGAACATTTCATAATAATCTTAAGTCTTATGAAAAACTTGCAAATTTCGTAACATTTTGCACCGTTCAATCTACAACTTTCCTTTGCCAACTCAAATGAAAATTTGGCAAATGTCGTAGTTTTTGGATATAAGCTCATATAAAAACTTTACGAATTTCGGGCTATGGGCTATTTGCCCATTCATGATTGGCCTATTGTTGAAATTTGAGTTTAGCTGGCTCGAGGTCAAATGAAACACACAGATGTATATGCTGTTTTTCCGATATATTTCGGTTGCTCACAGGCAATCATCTTCAGGGACACTACAAAACCATTTACCAATTACAATTAGTATTAAGTTTGATACAAAAACATTCTTTACATACATTATTTTACACGTGTGTGCCATCTGAAGTGGAGTTTTGTACTGATATATTATTTTGTGAGTAAATGTCTGTATAGGTGCGCGCAGTTATCCGTATCCGTTTTGTAGTTAAGTCTCTCCTCTATTGGTGTATTAATTATGTGTAGCATCTCCAAAGTGAAACGTTAGCTGTAGTGCTTTTGCTTGTGGTTGCTTCAAAGTTCAGTGAGTTCTGTGTGTCGCAAGCGTTTTCTGTATGGCTATTCTTGTTTTAAGTTTAGTTCTCGTTGTTCCAATGTACAATTTATTACAACTTTTTTCCATATCTCCCTTGCATGGTATCTTGAAAATCACATTGCTCTTATCAGCTATAGCTATTTTGGACTATGTCTTGTTGTAAAAGTTTTTCATTGTAATGGTCGGAATAGGCGAATAGTTCTGAAAGTTTCGGAACATATGTGAAAGATTTGTAAATTTTAGGTTGTTGATCCCTTTTGCAATTTTGTTTTGCTTGTTCTTCACTAAAAGTGACTTAATTATGTGCATTGGGAAATCATTGTCTGCAAAATTTGCTTAATTTGAGAAATTATCTCTTTGAGGTATATTTCGTCACTAATGTTCAGCATTCGTTGTATACAGGCCCTTGCGGAATTTATCACCATGTTTTTCGGGTGTTTAGAATGGTAGTAAATGATTCTTCCTGATGCTGATGGCTTTTTGAACCACCTAATTTTGAGTTGATTCCCATGTCTGTTTACTGTGGAGTCCATATATGGTAATTTGCCTTCTATTACGAACTTTATGTTGAAATTTAAATTTCTGTGAAAAGAGTTCAGAGCGAACAGATTGTCTACGTATTTTGTAAGAAATCTTGGTGTGTGCTTAAGTTTTCTGACTGCGCTGTCATGGAGTTCCACCATCACTATGTTCGCTATAGACCGCGAGGCTTGGCATCAGACACAATGACTTTTACAGAAGCTGCAATTCGGTGGATGAAGAGGAGAGTGTACAGCACCTCTTTTGTCACTGTCCAGCTCTCAGCAGAAGGCGACTCGCAGTTTTGGAAGCCCTTTCCTAAACGATTTATCAGACATTTCTGAAATAGGTGTTGCCCCTTTGCTAAAATTTGTGTTACTTTCTAAATGGCTTAACGGGACAGACCCTCCCTCTACGACCCCAGCGTAGAAAGGGCTATATGGTACCACAACGGGCCTTCGATGGCCTAAGTGAAGAAAGGGGATCTTCCCATTTCAACCATTGCAACCTAACCTAACCTAACCCATGTTCGCTATAAGCGGGGAAGCTGGCATACCTTTTAATTGGGTTTAAACCTATATGTGGTCCTCAAATTTGAAATACCTATTTTCCACAATGCAGAATTTTGAAATTTTATTGTACTCTTGTATCTTTGTCCACGTCTGACCTATAGTCTGCAATACAAATTCTGTGGGTATGCCTTGGAATAAAGTTACTATTATATGTTGCTCGAACGTTCTTCAAATTTTAATGAATTTTTAACGTTGTATGGCGAGTCCACAGTGAGGTTCTTCAAAATTTGAATTATAAATCTGCATAAATCCATGTGACGGTGCACCAACTGACGAGCAAATTGGTCAAAGCGGGGTTCCTGCTTTGTGGATTTCGGGGATTTCGCCCGTATATCCTAGGTGCGCTAGCGTGTCATAAGCTTATTTCTTTCGGCCTTTGAAATAAGCTCCAACTCGAACAGTTTTTCCACCAAACTGTTTTTATACCCTTGCAAAGGGTATTATAATTTTGCCCAGAAGTTTGCAACGCATAGAAATATTCATTTCCGACCCCATAAACTATATATAAAAAAGTCTTGCGGTATTTCCGCAAGCTTGTCTTTGCAAGCGCGTAGTTCTAGTTGTATTCGTCGCATCGGTTCACGCTAGAGCTTTTTGGAAAGCTCTTTTCACGCGCTAACACGTGTTTGATTTATTGTTGTTTGTTTTTAGTCGTTCGTGAGTTATAGCGTCGCAAACATGGAGCAAAATAAAGAGAAAATACGGCATATTTTACAGTACTACTACGATAAAGGCAAAAATGCATCTCATGCTGCCAATAAAATTTGTGCAGTTTATGGACCCGATACAGTTTCCATTTCCACCGCACAACGATGGTTTCAAATTTTTCGTTCTGGTGCAGAGGTAATCGAAGATGCTCCACGGTCCGGAAGGCCTGTCGTCGAAAATTGCGATAAAATCGCTGAATTGATCGAAAGAGACCGGCATAGTAGCTGCCGTAGCATCGGCCAAGAGCTGGACATGAGTCATCAAACCGTTATAAACCATTTGAAGAAGCTTGGATTCAAAAAGAAGCTCGATGTATGGGTGCCACACGACTTGACGCAAAGAAACATTTTTGCCCGTATGGATGCATGCGAATCGCTTCTGAATCGCAACAAAATCGACCCGTTTTTGAAGCGGATGGTGACTGGCGATGAAAAGTGGGTCACTTACGACAACGTGAAGCGCAAACGGTCGTGGTCGAAAAGCGGTGAAGCTGCCCAGACGGTGGCCAAGCCTGAATTGACGGCCAGGAAGGTTCTTCTGTGTGTTTGGTGGGATTGGCAGGGAATCATGCACTATGAGCTGCTCCCCTATGGCCAAACGCTCAATTCGGACCTGTACTGCCAACAATTGGACCGCTTGAATGAAGCACTCATGCAGAAGAGGCCATCTTTGATCAACAGAGGCCGAATTGTCTTCCATCAGGACAACGCCAGGCCACACACATCTTTGGTGACGCGCCAGAAGCTCCGGGAGCTCGGATGGGAGGTTCTTTTGCATCCACCGTATAGTCCGGATCTCGCACTAAGTGATTACCACCTATTTCTGTCCATGGCGAACGAGCTTGGTAGTCGGAAGTTGGCCACAAGAGAGTCCTGTGAAAATTGGCTCTCCGAGTTTTTTACAATAGGGAAGCGAGCTTCTATAAGAGGGGCATTATGAAGTTGGCATCTCGTTGGGAACTCGTCATCGAACAAAACGGCGCATATTTGACTTAAATCGCATTATTGTAACCAATTTTATGAACAATTGAAAATTCAATAAAAATACCGCAAGACTTTTTTGACAACCTTATATATTCTTGATCAGGGCGACGAGCTGAGTCGATTGAGCTTTGTCCGTCCGTCTGTCCGTCTGTTTCTACGCAAACTAGTCTCTCAGTTTTAAAGCTATCGAGCTGAAATTTTGCACAGAGTCTTCTTTTTACTGCACACTGCTAATATGTCGGAACGGACCGGATCGGATGACTATATCTTATAGCTGCCATAGAAACCATCGGTCGACAAATGGGTCTTAGTGAGAAAAACTTTTTTGTTTTCACGGTTAGCGTCCTCGAGCTCTGCTATTATTAATATTCTCTGCTTTCAAACAGATTTGCAAATTTTGGTCAAAATCGGATGACTATATCTTATAGCTGCTTTAGGACCGATCGGTCGGAAAATGGGTCTTTGTGAAAAAAACTTTTTTGTTTTCAAGTAAATCGTTCTTAAGGTCGTTGATTATCAACTTTAAACGCTTTCAAACTAATTTGAAAAAGTTGATCGACAACGGTTGACTATATCTTATGGTTCGACTGATCGGTCGAAATTGAGTCTTAGTAAGAAATTTGTTGTGTTTTTTATGCTAGCGTGGTTAAACTCACTGATTACTAATTGTATATGCTTTCAAATATATTCGCAAAATTTGGTCAAAATCGGATGACTATTTCTTAAGTCTGCCATAGGACCGATCGGTCCGAAAATGAGTCTTAGTGAGAAAACAGATGTTTATCTGTCGGAAAATGGGTTTTAGTTACAAAAATTTTTGAATTTTATGTAAGCGTGCTTAAACTGTGACATTTGCATTTGCAAGGGTATAAAAACTTCGGCACAGACGAAGTTAGCCCGACCTTCTAGTTTTTATTCTGTAGTCGTGTTGTTGGATCCTGCGTTTATGTTCTATTTGTGCACATGTCCCCTAGAATGTCTACCATTTACTTCTTATATTCTTCTTTTTCTATTGCTACCGTTTTGTTGTCTTTGTTTGATGTTAGTATAAAAATATTTTAATTTTTCTTTAAAAAGTGTCAAGTCTATGAACCAACGCCTACATTTTCATTTAAGCCATAAGCGCCTTCTTAATAACTCTTATAAAAGTTTTGCAAATATTGCTGTTTTTTTTTGACCATTTAAATAAAAGTTATATAGCCTATGTTCAACTCCAGGTTATAACTAACTTTGTGTCCAATTTCTGCCGCATCCGTTCAGCCATTTCTGCTTGATTGAGTAACAAACATACAAACTTTTACATTTATAAACTCGTTAACAAACATTTTATGACCTCCTCTTGTTGGAATTTCCGGACTTTTAAACCCTACAAATTAAATCAACTTTGTAGATCCCCTTTGGAGTCTTTTGGTTCGCCATCAATTATTTGGCATTTATTTTTGTCTGTGGTTATCACTTAACTACGCATTTTATTAGTTTGTTAAAAAAACAAAAAAAAAAACAAAAAGGTCGAGCAGACCCAACCTAGTGAAACGATAAGATAAGATTAGCTAGATACGTGACAAGTGGAAATGATATACATATAAAAGTGAAAATAAAAATCACTGCAAACTGCAATTTTAGAGCAATTTACGTACCTCGAAGTTTCTTGGATTTGTTTAGATTGACTATCACTTTGCCAGTTATCACTTGCCCCGTAAAATAAGTGCCATGTTCATTTTGATCGAAGGTGATCATACAGTTCTTAGACATTATTATTTGTTTTTCCCGTGCCGAAGGTAGCGGACCGCACACGCTGGCTGTTAAACCTTAACTGAGCCAGGGCAGACCGTGGTGGGGTTTGTCGATAAACAAAAGTTCTTATCGTTCACTGGGAACAGTTGCAGGTATTATGTGGGAACAGTTTATTTTATTGTAGAATTTTATTATAAAACAGATTTTTAAGTATTCAAGCGTGGGAATATCAGCACCCTCATACCTCCATCGATTAATATATTTTTAACCTTATCTTTGACTGTCAAGTGCATTTACACATGTAAATAACTGTAAATACTTTTTATTTTCTTTCGATAGATAAGATAAATAATAAATATATTTTCTGTCACAAAAAAAAGAAAATCACTATCTAATGTTTGTTTCTGTTTTCAGTTCGATTTGGTCTATACAACGTACAAGTATCTTTTGCGAGTTTGCTTATCCATCAACAAGTGACATAATGGTAATCTGTGAGATACACTTTCAAAATAACCCACAAGGCACTTATTTTGCTGGTCAAGTGCTGTCTGGACGAGTGGTAATCAAAGCAGATAAGCCGAAAATAGTGAAAGGTACGAATATTTAAGGGTCTATTCAGAGGCGTGTGCTGCTATATTTGAACCAATGAATCATACCATTTTCGGTTATCATATAATTACACATTTAATTCTATGGGGGAACTCCGTCAAGAAGTGCTTCAAATGACATGCCAAAAGCGAATAGAAAATGTAAAGAACTGACCATTGATAACGCTCGATGACTCATGTCAAGTGATTGAAATATACAATGGACTTGAATTGGTTCAGAACATTCACTCAAGTGATCCTACCTGGCTGAACCTTACACAGAAAAAAAGGAGAGCTTAAATTAATCTCAAATAAATTGATTTGATCTTGACCTAATACTTATCTCTCAACTTTTGCAGCCCTACAAAGTTTTGCGCCTGCGAAATGGCGCAAGTGTTTCCACTACCTTGTATTCATTGTATCATGACCCTGTAAAAGTGTATGTTTAGTTTGTATTTTGCTTATAGCTTGACTATCGTTCATCCGTTTACTAAATATGTCTAGAAGGAACGAACCATCTATCCACAATACAGTAGAAGATATGACGTTTAATTCCTTCATTACGGAGGAGGCATACAAGTCGAACCTCTATCTCTTAAATCTAAAACACTATTTCCAATTTAACTTCTCTCCCTACGCTTAGCCGTTGTCTTAAAGATCAAAGGATATGCCCATACAAGTTGGAAGAGCGATTCTGATGAATATTTTACTGGGCATGAGGACTATCTATCCACTAAGATTCATTTATTGGGCACGAGTGAAACCCATGGTAAGTGTAAAAAATAAATTTATAAATCTTAATAAAATTTTTTTAAGTTCCATCCTTCGCAGAAATTTCCATAGAACCTGGCGTAAGCATCTATAAGTTTGCTTGTCAAATTCCCATCCGTTGTCCTTCATCATTCGAGGGACTTCATGGACGCGTGCGCTATGAGGTGATAGTGAAGTTTATTAGACCCTGGAAATGTGATCAAACCTTTAAGCGTTGTTTCACTGTACTAAAGGTATTGGACCTAAATACCGAAAACTTTCTGTTGAGAGTAAGTTTTGTTTTTCATAAATGAAAATATTATTTTGATACAAGTACTTGAAGTCCCCAGCTCATGCGGAAGCTCAAAAAACATATTGGTGTATGCCTTGCGGCTCTAATCCCCTCACGCTTCGTTTGTCCTTGCCCCAACAAGGTTTTGTACCGGGTCAAACGATACCCGTTTGTGTTTTGGCCATAAATGAAAGTTCCATTCGTGTGGAGGAGCTCAAAGTCAGCCTGATCATGATGGTCATCTACTATAGTCAACCTCCCTGTGTTAGAACCAAATCACAACGCTTTGTGGTGGTCAAAGAGAAGGGCGAAGGTCTGATGAAAAATTGCACAAAACATTTTAATTTCAATTTGCGTGTGCCGGCCACACCGCCCACTTGCTTCAATCTTTGTCGCATCATACAGTTTGCCTATCAGATCGATGTCGAGGCCAAGGTCAAGGGATTTCATGTCCATGGTCATGTGCATATACCGGTGACCATTGGAAGTGTGCCCCTGACCACACAGCTGCAGCAACTACAACCAAGAAGAGCAGAAATGGAAGCTATGGAATTTGTGCCACAGGAACTAGATGCCAAGGCTTTGATTTTAATCGAAAATGAGAATGTTGATGCGCCTCCTACGCCACCCAGTCCCTGGGAAGCAGACAATACGATTCGTAAGTAAAGATTTAATAATTTTAATTAAATCATTATGATTAATTTTATATTTGTTTGCTAAAGCGCCACCCAGCTATGCAGAGGCCATGCATATGCGTCCAGACCCAGACAAGACAGCCAAGTCTACTAAGAAGTCGCAGGGCCAAGAGTCAATGGAGGAAGCTCCCTTTACACCCCTCTATGCTGTTTTTGATATATCAAGTCCCTTGGAATCCACAAATAAGCAGCAAAATGGTCTTCGAACTGAAGGAGGCTTTGCCAATGAAAATATGGATAGAAGCACTTGGTTATAAAACTAAAAAAAAATGATGCTAAAAAACTATTTAGAATAAGTAAAATACCTGTTATTTTAATAAAGTATTGTAGAAACAGGCCAACCCAATGCATTCACATAAAACTATTTGACAAACAGCAACAATCTAAGGATCTTAAATTGAAGGAGAACTATGCGTGGGTACATGGCAATAGCAAATATACAGCCAGTTGAAAATAGGAATATGTAGAGATTTTCGTATAAAAGATTGCATGTCGTACAAAACTAGGGCGACTTTAAGAAAAAGTCCAGATCCTAGAGTAAATCAACTTCAACTTGAGCAGTCAATTTCTTCGATACAGCGCACTATATACAAATAAACTTGGAGCAGACCAAGGTTTTTGATGTGTTACGACCCTGTATATGTGGCACAAAACGATTTGTGGCATTTGAAGGGAATAGCTCTGGATAGATACCTTCTGTTGGAAGAAAACCATTTTTTGAGCCGATTTCACATCCTTCAGATAGCTGCTTTGTGTTGGATAAACTTTCAATTTACTCTGTTATATGTAAGTTTATGTGACAGATAGATGTAGAAGATGTAAAATCGGTCATAAAACTAGAAAAATTTAGGAAAAAAAACTTTATTTGATGTTCCGTATATGCAAACGCAACGCAAACCACCGGTACAGTGGTCTCTATCCACTATGCCACATTTGGTCCAAGCAAATGTTTACTTAGTATAAAAACAACAGAAATGAAATTAATAGAAATAAACGCAAAGTGAGTAAAAATGATTAAATCGGTGCGGTTCCTACGATGCTACGGTGCCACGGTGCCGAATTGACACAGAAAAAAAAATCAATCTAAAATTTAGATTGAAAATCTCGTTTTCAAGAACCTTGCAATCTTATAAAAACAAAACTGAAAAACCTTGAAATGAGCTTAGAAATCTTAAAAACTTATCAGTTTCCTACAGTTTTCTTTAAAGCTTCAGTTGAAATTTTTTTTGATATATATAGATATGTTATGCTAAAAAAAACAAAAATAAACCATTTTCGGTTACAATGCGACCCGCCCCCCCCCCCTCCTGGGACTCGAACCACGACTTCTTCGTTCAATAACACATTGGCACGGCCGATTAGTCGATTTTGCCGTAGCGGTTCAATTGTTAAGCGCAGCCAGTTGCAGTATAAGAACTCATACTGCGAAAATCTCTGCTCTTATACTGCAACTGATTGGGCCTAATTGTTGCCGCGCAGAAGGTTCAGAAGCTCAAGTCCCAGTATCTGCGGATTAATAATTTACAATTTTTATAAGTTTTTCCGGAATAAGAAAATGCTAATAACTAAAACAACTAACTAAACAAACACCAACCAAATCACAACCTATCCCACCCATTACCTAAAAATAAAAAATTCTTAATATATTTTTGTCTATTTTTTTCATATTAAACGAGAGCGTAAGTTAAAGTCGGCTCTAACCGACTTCGATATACCCGTTACTCATGGAAACAAATGTTTATTACCCTTCCTGTATGCCTGAGGTGGGTCAGCCGAAAAGTATGCAATATTTTTTAACTCGGCTATTTATTATCCGCCAGATATTAATAGACATTTGTCAATTACTAAATGCAACATAAATGACTCCAAATTCATCACGATAAACAGATCAGACAACAAAACTTTTGAAAACGTCATCAAGCCCGACTATTACATACTCTGCACCCTTAATGTCGCAGCTCGAATTTGGTCACGAGTCAAACGGCCAGTTAACACACAACGCACAACGCAGTGCGCTCTCTAAGTCTCTCTCTCTCTCTCTCTCTCTCTCTCTCTCTCTCTCTCTCTCTCTCTCTCTCTCTCTCACTAAGATTGCTGCTGAACGCAATGCTTAGGTTATGGGTGGGGTGGGTGGTGGGTGTTAACTGACCGTTTTTTGCTCATAACTTGAGTATCGTTCATCCGATCTTTATCATTCCTTCAGCAAATCAATAAACAATTTTGAGTACTAGATATCTCTAGAAAGTACGAACCATCTATCATCAAAACTGTAGGAGATATGACGTTTTTTCCAAATTGCGGGGGCGTGAGGGGGCGTGGCAAAAATTTAAAATAAACTTGATCTGCGTGCAGACAATAGGAGTCTACATTTCAAATTTGGTTGCTCTAGCTCTTCTAGTCTCTGAGATCTAGGTGTTCATACAGACAGACGGACGGACGGACGGACGGACGGACAGACGGACAGACGGACAGACGGACAGACGGACATGGCTATATCGAATCGGCTGTTGATGCTGACCAAGAATATATATACTTTATATGGTCGGAAATGATTCCTTCTGGCTGTTACATACATTTGCACGACTTTAGTATACCCTTTTACTCTACGAGTAACGGGTATAAAAATAAGAGTGTTTCATCTTAAAGTCGAGTATAAACGATCATAATTCAATATGGTTGGATTAAGATTTAAATTGAGAATATAAGCTTGGGTTAAGATTATCTCGTCTCTGTCGAATTCTGACACCGTTTCGTCTCGTTTCAAGATTATTATCTTGTGTTTTAGATTGATTTTTTTCTCAGTGTGCTCATTTGCAATCATACTCTAATCTACTAAAAAATATAGATTAAATGTATATTTATTAAATTAACAAAAGATATTTATTTCTTATTTCATTTAAGCCATAAGAAGATTTGCAAACTTATTCATGAATTTAAATTTATGGACCAAAAGAAGATGTGTACTTTTTAAATTCATCATCTTTCAAAATAGAGCATTCGAACTACAAAGCACAAAAAAAACTTCTTCAGTTAAATCTACGAAACGAAAAACTTCTGATTTTACCAATAATAATTAGACAAAGATGTTAGGAAGACCCGTTGAGTTATGTGCTCATCGGTCATTCGGTTTCTGGTGTCAGAAAGCACACTTTTTATAGCCGAATCCAAGCGTTCCGATGACACGGAGCTTTCCCTTATAATGCGAAGTCAGAGAGCACTGGCAATGCGTCTTTCTTTTCCATCCTGAACTTAATGGGGTCCCTATCCAGGGTAAATAACGTTATATTAAAATTCCCACAAATTCCCAGAAGTCAAAATCAATTATATTAGCATTTACCGTTTTTAAATATGAGCTGCATTTCAGCCAAGCATCTTTATGCTTTACTTTTGAGTGCGCTTTTATATAAGTTGAGTTGCCACTGGTCTTAACAACTTTATTGCGATTTCTGCGCATCAACTTAAATAAAATGACTCTTAAACAGTTTGCTTTACATGTCCAGAGACAAGATTGAGCACAAGAAATAGTAATTTGGAACAAAACAAAAATATCACCCAAAAATATTCGATTTCCGATATCCGAAAAATATGCGATAATGATATTTGTATATTTGATGATATATGTAATTTAGGTCAAAAATATCGATATTTCGATATATCGATTATATTTTCGACAACCCTAGTCTCTAGTGTGTACTGCGTGCACAGTACCGAGTACTGAGTTTAGAGCAGCAGATGGGTTGTGTGTTCTGCGTACTGGGAACTGAGTATCGAGTTCAAAGTACTGAGTACTAAGTATGGAGTACTTAGTAGCAAGTAGTACTGAGTGTCGAGTACCGAGAATTGAGTACTAAGTATCGAGTTCTCATAATCAAGTTCTGAGTATTGAGTAAGGAGTACCGAGTAATGAATATCGAGAGCTGAGTACTAAGTATAGACTGTTGAGTCTCGTGTACTGAGTATCGCTTACTTAGTATCGCCTACTGAGTACAGAGTACTTAGTATCGCGTACTAATAATAGATTACTGAGTATCGAATACTAAGTATCGAGTACTGAGTATTGAGTACCGAGTATCGAGTGCTGAGTATTGCCTACTGAGTACCGAGTTCTGAGTATCGTCTACTGAGAATCGAGAAGTGATTATCGAGTACTGAAAATCTATTACTGAGTTTCGAGTACTGAGTATCAAATAGTAATTTTCGAAAATTGAGTACGAATTCTGAGTATTGAGTGCTGAGGATCGAGCACTGAGTATCCATTTCTGAGTTTCGAATACTAAGTATGGAGTACTGAGTAACGAGCTTCGCAAAGCTGAATCAACCCTGATTTGAATGGACTGGTATTGAAATCATGGCAGCCTTCACAGGCTTTTTATACCCGTTACTCGTAGAGTAAAAGGGTCTACTAAAGTCGTGCAAATGTATGTAACAGGCAGAAGGAATCATTTCCGACCATATA
Organism: Lordiphosa magnipectinata; assembly: GCA_037044535.1. NCBI lineage: Eukaryota > Metazoa > Arthropoda > Insecta > Diptera > Drosophilidae > Lordiphosa > Lordiphosa magnipectinata. Next base: position 257,850 of record JBAMBO010004137.1, on the reverse strand, counting down.
AAGTATATATATTCTTGATCAGCATCAACAGCCGAGTCGATATAGCCATGTCCGTCTGTCCGTCTGTCCGTCTGTCCGTCTGTCCGTCCGTCCGTCCGTCCGTCCGTCCGTCTGTCTGTATGAACACCTAGATCTCAGAGACTAGAAGAGCTAGAGCAACCAAATTTGAAATGTAGACTCCTATTGTCTGCACGCAGATCAAGTTTATTTTCAATTTTTGCCACGCCCCCTCACGCCCCCGCAATTTGGAAAAAACGTCATATCTCCTACAGTTTTGATGATAGATGGTTCGTACTTTCTAGAGATATCTAGTTCTTAAAATTATTTATCGATTTGCTGAAGGAATGATAAAGATCGGATGAACGATACTCAAGCTATGAGCAAAAAACGATCAGTTAACACCCACCACCCACCCCACTCATAACCTAAGCATTGCGTTCAGCAGCAATCTTAGTGAGAGAGAGAGAGAGAGAGAGAGAGAGACGAGTTAAAAAATGTTGCATACTTTTCGGCTGACCCACCTCAGGCATACAGTAAGGCTATTAAACATTTGTTTCCATGAGTAACGGGTATATCGAAGTCGGTTAGAGCCGACTTTAACTTACGCTCTCGTTAGTCTTGAATTTACCTACTACTTCAGCTGTGCGTCGCTTCTTTTAGTTATGGATAGTAGATGAGTAGAACTGAAAACAGTACTGAAATCAGTCCTACTTCTCAGGTCTGAGTTAAGCACTGATAAACTCAGTACTGCGGCTTAGAGCTGCAGGGTACTTACAATCTCGGTGATAATTACGCAACCCCTAAATAAATATAGTGCATTTAATGTGCCATTCTCTCCTAAACAACCCATTTTTCAAGAGGGTGGATCGTTCCAGCATAACGTCGCAAGCTTTTGTTCTAGCCTGGCAAAAATCTGAGCGAGTCATCATCAAAAAGTTTAGGATTGTTTAATTCCAACACTAATCAAACTATGGTTGTCAAATACGACTTCACATACAACATTTCAATACTAATACAATTTAGATTGATAAGATAATAGTAAAATTTGCCATACACAATAATATAAGAAAGCACAATAGTTAAATTCTGTTTTCAGTTCGATTTTGTGCAGATAACGTGCAAGTAACTTGTGTGAATTTGTCGCAGTTCCAGCTAATCCTTCACTACGGTATCATGGTGATAACTTGTGAGATACAATTCAATAACAATCCAGAGGGCACGGTTTTTGCTGGTCAAGTGCTTTCTGGTCAAGTAGTACTTACCACAGATAAGCGGGAAATTGTAAATGGTAGTTAGATAGAGTGAAAATGGTTGTTAAACTTATCCTGAATGGAGTATATATATATAAATATAACCCATTATGTCAAATGATGAAGCCAGCTGCGTAATTGTGTTTTTTTTTTTATTATTTCTTCTGCTTAGCCCTCATATTCAAAATCAAAGGATATGCCTGCACAAGTTGGACAGAAACTAAGCCCGATGATAGGAAAGAAAGCTTTGAAGGACATGAAAATTTTATTGACGCCAGATATTATCTATTGAGTTCGACTGAAAGCAATGGTAAGTGCAAAGGTATAAATGCATATAACAGATAGATCCAAAAATATATTAAAACAATTTTAGCGGTTTCCATTGAACCGGGTATCAGCACATTCAAATTTGCTCACGAAATACCCAACAGCTGTCCCTCATCATTTAAAGGAATTCATGGATGTGTACTCTATAGCGTGGCTGCTCAACTCATAAGACCCCAGAAATCGGATGAAACCTTTCACCGATATTTTACTGTACTGAAAGTATTGGACCTAAATATAGATGGCGATTTGTGGAGAGTAAGTTTTATTTAAATTCTCTTCTTCTTCTTTAAATGAAAAAAAAAATTTCCCTTAGCCCCCCGCCCATGCAGAGGTTCACAAAACATACAGGAGTTGGTTCAAAAGGACGAAACCCCTCAGGCTTGGTATGTCTTTGCCCCAACGCGGCTTTGTTCCTGGCCAAACGATACCCGTTTCTGTTTGGGCCAATAATGAAAGTTCTATTCCGGTGGAGCAAATCAAGGCTAGACTCATTATGATGGTCTACTACTATGATAATTCGCAGTTTAAGAACGCCACAGCCCAACGTATAGTGGTAAACAAGAAGAAGGCCGACGGTGTGATGCCAAAATCTACAAAACAATGGAATTTTGATTTGTACGTCCCAGCCACGCCACCAAGTTGCTTCAATCTTTGTCGCATCATCAAGATAGACTATCTAGTCAATGTAGAGGCCACAGTCAAGGGCCTTCATCTCAATGGTCATGTGATTATACCTGTGACCATTGGAACTGTGCCCCTGATTCCACAGCAAGCACCAGAACAAGCAGATGCTGCAACTGCTCATGACTTACGTAAGTAATTAAAAGGTTAGAATTAGTATTTGGAGCATTTGTTAATTTTAACTTAATTTTGTATAGCGCCACCTAGCTATGAAGAGGCCATGCACTTAAGTGTATTCCCGGTAGATGTATCCAAGTTTAGTAAGATGTCGCTGGGAACTCAGCTGGAAGAGGAAATTGCTTTTACACCTGTTTATTCTGTCTTTAATACATCAAGTCCCTTGGCCACCCCAGATGCGCCACAACTAATTCAGAAATAATGCCTGTCAATAGTTATATTCTCAATAATAAGTTCAGAAATATAAACCAATATTGGTTGAGAGTGTACGAATTTGTATTCCCCTAACTCATTTCTATGTAAAGGTCAAAGGCTTTAGAACCGAATTTTAGCTCTTAAATACCTTATGAATATGTTTTGTTAACAAAAGTCTGAAATTTCACCAGCTAAACGCTTTTGTTAGGCAGAAAATAATTTGTCAATTAGAATTATTGTGAGTGAACACACTTATTGAAAATGAAAAAGAAAATATTGATAATAATTCCATCAAAATGTTTCAGAAATATTGAATCTTGTTCGCGCAATGATCACAACAATTACTTGCGCCTGGAACTACAACTTCCCTTTATTGACCCGAGTTAATTTAATTAATTCTCACTAATACTGGCCTTTTGGATTCAAGTGGGTTAAAAAGGCAACTTATACCCGTGTTCCACTGGCGAACATTCAATCACATTCTCGAAAAATGAATTTTCCTTGTTCCACTGACGAATGTTGTTCACGACAACAAAGAACATCTGATTGAATTGCTATGTATGCAATTGTAAATCAAAGTTCGCTATACAAAAGTAGTTTGGGGATTCATACATAAGAAATATTACTGCATTTTAACATTCTAAAACAAAGAATGGAACAATTGTCGCTTGCCTTGGCCATGTAAAACTCATGGGCATAGTCGGTTATCAATAAAGGGGGTCCATACAGTTCTTCCACTGTGCTAAACTCCCCCCCACTGAGATAAAAAACCCCTTTCCGACCATGGCAACGCCATTGGCAGAGCAGCTGTTTCTTTTGGGCAGTTCGATAGCATATCGATAGAAAATCTAGCCTTTTAGCGGAAAATAGCCATATGTCGTGACAGTAGCTGATCATCCATGACAGTTGATCATCCGTCGTGGATCTCATCTCTTATGAGGAAATACACAGAAAGAATGAGGTCATTTAGATCATCCAGTGGATGACCTCTTGAATGTGCCAGTGGAACAAGGGTATTAGTTGATATCCGGCTTTAAGGACCAACAGTGTGAAAGTTATTTCGTGCAGGCATAAGAACAGCTCAAATCGTTTTGCTAATTTGCAGATATATTGCCGAGGTCCTAACTTATTACTGAGTTTAAATCCGGCTCGAAGGACCACAAATGTGAAACTATTTTTGCGCAGAAGATGTATTCACACAATTGCCGAGGTCCTTACTCTAGAACCATAAGTGACTTTTCTTTTGAATTATTAATTTCTCAGAACTTTCAATTTTTTTAAAAAGGGTTGCAATCTTTCAATTTCTTCTAAAGGGAAGCTAAAGTCGTTAACCCATAGATTCCTCTCTTGCTTTTGCTTCACCAGAATAACATTTAGATGTAGAAACAACGAACAATTTATGTTGTAGAAATTGATTTCTTAACAAGTTAATTTTTCAAAGATTTATAATATTTCGGTTTTGGAATTCAAAATTCAGATAATATTATTGAAGATTGGGTTAAATGGAGGATAGATTTCTTCTTCTTGGATTTGAGCTCGGCCGTGCTATTAATGCCCGCCAGTCATTTTTGTTTCGAGCGAGCTGGCACCAGTTGTTCACACCAATCTTGGCAATGTCTTGCCTCACCTGGCTTTCATATCTCAGTTTCGATCATCCCTTCGTACCTTTCTCCCAAAGTCTTTCACCTTCCGATTTTACATCTGTTTTACTGGAGCTTGTTCTTCCATACGGGAAGCATGTCCTATCCAGCGTAGGCGCTGTTGTTTTATGCGCTTGACTTTAGAGCTCATATACTTTGTGTTTCATTGCCTACTTTCAAAGGTTCATAAGTCCTCCGAAGGACTTTTCTTTTTAACACGACAATTGCCGCCCTTTCCGTTGTTGATGCTTATGAGCCTTGTGTAGCGCTAATTTCGTTTTTCGAAAGAGAGTAGTACCTATTTTATCGGTTTGCAAGAGTAATTCTTTTTCGATTTTCCAGACTGATGTTTTTGTCGCCAAAGTTGTACTTTCCAATTGCAACAGATTGTCCAAGCTTGGATACTATGTACTTGGGGGAGGTCCCAGGAATTTCTAGATAGAATTTTCCAGATCCAAATGGGGGCCTTTGTAGTGAGATAAAGTAGTTGACAAATTCTGACTTACTACGTTCCAAGTCGATTCAACACCTTCTCGGTGGTGACACCCGGTCACAGACCGATGCATACGCAAAGCTGCTGGCTAACGTGAGCGGCGAACCCTTCTTAAAGGAAAATACAATTTTATTACGCACTCCATATATATAAAACAGTGGCGAAAATTGTCCGCATCTGAATTTATTATCTGTGTGTTTGAGACACGCTAAATAAATACACAATTTTCCAATCGATTGGTTACGTATCGATAGCTATGTGGGTCGTGAGTGGATTGAATGAGCAGCTGATGTTCAAGACGAAAATTGGTGCAGCTTATTGTTTTGACATCATAAATCGACAATGGACGGAAAGAACAGGAAACGGACGGAGAGTTGCAATCGCGAGGAAACTATAAGCTTAGGGCCACAAATCAGCCCAAGAAAATAACGAAATCAGCACTGAGGTACACTTAAAACCGTCTCCAATGCTAGCGGACCCAAGCGTCCGCACTCGGTGGTGGCCAAATAGCAGGTGTTGACCATTCCCAACACGGTCATCAAGTTTACCACCACCACAGCGAAAACTGTGTCGGCCACGGCAGACTCCTCCTCAGTGGAGGTCAAAAATGAACGGACCAGCTTTAAAGCTGGCTGTCAAACGTAAGCGCGATTAGGAGCATTTTGAATTTACGGTAAATTAAACAAAAATGTTGAATGAAAACTAAAAACTTATTTTCCAATCTCTAGCGTAGCGTTTCACTTGAGAGCCAAAATTATGTCACAGCGCAAATGCATGACTTGCATATACTCCGAGCTGCCGTGCTGCAGATGATAGCAGCATTTATGCGAAGAAATGCATAGTCAACCAACTTGGAATCAAGCCTCAAAAGAGCTACTACCCACCACCCCATCTTGTCGCATATCTGGGCATCCGTCAGGGCTGCGTGATGCAATAAGTACTCCACAAACTGCTTCATCTGACTCAATCTCGTGTACAAATTTTTTCAAACGATTATAGTTGCCCGAACGGCAAATATCCATAAAAAAATGCTAGGTGTCATGTAATGCCCGGTACGAGCAAAGACCTTTACGACGATAAATCTGATTGTAAATTTAACTGTTAACTCACTGTTAAGTCACTGTTAAACCACTGTTTAGTTTAATCACTGTTAACCCCTCTTCCCACCCTTGCATCCACCCACTTCGCACACCCACAGAAACACAACCCACCTGCTGCTAAGGCATTTTTTTGTTATTATTTTATTTATTTTGTTTCTAAATTTTCTGTCACCTTGTGTAAATTTTGCAACTTAATTTAGATTGTGTAGATATTCTCTTAACTTATTTGTTTATGTAAGTTTGATTGCAGGTGTAATGTGTCTGATTATGAGCGAGTTGTTTTGTGATGATATATAATATGTTTGGTGTCAAGTTTATTGAATGTGAGGTAGTTGCTAAGTTAGTAAATTTGTCTGTTGGGAAGCTCCCTAGTTAAAAGTTTTTTGAGGTGTCGTCTTACTCTACTTCCTGCTTTCTTTCGTCTGCGCAGGAGTCTTCTGGCTGCTAAGGCAAATGGTAAAAGCGGTTGACTTTGCAAATAGGAAATGCAAAGACAAGGCGTACCCAAAAGAATCTGTCGTAAAGACAAAATTTTTCTAGTTCTAGTCCCCTAATCGAACGTTCGTAAAAGAGCTTCGCTATAATAATATCCAAGAAGAAGTCTGGGACTATGCGTGACTTCTCAAACAGATCGTCCTTGTTGATGGCCTGCTCGGCCCCCTTGAGATGAGAGCAGGACTGCAAAGTAATAATGGCTCTACGCATATCACCGCCCGATAATTGTACAATTGACTTGTAGGTCTACTCCTCGATCTGCATCTGCATCCAAGTCACAGATGTGTCTCAAATGGGCAATAATGGGCCTTGAACCAGAATTTGGTGCAACGCTACCGCCATCAAAAATATCTGTGTTCCTTAGGCATGTTTTAGTGCACGATTTTTATATTTCGACTTGCTCTAGCCTCTCAATCTGCGAGGTTGGGTAAAAAAATGCGAGAACCAAAATATTTTGGGGGTGGGGTGGGGGGAAGTGATCCCGCATCAAGGTCAAAGTTCCCGAAAAATGGTCGAAAATTTATATATAAGGTCATAGCTGCCCAGGGGTTGCTTTTAGAGGTGTCAAATGTACCAGTGACCCCCATTATTTTTCCCTCCGCAACTACGAAAATGACATTTTTATAAAATTGTCCTCCAACACCCTAAAACACTTCCCAGGAGGGTAAAATGTATGACCAACCCCCATTATTTTTTACTTCCCAACATATTTTTTATATCATTATAATCTTCCATTAATTTTACGCCCCTTTCAGCTGTATCGTTGACAACATGTACGTTGTGCAAGATCTCTTGGGTTTTTTGTTAGTCCTCGAACTGCCCAGCTTTCTGCATCGGTTAAAAGGAAATCGGTAGACAATTCGAAAAGTTTGAAAAATCTTGCCGTTTCTCACGTCACGAAATCGCTTAAATCTTCGTGTTGAATTGATTTACTTGATTTGATGTTATCGAAATTCTTTTAACTCCTTTATAGCCGACAATTTGGCCTGTACGGGAATGTCCTTCGCTACCTTCATTGTTATCATCGCCGTGCTTATCGTCAGATTTTTCATCTTCTTCGGAATAGCTGCCTGAATTATCAGTCTTATCCATCTCCTTCTCAATGTCAAAAAGGATTACCACAGATGCCCACAATATTTCGCCACTAAAGCCTGTGACACAATTGGATCGAATTATTTCGCAGCCGATTTCAAAAAATTAATATCCTGATTAGGAGCCTCGATAGCACTGGTGCTGCTATACCATACCTTTATGTAAAGCGTGACAGTAAAAATGCAAACATCACGGAGCCAGTTCAATTCTTTCTCAGTCAATCGAAAATGCTTCCGAAACAAAAATATTTTTATGCCGTATATAGCCTTAGTCATCCATCGAGCAGGACTGACGGCCCCTGGAGGGCTGAAGTTGTAATTGGGCATGTCTTCGCCAAGGAACAAAAGTACAATTTGCAGAAATTCTTTATAGTCTGATCGGGGCTGTTTTTTGTTAAGTTGAGCTACACAAAATGTCCTAACGTCAACTTGTACTGGAGCTGGTATTTTGGTAGCAACTAGGTTATCCTTTGGACCAGAGCAGTACGGTTCGTCCTTTATTTCTTTCCATTTTTCTTTGAAATGGCAAAATAAAAGCACTCCTGGGCCAGAAGTTTTACTAAATTGGGAATCGAACACTTCTCTCAATTGGAGTTCATATGTATATATAATGTCTGCATGGTAAATACAAAAGATCTCGTTCTAATAATTGCTAGAGTAATGATGACGTACCGTGGTATTGACCAGTGTTTGATTCTTTGTTGTCGAACGAAATAGCTTGATCGCGGTCAATAATGTTCCACTTCAACAAATCGTATACCGCCTTCGAGATATGTTTGTCTTTTCCTTTACCCTGATGCTACTTTTGGCACGCCTAAAAGCTGCTCGTTTCCATCATACGTAGCGATCACAGGAAGTCGAGGAACTTTTTTTTCCCTTGCATATTGCCATAACATTGTATTAGTAAATCCATACAAACATGCATTTATCATCTATTTTGTATGGGAGCCCCCCTAGAAAGTGGAGACACGGGGTGGGCGCCAAGAACAAAAATGTTGGAAGTCAAAAATAATGGGAGCTGGTAATACATTTTATACTCCTAGGAAGAGTTTTAAAGAGGTGGGGGGCAATTTTGTAAAAATGTCATTTTTGTATGTGGACCCCTATAGGAAGGAGAGATAGGGGGTAGGGGTCAAGGAAAAAAATGTTGCAGAGGGAAAAAAATGGGGGTCACTGGTACACTTGACACCTCTAAAAGCAACCCCTGGGCAGCTATGACCTTATATATAAATTTTCGACCATTTTTCGGGAATTTTCACCTTGATGCGGGATCACTTCCCCCCACCCCACCCCAAAAATATTTTGGCTCACGCATTTTTTATCCAACCTCGCAGATTGAGCAAGTTAAAATCCCATAGCTTAAAATCTCCATACATCACTAAAACATGCCTAGTGGTTGTGTAGCGCAGCATATTTGTTAAATTATTTTTTACTATTTATAATTTATAATTTTACTTTCACAAAAGTTTTGCGATTTAAAGACCAAGTCTGGTCATAAACCCGGTTTAAAATGGCAAAACTTTTGCGCAAGAAAAGCGTAAGAGTGGCTGTTTATGCGAAAAACCCCTTCTTCAAAAGTTTCACCTATGATTCTCTGAATTCCACTTTGCAATATAATATAAATAATATTCCGATTTGTTGTATTGATAAGATAAACAATTGGCCATCGCTTGCTGCTCCACACAGCAAAAGCAAATATTGTGTTTCATTTTCAGTTTGTTTCTGGCTGGCAAGGGAACAAGTAACTATTATCAGGGCAGCATTTCATCTAATAGAACTTAATAGAACTAATAAATGGTACAACATTAATTTGTTCATCGCCATTGAATTAGTTGTGTTTTGGGTGGTGACAAGCATTAATCGGATCGGCACAGATCAAATCAGGACAATGACAGTTAAATGTGAAATTGAATTTGATAATAATCCCCATGGCACCTATTTTGCGGGGCAAGTGATGACGGGGAAAGTTACATTAAAATTGGATAAGGTGAAGGTACTAAAAGGTAAATGTTAAACAAAATTTCAGTGTGAATTCTGTTGTTGTGTGTTTTTTTTTTTTTTTTTTTTTGATAATTTTTGCAATTTTTGTGGAATGACTCATGTCTTATCTTATCACAATTTGCTGTAAAGCGGTTTTTTTTTTAGCAAAGATCAAAAGCGAATGAGTCATATTATTTATACTAAGAAAAGGACCGAAAAAACCATTTGGTAATAGATTAGATTTTAGGCATCAGTCTTAAGTCTGCAATTTTAAGAGATAAAGTGAAATTTTTAATGAAAATTTTTATTTTAAAATATTTTAAACTATTTACAAATGTTAAAAAAGCTTTGATGAAAATTTCAAAATTTTAAATTCCACATTTTGTTAATTAAGCAATATTTTAATCTTTTACTTACCAAAGCAATTACCTTGAACATAAATGGCTATGCAGCGACACAATGGAGCAACAGAGTTAACGAACAGCAGCAGCCGGGTGTGCAAAAGGATCATGTATATTTTGGTCGGGAGGATTATATAGCCTCCCAGACTTTTCTAGCTGGCTCCAGTTTGAGCAGTAAGTAATTAGCATAAAATGTAACAGTGCGAACCAACTTCAATTCAATTTTTAGATCAAGTCTCCATTGAACCGGGCATACATATCTATAACTTTGTCTGTCCCATTCCTGTTGAGTGTCCTTCATCATTTGAGGGTACAATTGGACATGTGCGTTATACGACTAATGTTACGCTGGTTAGACCCTGGAAATTTGATCAGAATTATACGCGTTGCTTTACTGTGTTGAAATTAATGGATCTGAACTATAATAGTCCATTATTGAGAGTAAGTTAGCTTCAAATGAGATTTCGCATTTAATTAAAACTAAATTTTGTTTATTAATTAGGTGCCCGCTCATAGTGAAACCCAAAAGACCTTCTGCTGTTGGCCCTGTCGTTCAGATCCACTTGCACTTCAATTAACTCTACCACAAACGGGTTTTGTACCCGGACAAACCTGTCCTTTGAGTGTTGTTGTCATCAATGATAGTAACATTCCGGTCAAGGAGTTAATCATTACTTTGGTCATGTTGGTTACGTATCACAGCAAGCCACCCTCTCGACCTTGTTATACTTCGGAGAGATTTGTGGTCAACACATTGAAGGGAGATGCGGTTCTAAGGAACTGTAAGAAGCAATTCAATTATGAATTGCGTGTACCCGCCACACCGCCCACCTGTTTCAATCTATGTGGCATCATACAGATTGCCTATCAGCTGGAGGTGGAGGCCAAAATCAAAGGATGTCATTCCAGTGAGATTGTCAGTGTTCCAGTGACCATTGGAAGTGTGCCATTGTCGGAGAATGTACCTATGCAACCACGTGGCTTGGAGAATGCACCACAAACTGTGAATGGAGGTGCACCCATAGCAGCACTGCCTGCACCTGTGGACGTAACCCAACCCTGGGCAGTGGATCAATCTATTCGTAAGTTGATTTCTGAGACATTTACTTGATTGTTCTATAAATATTTATAATTTTTTCAGCACCCCCCAACTATCAGGAGGCTCTTCATATGCGTGCCAACGTATCTCATCAGCCTGCTGACCCAAGCCATGCTCCTACCGCACCTCCAAACACTTTGAATCTGGATGGTAGCGCCTATAAACCTCTTTATCCTGTATTCGATATACCCAGCCCCACAATGCAGAATAATATGATCGAACGAGGTCTAGCGAATCCCGGTGCTGAGTTGGAGAAGGAAAAGGGAACGTGGCTTTGAATGATAAACCAAAAGAAAAACGATGGCATATGGAATAAAGCAGGGCTGCAAACTGAACCGGCTTAACCGCTTCGACCCACTTAAGATCGAGAAATTCTTACATTTTAAAAGTTGTATTAGAAAATTTAAAGTTATTAAAAATTTAACCACACTTAGAAAAAAATAATGGAGAATTTAATACTTGAATCAAGAATGTTCGATATCAGATGTATGCAAGAAAATGTTTATCCAAGAACGAATGCTCTTGTTTTAAGTATGCAATTTTTATTCAGAATTTTTTAATCCAAGAGATTTGAAAGCGTACTCTCCAATATTGCTTGTTTACTAAGCTCATCTACTTAGCATCACACCCTTATCCCATACGAATCAAATTAAGATCAATATTTTTTATAAATTCTAGAGCGAACATTTGTTTTCCAGAGCATTCGTTCTTAAATTATTTGTTCTACTGTATTCTAAGGGCCGTTTTCTCATGTTGCTGTTTTTGCAAATCTAAGTGGAATTATTGCATTTGCTTTGCTCATGTTCAAGTCTTACCATCTAGGTGGATTTCGTTGCCATCAACTTCATCCTCATTGATTTCAAAACCATGTACATGTTAATGCAAATTATGTATTTTAATGTTTGCGTTCATATGGTCACACTGAAAAATATTTGAAAACTAAAACCAACTGCAGCTAAATATAGTTAAGTCGGAATTCTTAATAAGTAAATCACAAATTTAAAATATTGGATGTACGTTTTGTATACAAGACACCTGCAGACATTACTAAAGAGACAGATGCGCATACTAATTTCTCTAGTTTAATGCTTCACACAGGCAAAAAAATTGGCAAAAACTTTCATTAAAATAGTCATGATTGAAGATTTTACAGGACTTAAAACTAAAACTATGGTTTCATACGCAAATAAATTGATCGTATATGGCCGGAAAGATCACCAATTTGGCCTATATAGCTAAATTTTCATCAAAATTTGTCCAAATTATTTGCCTGTGTGGACTTAGCTTGAGACCTGTTGAAAGAAGATACTTGTCCTCCTCTGTAAATGTTTGCTTTATTTTTTAAAATTGGCGCCGAATACACATAACAATTAACAGGCGAGTGCAGAGGTGCTGCCAACCTACTACTAGTGCCTTTCCAGTCCTGCCGGTGTGAGACACATGAGACAACCAATTACACAAAAACCTGCTAGTTGCAAAATCTAGGTGGATTTTGATGTCAGCAAAAACAGGAACATGACAAAACGGCCTTTAGTGTAATTGCTTGCATCAATTTAGCATTTTCTTCTTAAATTAAGCTTTTTTTTAACTTTTGATCCAACAAGTTAACCTCTTCGACCCACCACAATGGAGGCTACGCATACTTTTGCTGTATTAAAATCGAATCCCCTGGGTTCTGCAGCGAAATCTGTCTGGTTGCACTAGCTTGCGATCCCGAATAAAAAGTCTGTTTCTTTTGTGCTTTCCCGTTCCGCTTACTCTGATGCGAAATGCTCTGTCAAATATTTCCATATTTTTGTGCTCATCAGAATTCCAGTTTATTGGTGCTGGGAAATAAGAAAGAAATACGACGACGATACATCAAACGTTGTCGATCAAGCCAGACTGTAATGTTCTCTGTACCTGCAGTAGCAGCTGAACATTCTCTGTCGCTGCGGCGGCTCATATTCTTTTGGTCATAGCTTGAGTATCGTTCATTCGATCTTTGTCATTCCTGCGGCAAATAAATAAATAAACAGCCTAGATTACTAAATATCTCTAGAAGGTACAAACCATTCATATATCAAACTGAGGTTTATGAGGTTTTTTCCATTTTGCGGGAGCGGGACATAAATTGAAAATAAACTTGTTCTGCCTGCAAGTGTAAGAAGCTTACGTAACATACATGTCAAACCTCTATCACTTATCATCTCTGAGATCTGTTTGTTCATTCGTACGGACAGAAGCCATGTCTATATCGACTCGGTTGTTAATGCTGATCACGAATATATATGCTTAATAGGGTCGGATATGATTCCTTATCCCTGTTACATACTTTAATACAAACTTAATATACTCCGTGTACCTTTAATACAGAGTATAAATAAGTACACCTACTAAACACAGTAACTAAAACCATTTTGCTGGCCAGTTTATTATATGGCAGCAATATGATATATTCACCCGATTTTTATCAAACTCGGCAAAATTGTGCCAAAGCTGATTATATTCAGAACTGAAAACTTTAAAGACCATTGAAAACCAAAAAGTTTTTGTAACGAAAACTTCCTTTCCGAGCGATTATTCCTATAGCAGCCGTCCGATTTGGATCGAACTGGACAGAATTGTTCGTTTGGGAGCGATAGCATTGAAAACAATAAGTTTTTCCTACTAAGACTTTTTTTCAGAGCTATCTTTTGTATGGCAGCTATACTACCTATATAATTGGCCGAATTTCATAAAATTTGGTGGAATTATGTGAAAACATAGAAAACTTATAGTTCGAGGTTTGGACACGTTTGCACTGAAAACAATTAAGTTTTTTTTTTTTTCCCACTAAAACTAGTTTTTGGACCGATCGTTAATATGACAGCCATATGCTATAGTCATCCAATCCTCCCGGTTCCATCATATGTGCAGCGTATTCGTACCTTAAAACTTCGTGTAAAGTTTGGTCATTATTTAGTGTTTGGGGGAATAGCGAACCGCGGCCAATCCTGGTCTATTGTGCCCCCTACTAAGTTTACAACTCACCTAGCAGAACTATTTCCTGTACAAAGGTAAGGATTTTCGTGGATTCAAAGGTTACTGATATTGGTTGGGTGTAAAATTGGTTTCCCAAATCTGCTGAGTCTGCGCCTCTCAAGAGCATCGCAGTGTGCTAGTATATGCTCGGAGGACTCCTGCTTCTCTTCGCAATATCTGCATAGTTGGGTGTTTGTTATTTCCAACTTGTACATGTGGCTCCGTAGTCTGTAGTGGCCCGTGTAGAGCCCTGTCAGGATCCTAAGGGCATTCTTTCCTTGTTGGATTAACTTTTTTTACCATTTGAGGCTATGTTTCACTATTAATACTTTAGCTTGTCTCATCCCCCTGGTGTTTACCCAGAATGCTGTTCTAAGCATATTCGCTTCCTTTCTAAGAAGACTTTTTATGGTGTGTTGCCCTATGCCGCAGTAGGGTTCCGGGCCTACCATTGCGGTGGCTGCATCTTTGAGTGCTAATTTGTTTCCGGGGATATTATTATGTCCCGGTATCCAGCGTAGGGATAGGTTGTTCCTGCTGCCTAGTTGGACCAATTTGTTCTTTGTCTGTAAGACTAGCTTAGAGGTGAACTTGTTGCTGCTAAGCGCATTGTGAGTTGCTTGGCTATCATACCTGTCTCACACCTTTTCGCTACCCCAAGTCCTGTTCCTTGGGGCGACAGGGACCCGTCTGTGTACCACTGAATTGTGTGTGGTTGTATTTTATATGTTTCTTCTAGTGAGATCCAATCTCTCATATTACTTTTGTGAACAGTGAAATTCCTGTCAATGTGGTACTCTGCCAACATTTCGTCTCTGGGTTAGAGGCTTATAGGGATTTCCTTCTCCAGCTTCTCAGAGCCCCTTTGGTTAAGATAGCTTTAAAACTGTCGGAGGAGAGAGAGAGAGCATAGAAGTAGATGTACGGACAGACGGACTTGGATTAAGTAAATATAAACCTTATGTGATCGGAGATGCTTTTTTTATGCGTTTATATAAATGTAAATTTTAAATTTGAGTTATTCAACATTTTTATACCCGTTACTCGTAGAGTAAAAGGGTCTACTAAAGTCGTGCAAATGTATGTAACAGGCAGAAGGAATCATTTCCGACCATATAAAGTATATATATTCTTGATCAGCATCAACAGCCGAGTCGATATAGCCATGTCCGTCTGTCCGTCTGTCCGTCTGTCCGTCTGTCCGTCTGTCCGTCTGTATGAACACCTAGATCTCAGAGACTAGAAGAGCTAGAGCAACCAAATTTGAAATGTAGACTCCTATTGTCTGCACGCAGATCAAGTTTATTTTCAATTTTTGCCACGCCCCCTCACGCCCCCGCAATTTGGAAAAAACGTCATATCTGCTACAGTTTTGATGATAGATGGTTCGTACTTTCTAGAGATATCTAGTTCTTAAAATTATTTATCGATTTGCTGAAGGAATGATAAAGATCGGATGAACGATACTCAAGTTATGAGCAAAAAACGATCAGTTAACACCCACCACCCACCCCACTCATAACCTAAGCATTGCGTTCAGCAGCAATCTTAGTGAGAGAGAGAGAGAGAGAGAGAGAGAGAGACGAGTTAAAAAATGTTGCATACTTTTCGGCTGACCCACCTCAGGCATACAGTAAGGCTATTAAACATTTGTTTCCATGAGTAACGGGTATATCGAAGTCGGTTAGAGCCGACTTTAACTTACGCTCTCGTTTAATGTGGGGCGGGAGTGGACGTGGAAAAAATTTGAAATAAACTTGATCTGCGTGTTAATCAACAGCTTAATATCGCACGGTTACTGTTTGTAATGTCCCCGGGTGTGGTGCAGCGAGTAGTGTGTGAGCCGGCAGTGCGGGAAGCGTGGGGATCCAATAGAAAAAAGTTTTTTTTCTTTCGTTAGGAAAATCTTTTACACATCCGGTCACCTTCAACAGCTATTGGCGCAAGCTGTGAAGTAACTAGCCATGAAAAAGCATCTCAAACTTTGCCGTTTGGACTTGGCGTTAAACTGTAGGTCCCTTTCTCTTGTGCGAAAACTATAAGCGCGCACGCCAAGAGATTTAGAGACCCCCCTTTTTTGTTTTGTTTGGTAATGAGAAATTTCACTTTACCTAATACCAGAAATACGTTTCAATCTACTCGCTTTTATAAAATCTTTATATAAACATTAACATAAGCATTATCCATGGCCAAGGTCTTTTCTCTAGCCGATAGCATTAACTCTAAAGTCTCTCAACTCTTATAAAATTTCAATTCCGTTTTATACCGCGTTCGCTCAATCCACCCGTACTGGGCCTTATCGCTTATCTAATTCCAAAAACAGAAACTCGGCGACCACAACCAACCCCGACCCCAGTTCGTAGACATTTTCATACTTAATTTAGTTGCAATCCGTTCGCCCAGACCAAATGTGGCAATTTCACTTTCGAGCGGTCGTGAAGCGGAAATCTTAAAATGGTCGTTACGTGCGAATTTACGTTTGATAATAACAGATATGGCGCTTTCTATGCCGGACAGTTGGTCCAGGGTTGTGTCACTTTAAAATCGGACAAGTGCAAGGAGGTTCAAGGTATGTTTAAATTTAAATTTAATTTTTGCGCATTTAATACTTGGGATCATTCTGTCGTTTAGTTTAGTGTCACTCATCAAAGGTATTATAAATATTTGAACGATAACGATAAAAGTGTGTGTTTATATATAGTGCTTTATTGATAAGACTGAATAAATATGTATTTGCTTATGACGACATTGACTAAACTTAACATTATTTGGTTGATTGGAATTTGGTATGGGTATGAAGGAATGCTTTAAGTTTATTGATAACTTTGCAAAATAATAAAAAGAAGCGGTAGAATTAATTGAATTAAAAGACTTGCAATTAACTCAGAATTTAATGGTTTTTCTGGATATTAATGAGTACAAATTATTAGCATCCAAATCGCCACGCCCTTATCGAAAGACCCCATATATCAAAATAAAGATGGAGAAAGTCATATCAGTGTATGTTTTAACTCTCTTTTGCTTAAGTATATGTTCTCACATAATGAATATGGTCTAGAACCTGCTAC
This sequence comes from Lordiphosa magnipectinata, assembly GCA_037044535.1. Classification (NCBI taxonomy): domain Eukaryota; kingdom Metazoa; phylum Arthropoda; class Insecta; order Diptera; family Drosophilidae; genus Lordiphosa; species Lordiphosa magnipectinata. The sequence continues at coordinate 240,850 of JBAMBO010004137.1, read as the reverse complement.
AACTTGCCATAATAAAATATGATTTTTCAATAATTTCTAAGCTAAAAGTGTTCTAATACATATTTTATTGGCCAATCTAACGTCATCTGCAATTACACACAAGAAAGTACATTTTAACTGATTATTCACTCGAACTATAGATAAATATGAAGGTAGGGCTTATGCCCTTTAACGAATAAATATCATGCTGCCAACCGATTTAAAAATAAAGTAAGGAAAGCACACGATGGTTTCTTGAGATTTATATGTCAATCAATAAAATTTTAAAAATTCTATGAATTGTTCTTTCTATTTGCATGTTTCAAAAAAATATATATATTTTAACGCTTTCACATATCAACTCTACTCAGAACGATTCCACCATAAAAGCGAGCAAACTAAATGGCGGACTGATTTACTACATAGATGATTGTTAACTAAGAAGTAGGTCTACGTGATGTGACTGATAAGAAATCCGCCTTAGTAAGAAAACGCAACTTTTGATTCAAATTAGATTTTTTATGTATTAGAGCAAATCATGGCCATCATCTAGAAGGGTGCCTTGTTTGCTGACAGTTAGAAATAATTGTAGTAGTCATCATGTTGAGGTAGTGTCCCACGACGCTTTATAAATGGGAACTGGGATTCCACAGTGAACAAGGACAAGTAAAAGCAGTGTTTTCTTTTCCAAAATCCTTTTGTTATCGCTTAAGCCCCTCGTAAGTCAGAAAGTTTTTCAAAAAGTTTGGCTTGCAAAGAGGATTAGATGTGTCTCCTGCGGTTTTACCCCCTTTCCTACATAAAAAATTTTTTTGGGACTTAACGAAGAAACATACTTAATTATTGCTATATAGAGAAAGAAGAGACTTACACCATAAAGCAAGCTTCAGGATGTTTTTAAGAAGCTTAAAGAAGTTTGTTTCAACGTGTACCGACCAACTTTATAAAGCTTCTAATAAAACTTTTTTCGTGTAAGGTTTTGCTAAAGTTTGTTTACAAAAACTAAAATCTTTACAAATTCTTTCTTTATAATGCTGTTCAAAAAGCCTTTGCTATTGTGTAAGTTTCTAGTAAGGAAAATTTATTAAGAGGAATGTTTATCAAAAGTTCTTATAAAGAACTTTTACTTCTGGGAAATAGGATTCGACGTGCCTAAGTCACGACTAAGTACCGAAAAGCTTTTGTTAGTACGAAAGGATTGTAGAGGGGTACGCCTTGTAATCATGAAGTTTACAAAAGTTTTTGTTCGTGGAAAACAGGATGTTCATGAAACTTTCTTCAACGTGTAAATCAAGCCTAATTGCCGAAAAGCTTTTGAACTAAAGAATCGGTTTTAATTAAGTCAGGGCCGGCCAGCCCATAGCCACCGGTGGCTGAAGTCACTCGTGTTTCTCATATAGACGCTAGCCGAACTTATGAATAAGTGAATCGGTGAGTACAGAAAGCAAGTAAATCAGCTGAAGTGCTTTGTGTTCGCTCTCATAAGCAGTTATTTCAGTCCTTTCTATTTGGGCAGTCCTGGTGTAGATGGTGAAGCTTTGGAAAAACTTAATGAAGTTTGCTTCATTTTGCTAGTCCCGAATAAGTTCGTAAGACAAAAGCTTTTCTTTGTTGAGATGTCAGTGTAAAATGTCGGTGTAAAATTGTGTGTTTTGTTGTGTTATATTGTTACAGCCCTGAAGACGAATCCCGAAGGGGTTCGAAATATATTGGAAAACCAAAAATCGTGTTTTATTATTTTATAATGAAGCACGTTAAAAACATTGACCTCGAGCCAGCAATAACCCCCAGTACACAAAATATAGGTCACTTACCACAACAACGATGTCAGTTAAAAGAGTTCGAAAAAATGAGAAAAATTAGATTTACTCAATTTGAGCAGAGCACTCAAGAGGAAAAAAGTTTATGCTTAATTTAGTCTAGTTTGTTCAATTAGTAAGTATGACATTACTAAATTAGAACTGAACTCATACAAAAAATAAATCAAAAGCTTTTGGAAAAACTTCAGGAAACTTCACGGAGCTACTTTACCGACTAAGTCCGCACTTACAAGGTGAAGCAAACTGCATGAAGTTCTTGAGAAAGCTCTTACTTGTAGGAAAGAGGTGTAGTGGTGTTCCTACAAACGAAAGCAATTTGAAAAATTTCATAAAGTTTGCTTCACCGTGTAAATCCCGACTAACTTGATGATATAATTGGGTCCTGCTTTAGCTATGTAGCTTTTACAAGAAGTTTTAAGAAGCTTTTGTTCGTAGAGGCTTAAGGGAACAACGTCGATTAATTTACAACTTCTTCTTTATTGGCCCGATGTTGCATCACAACCGCTTGACGGTCTTGGCCTCTGGAATGAATGCATTCCACTCGCTTCTGCATTGTGCGAGCTGGCACCAGTTGTTCACACCAAGGTTGGAAATGTCTTTCTGCACTTGATCATCCCATCTTAGTGGTGAGCGACCCCTCCTGCCTTGTCCTCCAAAGTCAGCCGCCTTCGCTTTGTACGTCTTTTTTACTGGAGCTTCTTCATCCATACGGATTACATGTCCTAACCAGCGCAGCCGCTGTTGCTTTATGCGCTTGACTAGACTGATGTCCTTATAGAGCTCATACAGTTCGCGATTCAATCGAGATCAATAGATCCTCCGAAGGATTTTTCGCTCGAACACGCCAATCGCCTCCTCATCCGCTGCTGTCATTGTGCATGCTTCTGCGCCGTACTGCAGGACTGGGATGATGAGCGACTTGTATAGCGCTATTTTTGTTCTTCGAGAAAAGGTTCTGCTCTTGAACTCCCTACTGAGCCCGTAGTAGCATCGGTTACCAAAAGTAATTCTTCTTCGGATCTCCAGGCTGATGTTGTTGTCGCCGGTAATCATCGTCCCGAGGTAGACAAAATCCTCTACAACCTCAAAGTTGTACTCCCCCATAGTAACAAATTGTCCAAGACGCGTAGACTTCTTGTCCGTGGATACTAGGTACTTCGTCTTGTACTCGCTTACCGCTAAGTCCATCAGTTTAGACTGCTTCTCAATCTCTGAAAACGCCCTGCTTAATTTACAACTAATTATCGAAAATATTTGTTTGTAAGTTGAGATCAATACGATGAAACAAAGTTTGTGAAGTTATTAAAAGAGCCTTTTGCTTGTTGGAAAGAGGTGTAGTGGGAACAGCTTTACCCATACACCTCTTTCTAACAAACTAAAGATTGCTTCATGGTGGAAATCCCGAAGTCAAAAGCATTTCTTCTTAAAGCAAAAACTTTATGAAGTTGGCTGTGCGTAAGGTTTTCTTCATCTTTTTATTTCCGAAAGCTTTTATTTTTATACAGGAAGCTTTGAAATAACTTTCTAGTGTTGGGAAAAGTTTTTGTATGAAGGAAATAGATGTAGTGGCTAGTAAAACTGTCTTTACACTTTTCATATATCTAAATAGTCGGTTGTCGAATTTCTCCAAGGAGAAACTACCATCAACTAGAACCTGTCCTATTTTATCAAAGAATTTTCTAAATATTTAGAGTTATTTGCTTTTCTGTTACATTATCGTACGTCTCTTTAGAGATATTTGACAAGGGTAAAGGCAGCTTAATTGAAACTTTTTAAAGACGTGTTTGAAAAAGCTTTCGCCTATTGGAAGAGCTGTAAAAGCTTGCTTTTGAGAATACTTACCCATAGGAATAGTTGCTAAAGCTTGTGTTTAAAAAAGGCTTCGCCTGTAGGAAGATGTGCTAAAGCTTTAACCCATCAAAAGCTGTTATTAGTAAAAAAGAAGAGTAGAAGGTGAAACGAAAAACTTTATGAAGTTGGCTGTTCATAAAACTTTCCTCTAAGAGTAAATCACTTTTTATTTCCGAAAGCTTTTATTTGTTAAGAAAAAGCTTTAAAATAACTTTCTAAAGCTTTGGGAATGTTATTTCTTTGAAGTAAATGGAGGTAGTTTAAAAACCTCAAGACGTGTTTGAAAAAGCTTTCGCCTGTAGGAAGAGGAGTTAAAGCTTGTGTTTAAACTTTATGAAGTTGGCTGTTCATAAAGTTTTCTTCAACGTGTAAACCACTTTTTATTTCCGAAAGCTTTAATTTGTAAAGAGTAAGCTTTGAAATAACTTTCTAAGGCTTTAGGAAAGTTTTTGTTTGACGGAAATAGATAAAGTGGCTATTAATTCAAATTTTTTTCAAAACACCTCATGATGGATTTGAAAAAGCTTTTGTATGTAGGAAAATCGGTTAAAGCTTGCGTTAAGCTTTCGTCTGTAGGAAGAGTGGCTTAAGCTTTTCAAAATTAACTTAAAGTTAGGTTTCTTGTGTAAGTCCCGACTAAGTCCATAGAAGTGCTTGTTGATTCATATTTCATCTGAAGCTGGATTACACTGTCATATGCAAACTAAACAAACCAAAGTCGTGTGTGCTTTCGTTGCGTTGACTCTTGTGCGCAGTATACAAGCTTAATCGCACATTCTCATTTGTAGCTTTACCTAAACTATTAAAGCGGTGTCCTTTAAAAACATTCAAGCTATTTTTATCGGTCATCAAAGAATAGAAGAAAAATTTCTTAAATGAGTTAAATTAGTTAGTAATAATAAAATTACTCACCCACGCAACTATGTCTGTAATCTGGCACAAAAATTCCTCTTATCTGCTGACATTCCGTAGAATCAAAAGATAAATTTGTTATGATTAACTTTTCTCAGCTGTTGTTCTCAAAGTGGTTGGCTATTCTCTAACCAAATGGAGCGAAAGACAATTGACCAACACGAAAATGTTTTCTGGACGCGAGGATTATCTGTCATCAGTGACTTATTTGCTGGGATCCGAAGAAGGTGGGTTATCCTCTGCAACTTAAGTGGTCTTATGCTAAATATAAACTTCTTTTATCAGACAACCATAGACACACCATTCAGGCAGGAGTTCATACCTATAACTTTGCCTGCCAGTTGCCATATCAGTGTCCCTCTTCGTTTGAAGGTCGTTATGGTTGCATACGGTATATAGTCAAGGTATTGATACTGAGACCCTGGAAGTTCGATCAGGCCTATACAAAGGGTTTTACGGTACTCAAGATGATGGATTTGAATTTTGAGACGCCGCAGTTAAGGGTAAGTTGCTAAAAATCAATTGTAATCAAAGTAAACAAAGTTCATGCTGAATATTTTTCCTACCCTTAGCTAGCCTCCCATAGCGAAGGTTATAGAACCTTTTGTTGTGGTCCCTGCAAAACGGAACCACTTAAAATGGAGTTGCATCTGCCCCAGGCGGGCTATGTGCCTGGACAGCGTATACCCGTCACCGTTACGGTGATCAACAATACAAGCATGGCGGTATCCGAGATCCATCTCTGTCTTGTCATGCTGATACGTTACTACAGTGTTACCCCGGAGCATGCACGAGTGGAGCGAATTATAGTGTCCAGAGCGAAAAGTGACTCTGTTTTAAGACGCAGCACACGATCCTTGACCTTTGAGTTGCCTGTACCCGCTAATCCGCCCACCTGCCTGGATCTATGCAGTCTCATACAGATTGCCTATCAACTGGAGGTGGAGGCCTTGGTGAAGAGTCTACGTGAGCGTCAAACCATGATTATGCCCGTCACCATAGGAACAATACCCTTGGCCGTATCTGGTATAGTGGTACAGCAGCCTCCACGTCGCAGTGCCCACTACGAGGGATCCGCCAAGGATGATGAGTTGCCAGTGGTAACGGCCATAGCGAGCGTCCCTAATGAGCTAACATCCAGCTCAGCAGATATGGGTAAGCGGGTTGTATCTGTTTTCAAGTATTATCTTATTTTTACCATTTTTCTGTCTTAAAGCTCCCACCAAATATGAGGAATCCAAGCACACGGTTCGAGGCAATATTAACGATGAAGAGCTTCATGCGTTTGGTACAAATGAGTTTGCTCCCTTATATCCTGTTTACAGTATACCGAATCCCACGCCGGTGCTATCACCCAATAGTCCGAATAATGGATTTATCAACCAAAGCTTCGAAAAGTAAACTGAAGCAAAGACTTTTTCATTTCAAGTTGAAAAATTTTATACAAAGAAAGCAACAAACTTTTGATGTGAAATGTTCCATTTAGGTGTTTTATGTTCTTTGGCCCCAAGTCCATTGCGAAGCTTTTATTGAGCTTTCGGTTGAAGCTTTTTTACTGTTATTGAGTCTACTATAGTAAGTTCAATTGAAAATGCGTCTGTAGTACAGACATGTAGAATGTATATCAGTTTTTATGTAGAAATAAATTTAAAAGATTTCGATTTGTATAACATTTGTATACACGTATAACAGTTTGTGTATTACAGCGTGGTTTAACTATATCTCAGTTTCAATATAACTGTTTCAAATTGTATAAAAGTTTCAGTATAACTGTCTTATATCGTATGTATATCAGTTTTTTTACAGCAGTTCGAAACTGTATGTCAGTTAACGTATAACAGTCTTTATATCACAGCTAGAAATGGTTACATGTGTGCTACTCGTTATACTCAAATTATACAATTTTATAACAGTTGATAATTCACAAGGGCTGAAAAATTCTTTATAGTATTTGGTATAAGAGTTAATAATTGTTATATGACTAAGGGTAGCTGTTTTCCACCCCATAATTTTGTGTCCCAAAAACCTCTGTTAAATGATACTGCTTGCAAAAGCAGTTTTTACTACCCTCGACACAAGTTGTTTTCATTTTGTAACGATATTTCTGAAGGGAACAGCTCAATAGGTCAAACATATACATAGTAAGTATATAACAGGAGAGCAATACTGCCAGGTATTCAGCTTAGTACTTAGATAAACTAAATTTTCCGACAGCGGAATTGATAGATTTTTCCGATCGGATGGGAGTTTAGTTTGGTTAAATGTTTTATTAATATTCAGGGATATTTGGAGGAGATATGGGAAGCAGAAGTCATTGGCAATGCCACATCTTACGTCAATCGATGATTTTTTGTCGTACTTTTGCTGCTGACATTTCGGCGGGTAGGCATCGGTATAATTACAAATAGTTTTTTCGGCTCATTCCTATCGGAATTGACTCAGACGTTTAAGCCGGGTTTAGTACCCATAGAAACCGATTTAGTTTATCTGAGTACTAAGCTTTAGTCAAAAAACGTTCAGTTAACGCATCAGCTCTATCAATTGCATTTTCACCTCCCCTTACTTGGCAAAACTGGCTCCCGTTTCCAACATGAATAATGTCTTAAGGGAAACCCTTTCAAATCAGCTGTTACCAAGACAAAAGCCTATTTCGGGATCTTGGGAGAATTCCTGTTATTATTTAAGGGAGAGGAAAATGAAGAAGACGACTATGCACACTGGGACAGAATGAAAAACTGACTTGCAGAAATTCCAAACATCGAGGTTGCAACCCTTAAAGTCTTAAACAGTAGCCAATCAACCCCTGAGGTCGGAAATGTACAGTTTTGAAGGTTCCATAAACGGTGTCCCGCAGTCACGGAATCCAAAGTCCAACACTGTTCGGCCTTAGATTGTCATTACTTAATACTTTAAACCTTAACGGTCTGATGAGGAATACACATTTTTTAGATTTACTCATATAAATTTAGTTATCAATCTTGTATGGGAGCTACATCTAGAAATTGGCCGATATTAACAAAACTCAGCCCGAATCGGACTAGTTTAGGAGCCCTCTTCCCACCGATCGGAAAAGTATTGCCAGTAGTGAAATAAGAGCACCCAGAACACCCCGAGTATTGATTTTGACACGTCTAAAGCCAAAGACAACGACGTTATTAATTTCTGCCGGTCAGTTTTCAATTCTGTCACAGCGGTTTTTCTCCTCTCAAGACGAAAGAGAAGCAGAGGGCGTAGTTGAAGGATCTTTTTATCCCTCTCCCTATCCCACCCAAGGCCAGCCAGCTCATGGCCACCGATGCCCGAAGTCATTAGTGCTTCTCATACAGACACTAGCCGAACTTATAAATGTGTGAATCGTTGAGTACAGAATGTAGAAATCGTAGCAAACAATCGAATTTATTGACCATACTCTGAAATAATTTGCCGCGAACTACACTCAGAAAAAAATTGACTCTAAATCTACCGAAATCAAGACCATTTGTTGACAAAAGTAGAGTAATCACACTTTTTCTTAAACCGTGAACAGCGGGTGTCATATTATGAACATTTTATGCTCACTTTATGAACGGCTTGGGCATTTTTAAGAACATTTTATTTTACTTAAATTTTTTAATAAATCAATTTTTATGTGTACCGAATTTACACAGAATATTTTAAGATTGTGCAAAATTATGTGACAGAGAGTAGGAAAAATTTCCGACCCTTTAAAGTGTATATATTCTTGATCAGTATCAACATCAAAGTCAATATAGTCCTGTCCATCTGTCTGTCTATCCGTCTGCCTGTCTGGAGTATCGATTTGCTGAAGATCGAATGACCGATAGTCGTGTTATAAGGAAATCAAACGATTTTGTTGGCTAACACCGGCCACAACAGCGATGGGCAGCACTTCATACACTTTATGGCTTCTTTTCCATTTTGTGTGGCTTCTAACTTATTTGATCACATGTATGCAAACTTTGGGGGTACAGAGTATGTTATAGTCGGGCTTGGCTGACGTTCTTACTTGTTATACCCTTGTAGGGGGGTATATTAAAATTGTCCAGATGTTAGTAACACTTAAAAGGAAGCATCTTCGACCACATAAAGTATATATATTCTTGATCAGCATGACGAGCTGAGTTGATATAGCCATGTCCGTCTGTCCGTCCGTCTGTTTCTATGCTATCCATTCTTTTGGTACAAATACGCTGCACATTTGTCGGAACCGGCTGGATCGGATGACTATAGCATATAGCTGTCAAAGGAACCATCGGTCGAAAATCTAGTTCTAGTGAGAAAAACATTTTGTCTTCAACGCAAACGTTCCCCAACCTCGTATATCTAAATTTTGTATGCTTTCACATGATTCCACCAAGTTTTATGAAAATCGGTGAAGTATATAGTATTGCTGCTATACAAAAGATAAGTCTGAAAAAAAGTCTTAGTGGGAAAAGTTTTGTTTTCAATGCTATCGCTCCCAAACTTGTTACTGATCAAGATTATATGCTACCACACAATTCTGCCAATTTCGTTCCAAATCAGATGATTATAGCATATACATAGTTGCTATAGGAACTATCGGTCGTAAAAGTAGTTCTAGTCAACAAAACTTTTTTGTTTTCAATGGTAGCAACTTTATACCTTCCAGTTGTGAATATTATCAGTTTCCACACAATTTTGGGCAGTTTTGTCAAAATCTGATGAATGTATCCCATAGCTTCCCTATAACCAACTGGCAAGCAAATGCTCAATGTAGTAGCGCCATCTATTACTGTGTTTGGGAAATAACTCAGCTAAAAATGTTCGACGAAAATTATTTAAAACCTTAATTTATAAAAATTATACAAGCTACAAGGGTATATAAACATCGGTTCAGCCGAAGTTATTTTTTTTTTATATACCTTCCTTCTCTGGGAATCAAACTCAGGACCATTTTACTTAACGCGCATGTTGGCATTTCAACGCGTTTCTAGACGTTGCGGTAAATCGCAGTAAAGAATGCAGTCATAAGGCAAGCCCCTCAGCAACCTAGAAGGTAAGGGTGGGTTAGAGTCACCATTTAGTTATTATTTTAGAAAGTAAAGGCTGGACTCCAGATGACATAAAAATTATTATTTCGGCACAATGCTGCATACAAATAATACTGCTGCGTAAAAGCTTTCAGATTTCAAAACATTTTAAAGTGTTTTTATTCATGTGAAGTTTGACATAAAAATTTATTTTCGTGCGTTCCGGAAATAGGCCTTTACATTAACATTGCGTTTATGTTTTGTGATAGTTTTAGCTACAAAGGTTATTAGTGGTGTTTTTTCGTGAAAGTAAGGCTTGTTTTGAAAAACGATAATTCACGTTCAAAAAGAAGTAAGCTTGTGCTGGGTTTTATACGCTCGTTTTTTTTCTTAGTATAGAAATAATTTACCTAGAACAAGGTGTTAATGAAACTTGCCGATATTGGTGACCGAGTACGAGACAATGCTTCACAAGAAGCACAAGAAAAAAGCAGCAGCACAAAATGCCGTGTTAGCAACCAATATTCTTTTCGTTAGGAAGAATATTGGCCGTCAATATGAGCAAGTGTTTTTAGTAATTTAAAATGAAAGAAAATCAGAGTTTTTAACAAATTAATTTTGTGCTCAAAAGTTAATGCGAAACTGATATCTCGTAATATCTGTGACAATAAGGAAAAAGAATACAACTCGAGTTATGTCAATTCAGATTTTAATACCAATGGCTTCCTCGGTATCAATTCTATATTGTGTCAAAGTTTACACCAATCGGACAAGTGGTTACAAAGATATAACGGAAAATCTGAGACAACATAAATCTGAAGAAATGTAAATAAGTTTTGGTCTGTACGTCAAAATGCTAATATAACAACTTGATTTATTCTAAAGTAATTATTATCTATATTTAAAGTAAATACGTTTCCAATCTGTATAAAATTTCCACTATGCGACCAATCACTTTTTTCAACTATTAATTTAAAGTTAATAATTGTAAATGTAAAATTGGCAGCACCAAGCTTCTCTCAATTTAACAATTGCTCTCCTGTAAAATAGAAAAAATTCACTTGTGCTGTTATTGCCTATTGCCGCAGATCCATATTAGACTTCGTGGAAACATTTTAAAATAGGATTCAGCATCCCAAAATAGCTTCTCTGTTTGGGAATTTATAATTTGTTATTAAAGAGTCCAGGCTAGTGATTACGCAGTTTATTATCGAACCAACCAAAAATCTCTGAAATATTTTTTGCATTAAATTTCAAGCGATTTGGGACTCCGCGCAAAACGAATAAAATAAAATTGTTAATCGCTTGGATTTGATATTTGCAGAAATGTAAATGTTTTATTCCCAAGACATTTTATTTATGTTTTTTTTTTGTTGTTGTTATAATCTAATTTATTATAATGTCAGTTTAAAAGCCTATTTATTTATGTGTCAAGTGCGTGCAATTGATTTGCCGGTTTATGGTGATTTGGCCTTAATAGATTATAGATACGCTCATGCATAGATAAACATGTTAGAGTTAACATGCCAGTTGACGGCGCCAGAGCGTAAAATAACCAACAACAAAATTAGCATTTTTTATGCATTCGATTTGTTTCGTTTTTTTTGTTAACTTCTTGACAGGAAACGGAACGGTAACGCCAACGTGTTTCTTTTATTTTATCCGTCTGTTGTGGAGCTCTACGCCCAAAAGCGGGCTACACCTTTGTTTTTTATTCAGCTCCGTAAGTGAATGTGTGTGTGTGTTTTGTGGCTTTCAGTGTTCCACTTCCCCCAGCTGTTCGCGCATTGTTGTTTTGTGGCTTTGAAGCTTGGCTGACAAAACAATGGCAAGTGAATTTTCTCGACAAACGAAATTTCAACGGCTTTGACGTTTGGCAATGTGCTGGAGTCCTGTGGGCGCGTATCCTTGTTTTGTTACAAGTGTTTATATGCGTGTGTGTGTGTGTGTGTGTGTGGGGGGCAATAAAGATGATTGGGCACTTGTGATTAGTGGGGCTGTTTACCTTCACTTTTCGACAGAATGTGAATTAGTGGGGAAACAATTTTTTTTTCGGATTTTAAGGCAAGATGTTGACTTACTTGCATAACGGGTGTGAAGTGTCGGCATATTAATTCGCTGTGTACTTTTTAAAGAGTACAAGCTCTTGTGTCAAGATTTCTTTTGGAATATTTAAAGATCTTAAAATAGTCTGAAATGTACCTTAAATATCCCGTAACATATTTGATGGTTGAAAAAATCTAGCTTAAGTTGTGCAAACGAGTGTTTTTTCGGATTTACCCACACCTCATTTGTAAACGCGGGTTTTCGAGGGTTTCGACTTTTCGGGTTTTTAGTTATACGTGTTTACACGGTTTTCTATTTACACATGCGCGATCACTTCGGCTCTATATTTACGGTTTCTACTCGGTATCTTTGTCGTCTATTTGACACAGTGTCTGTAGTGTTACCATAATTCGATTTCTTAAAAATACCTCAACACTAAAATATCGATACATATTCACATCATGTCGGCTATTTTCAAATAATTCCAAAGACTACAGTTGAGAATTTTGAATCTAGTATTCAAGTTCCGCATACTTTAAGGGAAACTGGTCTAAAACTATACAATCCGAATGTAAAACTATTTAACTATTTTTCAGCTTTTTAACTTTCCGAAATTACATTTACAAAACTTTCAAGCTGACAAACAAACCGAACAACTAAAATTCGAAAACTGTAAAGCGCCACTAAGGCAACTACAGGAGCCACCGTAACTAGTTATACATTTAGTTTATCCAGCTTAACAGCTCCGACATGCCAAAGCCAAAATGCCAATTAACGCGAAAATGCCATTGAGTAAGCTATTTACACGCAGCGAGCCAACAACAGGCAGCTTTCACTTGCTGGCATCCTCGGATTGAGCGTGGGAAATTACTTAATGTGTGCCATTAGAGGAGCAGCATGTTTTTGGCTAAATGGATTAGACAGACCCTAAACATTGGTGCAATGTTTGTAATGTGAGTACACTTTAACTTCCTGTGGCTTGTTATTAGCTGGTAGTCAAATTTGAATAGAAAAGCATTGATCGATTAAAATGGGGGTTGCTGAGGTATTTGATAACAAAGTTCAAAACACGTAACATTGAGCCATTTTTGCCTATTTATATTGTCAATGCATTGGCATTGCAATGGTCAGAGAGCAACATAAAGAAATGAATTTAGATTTAACTGGAACGTTTTTTCAAATTATACTACCTCTGGGAAATAAGTATATGTGCAATGCATACTATCATCTCTTTCTCAATAGTAACGGTACATTGGTTGTGGGTATGCAAGAGTCAGCATATACAAAATTCTTCTTTGGTCACCATTCTAAGTACCGTTGTCACTCATTTGCTTGCCGTGATTTGATTTTCTTAGAAAATAGGTATATGTGCAAACAGAAATAAGTGTACAAAGAGGATATTTTTTGATTAACTAAGTTTATAGAAATAAATAAAAACGTAAAGTAAGTAGTTGTTGAAGAAAGCACATTAAACAATTTCGGGTTTTCCTAAGAATGACTCATGGATCGCATTTGTCAACCGAGGATCGCGGACTAATCCAAGGATTAACTGAAAGTGGAGCTACCATTTCAGAAATAGCTGTCAGAGTGTCTCGACACAGAAATACGGTTGCTAATTTTAAAAAAAATCCAATTTTTTATGGTAAGATCAAAGGCAGTGGTAAACCAAGCCACATTGATGACACATGAGGAGCAAGCGTGAAATTAAGCGTCTCGCTGTAAACAAGCTAATGTCTTGTAACGGCATTAGACCCTATTTGGAACTCAATATCAGTAGGAGACGGGTTCATCAACTTTAAATGAAAAATGAGAACACTAAATATAGTTCCCTGGTGCCTGTACTGAAGCTACTACCACGCAATCTTAACGCTTGCTTGACATTTGTAGACAGCTGTGGATCACTGATGGTTTGGGCGTGTTTCGGTTATGCAGAAAAGTCTCGCATTTGATTTATTTCAACAAAAACTAATTCGGAGACCTATATTCAGTTGCTGGATAGTCCATAGATAGTATGTGCAGGCAGACTTTACAAAGATAGTTGGATATTTCAGCAGGACAACGCTCTAATCCACAATTCATATGCCACAAATTTTTAGTTTTTTCAAAAAACATTCCAGTTCTAGAGTGGCCGGCGATAAGACCTGACTTGTTGATCTCTGGGGAATCCTTTCAGCCGGGATTTACAAAACTGGAAGGCTATTTGACATTATTATGCAACTAAAGGACGCTTTGGTTGTAGAATGGGAGTTAAGAAGTTGAGCACCAGAAAGTTAAGATCAGAGTTGCCCTGAGCCAGCTTATGACATCGTAGAAACCAATACAAGTGAAGAAAATATTTCTGAACTATCAACAACCACAAGAAATAGAAAGAGGAAACCGGTTATTGTGTGTGTGTGTGTGGCACACGAAATTATTCGTCGCCAACAACAAAATCTACGCTGAAGACGACGAATACCGATTTGTTCTTGCATTCGATTTTGGGAGAGAAGGAGAAGAGAGAAAACAAACGAAGTTGTTGTTTCAATATACTTTGGTTTGTGCTATGCGTGTGCGCCTATACGAGTGACTATCGCTATGCGAAAAACAAGATCTAATGCGCGGTGTGCGCTTAGGCTGTGTACACCCCTGGATAAGATTGTCAAGATTCAGCCAAATTAAAAGTTAGTTATGATTTTTAAAAATATTGATTTTAGTACAATCAATCAAGTTACCATGTTCATTTAAACCAGATGATTCCAATGAACCCATGGTCCAGTAACTGACATAACAGTGTTTCTCAGGCATTTGTAAATGCTAAACTGAGTTGCTCAGCTGAGTTTTTTGACGTCTCAAATAACAAACACAAATATCTCCATGATGGAGTGGATTGTGAGCAGAATAAGTTTATACAACTCACGAAAAAGTAAATTTTATCTGCTAGGACATGGCCAACCATCCATAGTTTTAAGTGTTTAGAACAGAGATTTACACCGTAACCGAACGTAAAACACTTTAAAATTTGTATCTGAAACCGTAACCGTAACCGACTTTCTTACTTGTTTTTCGACGCTTTATTGCTTATAAAGGAAAAAGAGCCAACGAAAAGGAGACAAAGCAGCTAACCAAAGCAGCTTAACCTTTCTCATCTTTACTAACATTTTGTATTACACTGCAAATTCGTTTGTATGACAATCGTTAGTATTCACACATATTGTTCAAGTTACTCTCATCCGCTGGTTGTGAATGAAAAAGAAAGCCTTAATCATGCTTATGTAGGCATATATGTGTGAGAGAAAAATGTTTCTGGCACGCCGTTATATTAACTAGCTTGTTAGCTTAGCGCCGGTAACTTGACGAGTTGCGCTGTGATCTTGACAGTGGATGGAAGAGAGGAATGAACAATTTTTACTCGTGTATTGATTCTTGATAAGTTTTCTTGTGCACAATACTGTTACGCGAACACATTTTAAGTGCGCGATGCCTCGAATAAAAACTAGCATTTTTTGGGAATTAATTTCTTTTGATATAGAAATAAATGACAAGCAATGTGGAAAGGAAATTAAAGTAACTTTAGTTTCTACATGCCTTCACGGAGAACATGGAATGGTTTGTTTGTGAAATAAAGTAGATGTGTACTGACTGTGTGTTGTTGGTTTTCCTTATCAGTCATATTAAACATGTTTTCCGTTTGCTTGTTGTTGCGCAGATATTGCAAGAAAGATCACACTTTCGCACTGTCAAAGTGATACTTTATGTTTACCAGTGGTGCCCAAGACTATTCCGGAAGACACGCACTCGTTGTTGTTTTGCGCAAAGGAATAGCTGGCGCGTATACGGTCCACGCGCGCCATAAGCCTACAACAATTTCATATGCGTGGTCTCCTCTCTTTGTTTCCGAGTTAAGGTTTGGTTTTTGGCGCGTACAGACCTGCAACAACAACATTATATGCGACTCACTTCTCTCTCTCTCCTATGTCTTTGGCAATTTAACAAGCAACAAGAATGGTGCTTATGCGTAGTTAGCGCTCGCATCGCTCGCAGTGGTCGAACACTTTTCGCTATTCACGGCGGCACACATTCACACACACAAACAAAAATCGGGTTCTTATTTCTTGTTGTTGTTATTGCTTGAGATATATTTTGTGCATTTGTATTTGTTTGCACGCGGCTCATAAGCTCATTCTGGGCACCCCTGCTTTATACCAATAACCGTAACCGTAACCAAAACCCGAAACCGAATAAGTTTAATAGCCGTAACCCGTACCGTAACCAATATCCCACAACCGCAATATAACCGTTTCGGCTTTAACCTCTGGTTTAGAAATTTGAAATTTACCATTTTTAACTTTTTAAATGCAAGTCTCATATATCTAAATATAACATCCAAATAATTTTCAGACTATTAAACATACCAAAAGAGTACTTTGTCTAGCTTGACTTAATGACCAAACCCTTGGCAAATTGACAAATTTAAATTTTCTAACAAAACTAATTTTACATTTGGTAAGCATCGCAAACCTCATTATCGCGTAATTAGCCAAGTATTTAGCACGCTGCTGGGTAAACGAAAGAAAAGTTTATTTAACTTTCCTAATGGCAAAAACTCGTCACGCACGTCTCTCTCCCCTCCACCAAGGGAAAAACTACCAAAACTTCATTGTCACTCTTACAGTACGAAAAAAACCAATAAACAACCGAAAATTGAAGCCTTTGCGAAAATTGCAGTTGACAAGACTTAAGCCAGCATCCACGGAAGTTTTGTGTCAATGCCTGAACAAAAAACAACAAAAAAAAACTCTTGCCATGTGGCAAACACTAAAAGCTACTTTTCCGCACACAAAAAAACAAAAAAAGCAAAGTTTCCTTTGAAAAAAATCGAGCGCCAAGTAAACTTTATTGAATTGAGTTAAGGTAAGTCGGGAGATTGCATCATATGTTGGCCAGCATTCGCAACTCAGACAGCGCCTCCTACAAAATCAATGTACTTCCAATGGCTCTGAAAATTTCATAAATCAAAGGCGCTGCTGCCGGAGAAAACGTCACCAGGATACCACGCACGCCCCTGTAATTGCTTTATGCTTTCAAGCGTGTTGCGGTCAACAAACGCAACGTGAGCTGACCAATTTTTGGCTTTACTTGCACAACACAAACAGCAACAAAACTGGCTCCCGCCAACTCTAGCGAATAGTTTGCAAAGTTTTATGATATTTCAGCAATTTGATGTGTGGTGTGAAATTTTTGCAAGCGCACAGAATGTCTGCAGCAAATTTCATACAAATAGTTAATTTATTAAATATTTGCGGTTAAAGGCTTTTGTGAAAAACTGATTGAACATCGGCATTTCAACGATGAAATAACCAATTTAATTTGTATTTTTCGCTGATGAAAAGAAAGTCGTTTTGGATATTTTTTAGAGAGACAACACAGACTGGCGGGTATTTCTCTCTTTCTCTTTTATGGACGTTTGACTGAAGTTCAACCATTTTTGTGGATTACAAAATGCAATACAACCCATAATCATGTGGTTAAGAACGTTACAGGTACAGGTAAACGTGACAGTCATGCATAACGTAATGATTACTGAATCACAGTATATTTCAACTAAAAATTACGGTTGAGAAATGTTCCAGCCAACAAAAATAGTTAATTTTACTATTGCACAGTGGTCAGAAAGCCCAAAACGGTATTTTTAGACCAATCGAAAAACGCCCATCCCTACCTCCCCTACTAGCCCATTTTTAGGTACCTATACTTTTTCAAATTAAGCTTGATATAGCGAATATCTATATTATAGCTTCAAATAAAGGATGATCCATTAAGAAGTTTTTCGTTAAATTACAAATAAAACACAAAAAAATGGAACTGGATGGTGTAATCTTTATTATGGGCTGATAGTTAGAACTATCTCCGACATTTTTTAAAGATAATTTCATTCAACTGTTGACCTCGACTACGCCCTAAATGGTCCATTCAAAAGGTACAATTTTGTATCACTCTTTGCAGCATTGCTAAGGGTATTACGCGAGTAATGTTGGCTTCCAAGTCTCGAGAATCGTAGCTGGCTTATCGACGAAGACATTTGACTTTACGTAACTCCAAAGGAAAAAGTCCAGTAGTGTGATATCACATGAACTAGGCGGCCAGTTGACAAATCCGGAACGCGAAATAAGCTGCTCACCGAAATGATTTCTCACTAAAGCCATTGTTTCGAGCGCTGTGTGTGCCGTAGCACCGTCTTGCTGAATGAAACCAAATGTCGCAGACATCAAGGGCTTCCTTTTGTACAGAAATACAAATCCATAAACCACACCAAATAGTGCATTTTCATGGCTGTAACGGTAGTTCGAAAGTCTCTTTGGGTTGCTCATCAGCCCAAGTGCGACAATTTTGTTTTAGTTGACTTATCCATTTAGCCAGAAATGTGCCTCGTCACTGAACAAAATTTTGCGCGAAACAGCGAATCTTCATTGAGCTGTTGCAAAGCGCAAATTCAAGTCGAGAGCTTTAATTCTTGAACGAATTAGATTTTGTCAGCCTTTAACCAAGATCCTTGCGTAAAATACGCCAAGTTGTCGAATAAAATAAGCCCAAATGCTGAGATCGGCATTGAATCGATAGGTCACTGTCTGCAGCCACACTCTCCGCTGCAATCGCAATATTCTCCTTACAACGGGCTGGATGTGGTCCATTTGGTCGCGTATTATCCAATATCGTACATTGTGACTCAAATTTGTCAATGGTTTTGCGAAAAGTGGTCTCGGAAGGTCGATGATGCAAACCATATGTAGCTCGAAGTGCACGAAAAACATTTTTCACAGAACGCTGCTTTTCGTAATACAGCAGAATAATTTGGAGACGTTGTGGTGGTGTGAGTCATTCCATGATGATTTATCAAACAATCCTTAACTCCTTGCTGTTCGAGTGAGCGCGTGGCAAGTTGTCCCCGTTGTAGTCCCCGGTTCGGTGCAGATATAATTGCAAATTTTTTGCAAACGATTTGAACGCCATCTTTGTAAAACGCCAATCCCAGCTCCAACATGAAGATCTACAAGGATATCATCTTCGGTGACGAGATGTTTGCCGATACCTACAAAATGTAGCTGGTCGATGAGGTGTACGGCAAGTTGATCAGCAAAGGTGACAACATTACGCTGGCCGGTTCAAATCCCTTGGCTGAGGAGGCCGATGAGGGTACCGATGAAGCCGTCGAATCTGGTGTGGATGTGGTGCTCAGTCAATCGTACACACTCTACCTTTAGGATTACATGAAGAAGGTGCTGGCCAAGCTGGAGGAGAGCTCGCCCGACCAGGTCGATGTGTTCAAGACCAACATTAACAAGGCCATGAAGGACATACTGGGACGCTTAAAGGAGCTGCAATTCTTCACCGGCGAGTCCGTGGACTGTGATGGCATGGTGGCCCTGTGCGAATACCGTGACATTGATAGAAAAAGCGTGCCGGTGCCGATGTTCTTCAAGCACGGTCTCGATGAGGAGAAGTGCTAAGTGGTGCCCCACAGCCACCTGCCTCTGTGTGTGAGGACGATTTTGGAGTTGCCCCGCCCAGAGACACATACTCAAGCATACCTTCTAACACACACACACACACATATTTAGTTACAATTTTTCGCCAGTCTTTAATTTATTTATTTAAAAGTTGACTAAATTTATGCGATTTTATTTTCGATGTGAATGTTTATTGTGTAAAACAGAATTGAAACTCTCCTCTAAAGGAAAGAGCAGGCAAAATTTGTAGTTGTAACGAACCGGGAGGATGGAAAATCAAGAAACAATATATAAAGTAAGCCAAATTATCTTAACTATTGTAATTGTGAAACAGAGCAGCGTAATTAGTTAATATTTTGATAACAAAAACCAAGCAGATTTTTTGTAGGCATTTTTCGTTTATGTTCCCAACAACAAGAAAAAAAACAACTAAAGAAACACGAGAGAAAAAGAATCTAAATACTGCATTAAACGGAAACCATATAAAAATAAGATGACAGAATGACAACAGTCACGCGAGATATCTGAAAAAAAAAGAATCCGGAATCAAACCGGAACCGTAAACCGAAAAGAACCGATTAAAACTCATAACCAGAACCGGAACACGAACCGATATTTTTGATTTTTTGTTTATCGGTATCCGAGAACCGATATTCTTGGAACCAAAAAGACCGAAAAGAACCCTAACATTGTACCAGTACAGTCTCGGTTCTGAGTGTAACAACTAAATTGCAAAATTGGCACTTAGTTTTAGTTTGCCGTTCGGATTCGGCGTTAAACTGTGGGTCCCCTTCTCTTGTGCGAAAATTATAAGCACACTCAAGAGATTGAGAGCAGCTCGGCTTGTGGCCCTTTGGGCTGCGTAAAGCCATTTTACATTACATAGTTTTAGGGAACTTTTATGCAATTCGGTTAAGTCGTAAGCTTTTTTAAAAAAAAGTTCTGGGTTAGCAATGCTTTTGTATTCTCAAAGAGAAAAATGCGAGACCAGTCTTTTTGAAAATATTTCATCCTATATTCTTAGACCCTCACCATAATGTCATGATAACCTTTGAACAGAAACGACCAGACCAGAACCAACGTGGTTGCTTTTTGTTTTTACCGACCTATGATCTAGTCGTCCTAGTTTAGATCCAAATCAAATCGGTTGGTACGAAAATCTCTAAAGATTTCTGGAATACACTCGATATATATAATTTTCTAAATTTGATGACGTTGTCGATTCTATGGCGATTTTTTTAAATATAGATATCCATATCTTAGAAATCTTAGATCAGCGATGCCCAGTCGTATGCTCTTTGAGTACGTTTTATTTTTGTAATTGCACCGAAGATAGGAAATCAATGATCGTATACATGCAGGGCGCGAGCTACACAAAACGACACGCATGCAAACGATTTCGTGTGTATGCGTCGCGTAGAACAAAAACCGGGTTTGTTCTCTTCTTTGATTGGTGTTTGCGTGCGCAAGCAAACTGACCAACAACAATTTCATTATTGGAATTGATGCTTTTCTTTGTGAGTATTGGTGAGGGCTCTGTCGTATGCTGCTTTTTGGCACGCCTGTCTTTGATATAAATATCGAATACTGAGTTTCGAGTACTGACTATAAAGTTTTAAGTATCGAGCACCACAACCACATTCGCCTTTTACCAAGGCAATCTCTTCGTAAAAAGCTTCGCCCGCACATAACCGCTAATTCGTGCTCGTTTCCCAATTTACCACTGAACCAAACCGAAAACTGCAAAGATATCACATTTATATTTTGATGCCTTGAGTTTCATTAGGTTGATGATCAAGGAACTGCACTGATTAAACGATTTTCGGTATCGGATGCAATGTTTAACTCAGGAGATAGCTTTTTTCGGTTACATTTATATTATGGGCCACGTTTCGTCTAAAAAAGTTTCAAGCCTTGAACAAAAATAAAATTTGTTTCGGTTTTAGTTTAATGAGCTCACAGTTGGTTTAGAAGAGAGGTCGGCACGTCACTCTCTACAGTGCATACAAAAATTTTCAAGCCAGCGACGTCGTTTCTCCGACGCTGCACTGCAACGCAAACAATGCCGCCGCGAAAAATGAACCAAAGTGAATTTCGTGTCAGTGGCTACACACACACGCGCAATTCCAAAATGCGTGGTCGAAAGCCCTAATAAACCACTGAAACGAACCTTTCATCAATCCCAAGCGGCTTGAAAAGAAAACTGCAATTACTTAAGGCAACAAAATTAGACTTTTTAAAGTATATTGAAGGGTCGATGGTGATTCTAGATGATTTTCGTGAGCTAAACACGAATCTGTTTTCTGAAATGGTACATCACGTCGAGATTTTTAGTAATTGGCTTAAACATAAAAAGATTGTCTTATTTGACTCTATTTAGATGTGTTTTGTGGAGAGCCTATACTTTTTTTTAACTTTCTTTGATATTATCTTTGAAATAAACTATCCCAAACAATTCTACGATTGTTTCCAATATCTTCATATACCATTTTTAGTATTGTATCCGAGTTCACAAAATATATTGTTGCTGCCCCAAATTATGCAATGGGTTTTGTTGAAACTTTTCATTGAAATTCTATACAAATTACTAGCCGGTTGTACTATTTCTGCAAGGCATACTTTTGTACACTAGACAGTTTTATATTCAAAGAGGTATATCTTCGCTTAAAAAAAGCGTACAATTCCTTGGGATAGTTTATTTTAAAGTTAAGAAATAGCAATTTACGATAATATCAAAAAAGTCAAAACAAAAGTATAGGTTACCCACAAAACGCGTCTGAAAAGGGTAAAAAAAGACACTTTTTGCAACTTTAAGCTCAAATTACTAAAAATATCGACTTGATGGACCATTTGAAACAGAATCTTGTTCAGCACGCGAAAATTATCTAGAATCACCACCAACCCTTCAATATACTGGACCTTGTTGCCTACCCAAGTATCTTGCAGAGTTAATGCTGAGAATTGAAACTGTTATTACAAAAGTGAAATCACACATTCAAACCAGTTATAAAAATCTTTTAATATTCCCACAATGTATGTTCGTTTCTTTCTACAGGAAATCACAAAATATTTTTAACCAAAACATTTTTTTGCGAGCAGAGTGCAATGCCCTGGGAATGACAAAGCTAATAATCAAAAGCTGCACAAAATGTGAGAAAGAGAAATGTTCCCCGGGGGGCAAAAACTGTGTTTCTCAGTCGGGTTTTTTTTTACTTTTTTCATTTGGCGCCAGATTTATGGGCAAATAAAAAAGTGGAGATGATGACGATAATGATGAAGATGCCATGCAGGTGGCAAAAGTTTATTGCCCACATGTGTGTGTGTCTGTGTGCGTGTGTGTGTGTGTGCATTAGCAAAAATATAACCCCAAGCATACTTTGCGGCAGCTGCACTAATTAATGGAAGACTTTGCCTTTACCTTTTTGGCATCTCCTGTGCTGTGTCATCAATGGTATAAAGAAAATTTTGCTAATTAAAAAAAGAGAAAAAAAAAAAAGAAACAGCACTTGCTGCATAAACTTTTCGCCCGGCTTCTTCCTTTTGGCCATTTCTTGTGATTATTTTAACAACTTCGTCGTCGGCCACGTTGCACTTCGCCATTTTGGTTGAAATTCACAGCAAGCCCTACAAATTGCTCGCGGGCTGCAAGTAATTGTCTCTGGCTCGTTTGCTTTGGATTTGGATTTTGCCTGCTCTCAACATCATTAAATGTGTATAATGGAATTGCTGTGATTTGTTTCGAGCGGAAGATTTATTGTCACAGGCGCACAAAAAGCGGGCTAAAAAAAAATTATATATGTACTATGTATTGGGGTTTTATGTTACGCTTGCCTGGTGACAGAGTGCAGTCAGACGTTTGAACACAATTCAAAGTCGTTTACATAAACACTTTTTGGAAATTTATTGCTCGCTCTCTCTCCATGTGTGTGTGTGTGTGTGTGTGCGAGTCAATTGCAAAACTTTGCACATTTAATTTGTGTAAAATATGCTTACAACTCAAATTGAATTAACCTGATGAGACAATGAAATGTCAAGGGATGTTCTCTAATGTGATTTCGCTTTCCCTACAGAAAGCTGGGTTAAGAATTTGCCCTGCACACTAGGGTGGATGTTGATTTAGTGCAAAACATAAATCCCACGATCCCTAATGATTGCATAAAATATACATAAAAACGAGAGCGTAAGTTAAATGTTTGTGGGGGAGGGGAAGCCGAAATGTATGCAACATTCTATTAGCTCTGATTTTAATTTTCGAATCCTCATGAAAATTTCTGGGATTATAGATGTTGCGAATATAAATTTAAGTTTTAAATTTGAAAGCGATATCTTTAAAATTGCGGGAGTTACTCAACATTAATTGTTGTGGTGGTAGGTGGCGTGGCAAAAATTTGAAACAAACTTGATCTGCGTGCAGACAATTGGATTCTACATTTCAAATTTGGTTGCTCTATCTCTTCTAGTCTCTGAGATCTACACTCAGAAAAAAAACCAAGAATTTTGAACTTGAATCAAATACAAACGGTGTCAATAGTACTGTAAGTACGAAAATATTTGATTCAAGTACAAAAGTCTTTTTTTAGGTACGATTTTTTCAATCCCGAAATACTTGTTTAAGACTGTTTCGGGATATTTTAAGTACATTTCGAACTATTACATTTACCCCAAAACATTCTTGCATCAAAATAATGCTCCAAAAAATAGTTACAGCATGTTTTTAAATTAAGCCTATAATATTTTAGACTTTTTACGATTTATTTTTGAAACTGGGTTTCTGTATCATATCGAAATCCAAAGGAAACGAATTATCCAAAGACCAAGATGTTTATACTGTAGGTCAGAAATCTACTCTCACTCCATAACGAATATGTTAGAGACAGGAGGGAATTTTAAGAACAGATTCGACTTAAAATAATTCGCATTTTCCGTAGCACAGCTTTAGGAGCTTGCATTGTAAGCTCATTTTGTCCTCAGTCCAAGAAAGTTTGTACTCGAACTAAGAACGATATTTTCTTAAATTTGTTGGCTAACTGTAAGAACGAAATGTTCTTGATTCAAGAACGTTTTTTCGTTTTTCTATTTAAGTACGTCCAAGGACAAAACACTCGAAATTTTAAGTACAAAAAGGTATAAATTCTATCCCGATCGATACAGAACTCTGCCGGTCGTTTTTTTCTGAGATCTAGGTGGTCATGCAGACAGACGTACAGGGCTATATGGACTCGGCAGTTAGTGATGATCAAGAATATATATACTTTATATGGTCGGAAATAATTCCTTCAGCCTGTTACATACATTTAACCGGCTTTAGTATAACCTTTTTACTCACTCTTAAGTGCCGTTTCCGAATTCAAATTTCAGAATATTGAGCAGGAAAATGGGAGTATAGTTTAATATGATTTCTTAGTGATTATGTGACTTTTTGCTCCCCTTCGAAATTAAATTTCTAGAAAACATTTGAATAGCTTTAAAATCCCCATTTAAGTGCTCCTTACAAACGAGAAGTATCGTAATGCATATTGAGAATATCGTCTCGTAGAACAAATGGAATAATCGCACAAATCACTGAACAATTTCTAAGAAAGATATGGAGTCTGATTACAATTAACTTAAGAAGTCACTGAACAACTGAGGGAGATGTTCTGAATCACATGTTTTATAATGATTAAAGGCAACAACAATCCGGCAGCGCTTAGGATCAATTTGGTTTATGAGTGGTCTCCCTTCTAAAGGCTCCATCAGCGATAAAAACTTAACTTTGGGATTTTCATCTGTATCATTGTCTGAAGTTAAGGGAATTTTGCCTTAAAACTCATGAGTGAACTGAACCGAACAGTTTTGATAAGTGGTTTTCGGTTCGGTTCAGCATTTTCAAAAACTCGCCGGTTCGGTTTATTAGACCACATTTCATGTGGTTACGGTTTGGCTCGGTTTGGTTCACAACAGCCTTCCCTGGATAAAATCACACAAAATCTGAACTTTCATCAACAAATTGCATTTAGTTTACCGCATTTAGAGCTGATTTCACATATTCTATATAGAACGTTTTTGTCACATAAACTATAAAATAGCTGAGTAAATTCCAAGTTGATCTGACACAAAGCAGCTATGACATAAACCGAATTTCGTGAGACGAAAAATGTAGTGTGACCAGGCAACAGCAAAGAGTCAGCTGTTGTTTGTTTAAACAAAATGGCCTGCCTGAGGCTACAGGTTTCTAAATATTGCTAAAACAAATCCCTGAACAAGAAAGGGAAAAAGAAAAATGTGAAATATGTGCATGTCAAGGAGATACCATTGCAATATGTGACTGTTAAGTTTCCTATTGGCAAACGGTCAAAGCGCACTTTAAGTGAGGTTATAGGTTGCCTTACCCTGGCCAACGATAATCAAAGGAAACTGAATGAGAAATTATCTTTGTTAGGAGCCAGTGGATCAGCAGCTGCTGGTGGGGGAGATGCAGGAGTTGAAGGAGCAGCGAACCGCCAAAATCAAATATTAGCCAACAAACCAGCGGGGATGAGGGCATAGCCATGTCCTATTCGTATTCACAGACTTTCATCGCTTGTGGTGGGGAAACATGTGGTACCGCCACATCTACTCCCCCCTCAGTGACTTCAACAGACCGATTGAGAGTCTTAAGGTGCCTCGATTGAGGGTCGAAAAAATTAATATAATATTGCAGAGGTCGCAAAAATCGGTCCCCCGTTTGCCTTTGTCAGAAAACGACAGCTTTCGTGCGACCACATTGAAAAGAGGTACCGAAATAATTTTAAATACAGAATATTTTCAATTTTTGCCACGCCCCCTCCCGCCCCCGCAATTTGGAAAAAACGTAATATCTCCTACAGTTTTGAAGATAGATCGTTTGTACCTTCCAGAGATACCTTTTAAACAAAATTATTTATCGATTTGCTGAAGGAATGATAAAGATCGGATGATCGGATGAGCAAAACACGGCCAGTGAACACCCACCACCCCCCACCCATCACCACAGCATTCTATTGAACGACAATCTTAGTGAGAGAGAGAGAAAGAGAGAGAGAGAGTGAAACTTAGAGATGAGCGAGTATAACTCGTGAGCAAATGCGAGCTGCGACGTTAAGGGTACAGAGTATGTTATAGTCGGGCTTGACCGACTTTCTTTCTTGTTTGAGTTAGCCTTGTTTGCAATTCAGATGTTGTCCAACGCTGTAGTTATGATCATGTCTTCAGTCAGTTTAATATTGTAAAATCAAAACTCAGAAATCGAATGAACGTGAGTTGGCACAACTGAGGCTAACGAGGAACTTCATCAGACAGATGTCAGATTAAATATATTTCAATTATAGAATTACATAATAATAATAATTTTTTTGTTGAATAATACATCTTTTTCCCTCTCCATCCAGCCAAAAACAGCTTTTTTTTCTCGACAAAAGTTGGCAACACTGGTCTCAGCATACAATAAAGTCGACCACGTCGTGTTACTCTCTCAGTTGCTTGCTCGCCTGGTTTTCTTGACTTTTAGCGGATTCCTACAGGTATTGGTATGTTGTGTACTACGCCAAAAGAAAGGAAACATTTTTGAGCAATTTTATACGGAATTTAGAACAGGAAAACGAAATCATATCGAAATTAAAAAGTATTAAAATTGAAAACATGCCAGATGCATAGGGAAAAATAAAGGAATCAAAGGTATATTTTGAGTGTAAATTAGGCCTACTTCTTAACCGCCTCATTCTTAAGTACCTCTTAAAAGTTCCAATCTGATTATAATGATTGAGCCAATTTATGTCGGACTTACCATGAGATTGGGAAAATGCCGACATAACAAGCAAAAGCATCTTAAGAGAAGCAAGCATCTAGCCAAGGGTCTACAACCGAACTAAGCTGTGAAAGCTTAATTGATTGCCTACGCCCTCCAGCAAGCTTAACTTGAGTACCTACACTATTGCAATGTTGATTCAATATACAATACATATACACACTATTGGTGCACAGGGCTATTGTAATGCCTTCGAGGATGCACACTTTTACTTCAGCCAAAACAAATGCAGCGTGAAGAGTTCATTTTATTTGATTTTATGTTGACTTTTCTGATATCAATCTGTAAAGGAACCGTTTTGCATCACAAAACTGTCTCATTATTTCTAGGCGAAATCCATTTCAGAATCAACAATTGTTGTGCAACTTCTTTCTGCTGGTATGTTAAGTCATTTGCATTTAAAGTTTTCCCTCTAACCGCCAAGAAGTTTTTATACAAGTTGAACATATGGAAAACATATGCTCCATCATTCAGTTGGGTCTTCATTTCATTAAAATACTCGTTCATACATATGTTGGCTTTGACATGACTAATGTCAGCTATAGTTGAAATTAATTGCTTGCAAAACTTAAGCAAACTCACTTTGTTTGGCCTCCTCTTGTGTTATTTCTTGTCAAGGTGAGCAATTTCACAAAGTTATTCAATAAATTAAAAAGTTGGTCATGACAAAATGCTGTCACAAAATCTGTCAAGTTTCCTTTGAGGCGAAGTTCAAGTGAAAAAATAACAAAGGGGAATGTAAACTCGGTTTTTTTTTCCAGATTTGATTGTCATACACACATTAAATACTTTAATACGACTTATCCCAGCCGTTAGCTATCTGTTTTAATTTAATGATGCACAACATCATGTTTTTAGTTTTAATCATAATCCCCAACATATTATTGTGAATTTCACACACGTTTACATTTGATAATTTACATATTAAATTCCTGTTGCACATTAATTTTTTAATACTATTTTTTATGCGGTGGCATAATTTTAATGTGATGGCACTTGTTGTAAAGCTTAACAATTACAAAAAAAAACTTTACGCAATCAATGGCGAACTGTAATTAATTATTGTGCGGTATTTAAAGGAAAGGAATTTAATGTCATTTCGTTAATTTTGATGGTAAATCGTTGCACAAATTTACCCTCATCGACTGTGCCCCCATAAATCAGCGGCTAATCAACAAAACTCGGTTTGTCTTTGTTTAGTGTCTGTGCTTTTCGACTGCTCTTTCGATTTGGGCAAATTAGCCGCATTTTGTGGTTTCGGCCTCGCTGTTTGGCCATTGAAAGTGCAACCAATACTTAAACCACGTACGTGCCAGACGGCCTAATTAATGCCCGATGGGGGTTATTGGTAATAAAATGGATTTGCTTGTTAGTATCAAACATTTCACTGTCATTTCTATAGCTCTGGGGGAACAATTTTATTAGCCAATTTATGAGAACTGTAAATGTTGGTAAACATAGAGTCAGCATGTCTATATAGGAGCAATAAAACTCTTTGTGCGTTTGACAGATTCATCAAAGCCCAGTAACAATAATGGGTTGGTTCCTGAAGGGATGAAACCAAAACCGACAGTTTTAATTCAAGTAGAATACTATTATTCAACTCAACTTAGTCCCATAAAAAAAGATTTGATTCTACAATTTGATACCAATTAAGACTTCCCGAACTACACTGAGAAAAATATTTTTCTTAATATGAGAAAATAGCCCTAAAATTTTTTATAAAAATTAGAGTGCATTTACTTTATTGCCTTTGATTTTAGAAAATAATTATTAGAGGAAAGCTCTTTTACAGACGTTTGACTGGAAAATGAGAAAAATTTTGACTTAGCGACAGCTTTCTTTGCCTACGCTTTTGTATTTGATTTTGCATTTGCAAAGTCAACCCTTTTTACTATTGGCCGTAGCAGCAGGTGGGTTGTATGTTTGTGGGTGTGGTAAATTGGGAGATGCGAGGGTTAACAGCGACTAAACAGTGACTTAACAGTGAATTTACAGTGATAACAGTGACTTAACAGTGACTTGAAAGTGACTTAACAGTGACTTAACAGTGACTTTGAGTCAATGAACTCCGTCAACCGATGGAGTTCAATCACAAAAGCAAAAATAAATGTCAAACAGCCAAAATAAATTGCGGAGTATAACTCAGGATTGTGAGGCGATGACCTTCACGACCAAGCAATCAATAATAAAATTGTGGTGGTCTCTTTTCACTGATAAGATAAATTGCCTTATGGTCATAGAAGTTGTACCCAATGGCAAACACCTCTACTATGCCATTACTGAAGTTTCATAGTGATATTGTCCTTCATTAACTACGAAATTAAACGCAAACATCATCATCACATAAGAGATCAACTGTGTGCAGTGTACCACCTACTCCAGGAAATCATTTTATAAAAAGAATTTAAAACCAATTGCTGTGTCGCCAATGTCATAATCGAATAAGTGGGACTGGTTAACAAAGCGACGTAGCACTTTGCGTAGAAAAAAGTGCTTCAAACTTTTTCATATATCAAAAAAGTTAGACCAACAAATAACCTTATACATTGTGCCATTGATCCCGCTTGACTACAGCTCCAACAGCCGAAAAGGCTATTAAGTTAGTTATGTTATTTGTGTTACAAAAAACGAATGGAATAATAAAAATATTTTGGTTTAAAATGCTCTTGTCTCTTAATGGGTTAAACTAAACAATAGCGAAAATAAATAACACAACTAAATGATAAATAAAGGATATTGCCAATTTTGTGGTCTGGAACTCATTTTTATATATACGCGTCTTCAATTGTCATATATCCAATCTTCATAAGTACACAAAGAACGTCAATCCTAAACGAAATGTATT
The DNA here is from genome assembly GCA_037044535.1 of Lordiphosa magnipectinata. NCBI lineage: Eukaryota > Metazoa > Arthropoda > Insecta > Diptera > Drosophilidae > Lordiphosa > Lordiphosa magnipectinata. Next base: position 211,115 of record JBAMBO010004137.1, on the reverse strand, counting down.
GCGGCCTGCTAAATTAAACACGCTAAATGTAGAATGCAGCAAGCTACACGTGGCGTGCAGAAAAACTGCATGCTACGTGTAGAAATTTAATAACTAAACGCCGCGTGTAGAAAAGCTAAATGCTGCGTGGGCAAAAGCAAAGTCTACACGACAATAGAAAATCAGTTTATTTCCAAATAACTTCTACATTTTTCAAGAAGCAATCCGAATACCACACGAACGTTTAGGTTTTCTGCATTAACGTTTGGATATTGAAATCCTACATGAGCGTGTGGAAATTCTAAACGAGAAATGTAGCTCTAAATCACTGCCGGCCAAATGGAGAGGACAAAAAAGTGTGCTTGTGTTGGTGAGTAAGAGAGCTCTCTCCAGACTACAGCCGTTTTTCTTTAATTCAGTGTTCACCGATTCACACAATCAAGAGTTCGGCTCGCGTTTGCGTAAAAACACGACTGACTTCGGCTCCTGGTAGATATGGCTGGCCGGATCTGCTCTAAATCAGTACTGAATTCTTATATTTTTCATTTAGAAAATTGCTCTCCACACGCGATTGTAGGTTTTCTACATAAACATTTAGAATTACAAAAGTTGAATGCTACATGTTGGAAATCTACACGAAACGTGTGCAAATTTCAGTTCCGTATATAAATGAGCAGAGCAATGAATTCGAACTTAACAATTACAAGTCCATCTTACTCAATACAAGTAACACATTAGATGCCTTGCCTTAGAGGCGCGGCGTAGCTCAGCCGTCTAAGGCGTCGTTCCAACCGTGTTTTCTTTCAGTCCAAGGGCAAAGGCCCCGAGTTAAAATCCCCCTAAAGTAAAAAAAAAAAAAATATCAAATTTGTTTTAATGTGATATTTTGCAGAACCAAACTTGGTGGGAGGAGGTGTGGGTTGATGGTCCTCTTCTGCTCTGAAATGAAGCATGGAGAAATAATTGAGCTTTCAAGGACAGCATATAAACAAAAATCAAAAGTGCAGACATTTTTTTGACTGGGATTTTCAACCCATAACGTTTATGTAGCTTTTCTGCACGCCGCGTTTAGTTTTCTTATTTCAACACGCGGAACGTAGCTTTTCTAGAAATGAGAAAACTAAACGCGGCATGCAGAAAAGCTACACAAAAGTAATGGGTTTGAAAATCTTAGTCAAAACGTGTAGAAATCCTACATTTTCGTGTAGATTTTGCATATTTTTTTCTCTGTGTATCTTAGGTCCTAGATATGAGGAAGAGGAGGAAATGGTACAGCACCTCCTCTGCCACTGTCCTGCGCTGAGTAGGAGGAGAATTAGGATTCTGGGTCAACCCCTTTAAACCAATCTCTCGGAGACATCCAAGCAAGAGATCCCAGCTCTACTTAATTTTATTCTGTCCACAAAATGGTCGACTTGTCGCTCTCAGCCATCGCAACCTAACTAACCTAACCTATCTTAGGACCTTTGAAAATTTTACACATTTCGCGATTTTATTGACCATTTGATCTACTTTTTCTATTTGTCCGCCAGTTTGGCCGTCTTTGATGAGAATGAATGAGAATTCTTGAAATATAATTAAAAAGTAAATATTTAAATGAAAACATTTTTGGTCTACACCTCTTATAGATTTTTTTAAAATAGTCATTTATCCAATCTTCATAATAATCTTAGGTCGTATAAAAACTTTGCAAATTTCACGATTATTTTGACCCTTCTATCTACACCTTATATTGACCAACTCATACAATGTTTTCAAATCATCAAGCGCTTTAATAAAGACTCTTAAAATAATTTTGCTAATTTCGCGGTTTTTTGGACCATTTAAATAAAAGTTATATAGCCTATATTCATCTGCAGGTTATTAACTATCTGAATGCCAAATTTCATCTGAATCCGTTAAGCCATTTGTGTGTGATAGAGTAACAAACGGGCAAACATACAACTTTTCACATTTATAATATTAGTAAGATTATTTTTCCAATAATTTGGTGGCCCCATTCTGAAAGCTCTTACTAGACCGACTATAAAAAGTAAAATTCATCAAAGGAAAAATATGTATCCCCTTACGATTCTAGCATATTCTCAAAATTTCTCAAGCTCCTGTCACCAGCAACTTGAAGAAACCGTTCAACTGGCCATTCAATTGGGCACTGTCTAAGATCGTTTAACCCAAGGTATACTTAACAAGGTAGGCACACTCTGTAAGCCAGAGTTCCCCAGCGATAGCCCCTGGGGCACGAACATACTCGCCAATTCACACCGAATGCTTGCCGAAGTCAAGCATCACTGGCATCTCCGGGAGAGACACAAAACAAGCACGATAATATAATATAGCATACATTTAAATTTAGCTCGTAATACAGAACTTTTGGGCTCAAAATGTAATGTTGAGGCAGATCATGTTCCTTGGATAAATATCGAAATGCCAACTCCACCCGGGCCGCTAGCTGAGCTGGAAAAAGTTGAAGATGTTGCGGAATCGTCATCGTTTCCAACACTTACAGACGATATTTATGAACTGACAGAGGTTGCTCTCAAGTATCATATAGGGTATTCACCAGCTCTCGTAAAAGCGTAAACTCCAAAAGTTTACGTCACAACAACAAAACACATAGGAAAAAAATTACCAACTTTTTGTAGCCCTGGGGTATGTTTATAAAATCGCTCGTAAAAGTGTAAAAATGGAAAACTTGACGTGTTCAAAGTATCGGCTAAAAGTAATTAGTATCGAACTTATCTGATTTAGAAATTTAGATACCCGTTTTTATGTGTAGCCGTTGGCTGAGTGGATAGGACTGTCGCCTTGTATTTTTTTTGATATTCCAGCTCGAATCCCGGTATGGGATGGTGGGTCAATATTTTTTTTTTTTTAATTAAAAGGCCCAAAACTAAGGCCGAGGTAAGAAAAGATGTTGATAACAACCGATAATAAAAGGAAATAAAAGAATAATAAGTCAAGCTCCATGGTTCGAACACACGTCTTCCCGTCTATGAGTTCTGCATGCAGTGGATGGTGGGTCAATTTTTTTTTGTTTTTTTATTAAAAAGGCCCAAAACTAAGGCCGAGGCAAGGAAAGATGTTAATAACAACCGATAATAAAAGGAAATAAAAGAATAATAAGTCAAGCTCCATGGTAAGTTGCGAGAGGGCTAGTGCGCCTACTATGTTAAGTATACCTTGGTTTAACCATTTAACTGGATCAGGATTTGCGTAATGGTGAAATACGCCTAGATGACCACCGTTGTGGAGAGCTACAAAACGGATGATAAAAAAAAGAGTTTCTACAAATAATTAATGAATTAAATTTTTCAGAAGGAGCAGTAGAAACACATATCAGAGTGTATTGGAGAAATAATCGTTGTTAAAAAAAAAAAGAATATTAGGAAAGGAAAATTAAGTTCCTTTTCAGTCTACTGCTCACACTCGACTGCCTGCGTTAAGGTTTGGCCTTTTACAAATGATTTGAAGTTCGGCGGCAAGGCCTACTGAGAGACTTAACTCCGCCTGAAAAATGTATCAAATTTAAACCACATTTTTATACTCTGTACCAAAGGTGCACAGACTATATTAAGTTTGTGCAATAGTATGTAACAGCCAGAACGACTCATCTCCGACCTATAAAGTATATATTATATATTCTTGTTCAGCATCAACAGCCGAGTCGATATAGCCATGTCCGTCTGTCTGTCGGTCCGTCCGTCCGTATGAACGCAAGTATAAGAAATATATGTCCCATACATGTCAAACCTCTATCTCTTACCATCTCTGAGATCTCTTCGTTCATACGGACGGACGGACGGACAGACAGACAGACGGACAGACGGACATGGCTATATCGACTCGGCTGTTAATGCTGATCAAGAATATATATACTTTATAGGGTCGGAAACGATTCCTTCTCCCTGTTACATACTTTTGCACAAACTTAATATACTCTATGTACCTACGGTACAGAGTATAATATTTGACAAAATGTCAAATTAACCAGCCCATATCAAATTGATCTGGATCTTATTTTTTTCTGTGTCGGACCATATTCTGCAGAACCTTACCAACTCCTCGCCGCCATTCTTATACAATTCAGCGGGCCTTAGCTTTTTTATGGCTAAACAGACTTTGTGATGGTACGGTAGGTCTATCTCTATGTTGTCGATTGGTAGTATAGCTACTTCTCTAGAGGCGGCATTGTGTTCGTCATCGCCTCCCAGCAGGTTAGAGCAGGTTGAAACCTTCAGTTAGTCGTCTAACCTTTTGATACAATTTTCGAGTCTCACTCATGCCGAATAGCATTCTAGACTTAAACGTTAGCTTGGTACGTTAACTTGGTAGGTTCATATAACCCAAGCACTCGGCAAAACAAAGCAAAACGTAGCTCGAGGTGCAGGCATTAAAAGACATGGCTAGGTACATCTTTAAAAAAGAACTCGAAGTGATTACATTTCAGCATTCTCTAAACAAACGAGAGCGTAAGTTAAAGTCGGCTCTAACCGACTTCGATATACCCGTTACTCATGGAAACAAATGTTTATTAGCCTTCCTGTATGCCTGAGGTGGGTCAGCCGAAAAGTGTGCAACATTTTTTAACTCGGCTATTTATTATCCGCTAGATATTAATAGACATTTGTCAATTACTAAATCCAACATAAATGACTCCAAATTCATCACGATAAACAGATCAGACAACAAAACTTTTGAAAACGTCGGTCAAGCCCGACTATTACATACTCTGCACCCTTAATGTCGCAGCTCGAATTTGGTCACGAGTCAAACGGCCAGTTAACACACAACGCACAACGCAGTGCGCTCTCTAAGTCTCTCTCTCTCTCTCTCTCTCTCTCACTAAGATTGCTGCTGAACGCAATGCTTAGGTTATGGGTGGGGTGGGTGGTGGGTGTTAACTGACCGTTTTTTGCTCATAACTTGAGTATCGTTCATCCGATCTTTATCATTCCTTCAGCAAATCGATAAATAATTTTGAGTACTAGATATCTCTAGAAAGTACGAACCATCTATCATCAAAACTGTAGGAGATATGACGTTTTTTCCAAATAGCGGGGGCGTGAGGGGGCGTGGCAAAAATTGAAAATAAACTTGATCTGCGTGCAGACAATAGGAGTCTACATTTCAAATTTGGTTGCTCTAGCTCTTCTAGTCTCTGAGATCTAGGTGTTCATACAGACAGACGGACGGACAGACGGACAGACGGTCAGACGGACAGACGGACATGGCTATATCGAATCGGCTGTTGATGCTGATCAAGAATATATATACTTTATATGGTCGGAAATGATTCCTTCTGGCTGTTACATACATTTGCACGACTTTAGTATACCCTTTTACTCTACGAGTAACGGGTATAAAAAATGCATGGATTTGGTTGACAGTCACAAAATTATAACCATTAAGGAACTCGTCTATCTCTACACAATGTTAATATTTGCTATTCGCATTTGAAATCAACTGCCACATGAATTGAAATCAATTAGAAACGCAGAGTCATTTAGCAAATGAATAAAAACGCACACAAATACAGGGACTTTACCGCTCTTATTAATTTTTAATGATTTTTTCCGGACAGATTCAGGTTCCGTTCGTACTCCGTAGTTTAAATCAATATCATTAAAAATTTGATAATTTTTGTGTAAATCTGAAACAGTTTTTGTTTATTTAATTAAACTTTTTTTTTTTGTTCAACATGCATCATAAATTTTAAAGCCCACAGCAAAACAAATTTACCAATGAAAAAATATTAAAGAAAAACCTTAATGTAGCTAAAAATAATATTTATTTACGAACAATATTTGCCACAACTTTGCTCTTTTCCCAGGTGTTTGTTCGATGCAAATAAAGCAACACAATGACAGCAATAATAATAAATAAACAAAATAAACCAAAGTCAAAAAATAGTAAATGACAAATGACAAACTTCCTGTTGGCAAACAAAACATTTTTCGCACACTTTAACAATGATATATTTTCATGCATTTTTATGAATGGAACGACAATGAAAACAAATCTAAAATGTTTGCAAATAGTTATATCTATTTATCGGCAGCCTAAACTTAAATCAGTTTTCATTAAATAATTCAATCGGTCCTTTTGCTTGGGCTTCAGCTGAAAGAATTTTCTAATGAAGAGGCCCAATTCACGTTTAGAGTGCAAGGGCGGCCAAAGTGTTGAGTAGCAGAGGAAGCTAAAATATAGGATAATGAAATGTTGACTCAAATTCAAAAGTTTTACCTTCGAGTGAAATACTGTTCACAAATGGAACGTTTGTTTTCCAGAATATGCTCCACTTCACGTGCAAATTGTCTATTATATAACTCCTTGGTCTCCATGTATTGCACATAACAATTTAGTCCGCTGTTAAACATATACGATTTGGTTAGAATTTGGCCAACAAAAGTACTTGTGTTCATACTATGAGAAATTCTTGATATTAAAACTGGGATGCAAACTGATGTCGGCCTCATCGTGAAATTCTTTGTTTCGTATCACCCACATTTCCTCATCCAATACGGCCGTTTCAAAATATTTCGTAGTCATTGTAGCCTGGCTAAATATATTGGACTTAGCTCGGCTCAGACGGCTTTCCATTCTCTTGCGTATTTTGGGCAGCTTGATGGCAGATTGGGCACTAAAGCGCTGCACTGGTATCTTCTCGCCACGAAGTATTTGCGAAACGGAAGTCTTGAGTTTGAATTCGTCAGGTTGGCGGAACTCACGTAGGGCATCAGCCCTCTTCACTAGATCGTCGAAAGACATGATTTGGTTTGGAAAAATAAAAAGATTTATTTTAACATGAAATGTGGGTGATTACTAGATTACTATAAACAGTTTACCCGAATGGGTTATGAAGGCGACTTGCAATACAATGACATAGCGTAATTTAAAAATCGACTAGGAGAGTTCCATTAGAAACGGCTATAAACTGATCAAAAGTAAGTGTATTGCAGTATTGAAATTTACACCAGGAAATTAACAAGCATAAAAAATATTTTTCGTTTTACAAACTTTTGTGTTTTCAAATTTCCGCAATCTAAAAACATTAAGCTACATGTTTTATACATAACAAGTAAGAAAGTCGGTCAAGCCCGACTCTAATATACTTTGTAGCTGGAGTAGCAGATAAATGCAGCGCTGCTGAACAATAGATGTCGCTACTACTTGCTTTGAACAATGAAGGATTTTCAAAACTGACCCATAGATGACGCCACTACTTCCTGCACTGAGGCAGCGAACTTTCTTTTGGTCATAACTTGAGTATAGTTCTTCCGATCTTTATCATTCCTTCAGCAAATCGTTAAATAAACTTGATTACTCAATATCTCTAGAAGTTACAAGTTATCCATCTATAAAACTGTGGCAGATATGACGTTTTATACAAATTGCATGGGCAGGAGGGGCAAAAATTAAAAATAAACTTGATCTGAATGCAAGCACTAGAAATATATGTTAATATAGCCATGTCCGTCTGTCCGTCCGTCCGTATGAACGAAGAGATCTCAGAGATGGTAAGATATAGAGGTTTGATATGAATGGGACATATATTTCTAATGCTTGCTGGCAGATCATAATATGGCAGATAAAAATATGTTTTTTCTACTCAATCCCATTAATAAAGATTTATGAATTAGCTTACGCAACTTCTTTTGTTCTGAATGAAATAAGGCTTGAGGTTTTGTTATGTTACCACATTACTTTAAACAAGAACACACAACACCACAAAAAGCTATTTCAAGAACCTGCCGCTTCTATCTTCTACAGTATGGTACTAAAAAGTCAGGTGAATCAGTCGATTGAACCACTTCAAGGGTCGTTCAAGTCCACATCTAGAAAATTGGTCTGTAGGTTTGCTCTGTGAGGGTTAGACATTTTAAATTTCTCAGAAATTATTTGGACTACAAACTGGAAATTTGATGAGTGGGTTCAAATGTTAATATTATCTTGCAGCCAGTTCAAACTTAAATATATAAGATTTTTCAGAAACCATCGAAAGCCTCGAACAGCGTCACTATCGATAGTTTTGCAGCTCTACTTACTAGAACTGATCAAGAGCAATGCTGAACGCTTTCTTCTTTATCAACTGAGCAACAGTTTCTACAATAGTCATTGGCGTTGATACCAAGTCCCGCGGCATGACTGCCGATGAGACAGTGTCCTGTGAGAATTCCTACGATTAGGGAGGCATTCTGCCTGCCTAGACGCAAAAGCGTTAAGGTTCTTTTAAAGTTAAGAGTGGACCAAGTTAGCCCACACAGAAAAAAAAAATCCGAGATATCCGGGCTGAAGTCAATCCCAAACGATGTCAGAAGTCGGTCAAGCCCCTATTATCTCAAACCAAGTACGAAAAGCATCCATTTGAGTACGGAATTTTCAATCCCGTAATTCTTGTCTTGTCTTGATCCCGACTTTAGCTCACACTTGATTGATTTTATCCCTCAGTCGGATCCAATCAAGAAGGTCCAATATTGATTTAAGCTCGATATTCATACTTGATTTGATCTCGAAGTCGGCTTGGTGCAAGTGTGCCCGTGATTAAATTGAGCTCGATACTCGAACTGCATTTAATCCGAAAAATGATTGCATCAGAAATGACATGAGAAGGACTTTAGCTCGATGTTTAAACTAATTTTAACCCCAATAAAGCAACTCACAACCATGCTACTTTCTTAAAGACTTTTTGGACTATCAAACCAGCAAGTTTTAGACGGCTCGAGGTCATTAGTTTGCATACAACTGTAGAAACAGGACACAAACAACATTACAATGGAGGCTCGTCGCTATTGAAGTCTCTTTAATAGACAGCAGCTACCTTCTAATGCTGGAAGTGCTATAACTGGTAGGGAATTCCAAGGCAAGGATAAGAGCTCTTTCGCTTTGACAGTGGAATTCCGTACTTACTTCAATCTCGAGCCAGGGTCATTTGATTTTCAAGTAGGATCCGTTCTTGAAATGAGCGTTTTCGTATTGATCCAAGCCTTTTAGGATTGTTCCAATCCTTTCGTGCTTGATTCAAGTAAATCTAGTACGACTCGTACTTGTAATTTTAATCCGAAAGTCGAGATCAAATCAATTTTTTTAGAATTTATTTTAGATCGCCTTTTTTTCTGTGTAGAGATTTCACAGGTGTGAAGCTATCTCCATCGGTTCGTGGCCATCTTGTAGGTATCCGGTAGGAGCTGGGCGGTAGCCTGTCGGCTAGCTCGTTGCCTTCCATGTTGAGGTGTCGAGGCACCCACATAAGACGTATTTTAAAGTGCTATGCCATCTCATTCAGAGATTTGCGGCATTCAGTAAGTGTTTTAGCATTGTTCGTATTACCGTCAAGAGCTTTTAATGCAGCTTGACTGTCTGAAAAGATAAATACATTTCTTCCTTGACCACAAGTTCTCTAAGATGGTTGGTTACCGCCTGGATAGCTACAACCTCTGCCTGAAAGACTCTGCAATGGTCGGGAAGACGAAAGGATATTTCTATACCTAGGTTTGGATAAAAAAAACTCTGCCTCCCATCTGGCTTTCCAATTTTGAGCCATCTGTGTAAATGTTGATGGAGTTTGGTATGCCATGGGGGAGCGAGTTCCAATCCAAATGACTTGGTATTATGACCTCATAGATAGTATCAAAGGCTAAAGTGGGTATGCATAATCAATATTTGTTGGTGCCGCTACTTGACTACTTAGTATAGCCGGGTGACCCTTACAACCTACACAAAAGGTAGCAGTTTCTCTAAGCAGTATTACTAGCTATTTCTCTGGCTACTAGATCTAGGGGGATTGGATGCAACTTAATGTTAAGGGGTTCTGTGGGAGCAGTACGCAACGCGCCGCTTATGCATAAGCTATCACTGCGTTGTACTTTATGAAGAGTCCTAAAAACAGAGGCCACTAGACTAAATTTCCGTTGTAGTATTGGGCGGACGACAGTTGAATAAAGCCTGTATATAATAGAAGGAAAGAAGCCCTCAACTTCATATTTATACTCTGTACCGAAGGTACATAGAGTATATTAAGTTTGTGCAAAAGTATTTAACAGGGAGAAGGAATCATTTCCGACCCTATAAAGTATATATATTCTTGATCAGCATCAACAGCCGAGTCGTTATAGCCATGTCCGTCTGTCCGTCTGTCTGTCTGTCCGTCCGTATGAACGAAGAGATCTCAGAGATGGTAAGAGATAGAGGTTTGACATGTATGGGACATATATTTCTTATACTTGCAGGCAGATCAAGTTTATTTTCAATTTTTGCCACGCCCCCTCACGCCCCCGCAATTTGGAAAAAACGTCATATCTCCTTCAGTTTTGAAGATAGATGGTTCGTACTTTCTAGAGATATCTAGTACTCAAAATTATTTATCGATTTGCTGAAGGAATGATAAAGATCGGATGAATGATACTCAAGTTATGAGCAAAAAACGGTCAGTTAACACCCACCACCCACCCCACCCATAACCTAAGCATTGCGTCAGCAGAAGCAATCTTAGTGAGAGAGAGAGAGAGAGAGAGAGAGAGAGAGACTTAGAGAGCGCACTGCGTTGTGCGTTGTGTGTTAACTGGCCGTTTGACTCGTGACCAAATGCGAGCTGCGACATTAAGGGTGCAGAGTTTGTTATAGTCGGGCTTGACCGACTTTCTTTCTTGTTTTTCTTGTAAACATCACAAATTCTGTTTTAGTTGGGTTGACATCAGGGTCACACCCAGCTGTCCACTCTGAGATTAAGTTGCATAGAGTTTGCGGAAATTTGCCTTTGTTTATTATAACGATATCGTCCACATAGGCGATCACAGTATGTAATCGCTCTTCCATTAGACGCAACAGCTTGTTTACCGTTAAAACCCATAGAAGCGGCGACCGAATACCTCCCTGAGGAGTGCCCCTATTCACAAATCTTCGATCGCAGGCATTCTCTAGTTGAGAGTTTACTGCTCTACTGGTAAGCAAGAGTCGAGTGAACTCTACTAGGGGTCCCCTGCGCATTCAGATCTGTCAGGACAGATGTGATTGCGCTAGGAAGGGCGTTATTAAACGCTACTTCGATGTCGAGAAATGCTGCCAGTGCGTACTCTTTAATCTCTAGAGATTGCTCTACTTTTGAGACTAGGGAGTGAAGTGCTGTTTCAATAGATCTACCCTTACTAAATGCATGCTGCGCATGCAGATAGACAGGATGGACTTATGGTTTCTCTTAAATAGATGTCTAACAATCTTTCCAAAGTTTTGAGTAGGAAAGATTATAAGCTGATTGGTCGAAAGTCTTTCGGTGAGCCCTTAACCGCTTTCGGGATAAAGACCACTTTAATCTCCTTCCACTGCTGAGTGGGTAGGTCGGGCGTGGCGTACCAGTCGTATGTGTGACGGCTGGTGCGGGAGGTTGTGGGTTCGATCCCGCCTCGGACCATCTAATAGAAAAAGTTTTTTCTGTGTTTAGAAAAAAGCTTTTACACACCCGATCACCTTCACCAGCTACTGGCGGCCAGCTGTGAAGTTAAAGTTAGCCATGAAAAAGCAAATTCTCTAACTATTGCCGTTCGGATTCGGCGTTAAACTGTAGGTCCCTTTCTCTTGTGCGAAAAATTATAAGCACACACGCCAAGAGATTGAGAGAAGCTTGGCCCTGGCCCTCCTGGAGGTGCTGTTTGAGCCAATTTTACTTTTACTTTTTACTTACTGCTGAGTGGGGATGTAGTTTATTTGTAGACAGCTTACAAATATTGTTTGTATATTGCAGTGAGTTTGGGCAGTAACCCAACTAACCTTGTTCATTGTATACATTTTACATGCCGCAAGGGTATATAAACTTCTGAGTGTAGTTGCATTAGCAAAGCTTCTACAAATGAGTATCATTTAGCTGTAATTTTATTTTTGTTGGAATTATTTCTATAGATTTATATTAATCCACTGAAGACTAATTCCAAGACAAGCGGTTTTTTTTTTTAATATTAATACTGAACAAACAATTTGCTTGATTTATGCAAGTACAAATAACCCATAATTTAGTTCATACCATCAATAAATCGGTTAGTGCACTGCTATTTATTGATAAGTGTTAATTAATACTCATAAAAATGAAAAAAAAATCCACTATTCCATTATGATTTACTTCAGTTGCAGCTTTCAGTTTTTCTGGGCTTTTATTTGCAAAGCCCTTTGCTGGCATTTCAAAAATCATTCATTAATTTATTAATTATACAATCAGGCAGCCCACTCCTTCTGTACAAAGGTTGTGCAAAAATCCGCCGCAATTAATCCAAACATATATGTAAATCTGATGTGGATATGCGTACAATTATGGCGAAAAACGAAGTATATCAGCGGATATTTAATTTCATTTTCATTTCGATGGGCAACAAAGTCATCAGCCAAACCACAAAATGGGTCTCTTGCGGCTGACACAACTGAGAGTGTTTGCCCCCGCAGATGTTATGTCTATTAGGCAAACACTTAACTGGAGTCTAAGGCACGTGTGCAATGAAAACAAACGACCACATTATTATTCTTACGTATTTTTTGCTTGTTTCTTAACCAAATGGGCGCCTGCCACAGTCCATTAATGATGTGTTATAAGCACAAGATGTGGTTGTTGTTGTTGTTATGGTTTGCCGTGTAGCTGAATCGAACTCTAATTGCACACAATGAATGGCATACATTAAGGACCAAAAGAGCTTAATGGAAATGCTATGAAGTATTTATGAACTGAAAGTATTGTGGTAAACCGATGACTAAGGCGAGCAGATAACGAATGCAGCTTGATTTGAAAACGAAGTGTTAAAAGTTATCTAAAGCCCTAGCTATTCAAAGTCTGACCAGGGCGAAGTTGGCATTTGCAATTTATCCATCTTTAACAACTGAATTTACTCGGAAACATTTTCATGCATGGACTTATTAGAATCTTCTTTTTGGTTAACGTACTTTAAGAAAGCAACTAGCTAGCACTGTTCATTCCACATTCAATGTTGCCTGTGCAATGTTTTATATTTTTCAGGCTATTGATAATTAAGTTTTGACTAATTTTCCCATTTGTTATTCAGAAGCGGTGTTTTGCCAAATGTTTAAAGCCAATTATATGTTTATAAATTTATCAAAACAGTTTTCATATATTACATTTTGGATTTTTAATTCTTTTCTGTAAATATTTGATTTTAAATATACTCTTCTTCATGGTGCGAGGGTCACTATTTGTTTAAAGGATCCAGGAAATTTTGTTCACAGACAGGAAAAACAGCTTGCAATAATATAAAAGATTTTTTACTTTCATTTTTAAGACCAGAAGCATTAAGAAACTTATATTTTGAGTTGAGTCGTATACATCTTTCACTTAAAAACAATGTTGTTAAAGAAAATCAAACAGATTGATCCCTAATATTAAAGATAAATTAAGAAAACTTATTTTACCTTTATTTCTATCATATATGTACATATAAACCGATTCACTAAGGTCCTCTTAGGTCCAATTTCTCAAAAATTTTAGGTAAGTTAAGCTGGAAATAACCTGAGTTTAAATAATTGGACTTTCTCAAGGTCAGGTTAACACAATTTCCGAAAATTGCTATCGCTGCTGCACCAGAGATTGTCAAATCTATCGACCGTTTTTTATTTTACTTCGGATATGGTTATGATTTTTATACAATGTACATTTGGAGTAAACTTCTGTGATCCTTGCAAGAATCATTTTCCTTCTTAATTTTGCCCACCTGAATCATTAAACAAAAACATCATTCAGTTCACTTAAACAATTAGGCCCCTCCCTGTACTCTTTTGCATTATTTATTGGTGCTCTGTCTCTTCAATTTCCATTTCCATTGCGAGGTGAAATCTTAGTTTATTCAAATCGAAGAATCTAATTCAACTTAGCCTGTTGAGACACTTCAACTCGGCTAAACTCTGGTTAGTTTGACTAACCTAACATTGAGAAACCGTGCTTTAGTTTTGTTTCGAGGCACTTGTGCACTTAAAAAGACAAAGTGGCCATACAACATAAAGCTCTGAGCAAAATATCTATAAATTATTTCGAAAAACCTAAAATTTTTGAATTAAAATTCAAATCGGAGCTGCTTGTATTTTTGATGATTTTACTTTTTTATTTAGTTTGAAACAATTATTTAAACTTACAGCCGATTTCTCTTCTTCCAGTCAGATTTTACTCTGCAATTTGTTAGTTTTTGTGGCAGATAGGTTTATGTTTAGGATGTGAAGTCGACCCTTAGACAACTAAAATAGTCCCGACTTTGCAAAACTCCATAAATTGGTCCATAAACTACTACCAAATCCAACATATTCACCCAGTTGCGTTTTCCAAACCTAAAGAATAGGGTAAGAGACTTGAAGACGTTGAAAAACTCTATTATTTGATAGGTAGGTATGTCCGAGATTTGTTCTTAAAATTTTAGAATTGTTTTGTTATTATTTTCTTTAAAGCATGAATCTATCTTAAATTTATATTCCTAAGAGTAAGAATACTATAAGTAAAAATAAAACGAGAAAGCAAAGCTAATTTCGTTTGCCGAAGTTTTAATACACTTGAAATAGATCGCTTCAACGGTTAGCGATTTCGACCAAACTTTGCAGATCAGCTTAAAAACATATAATATTAACAATGACCGAGTTTAAGAGCGCTAATATTGAAAACAAAAAAGTTTTTCTCACTAAAACCCATTTTCCGACCGAACATTTCTATGGCAGCTACAAGAAGTAGTCATCCGATCCGGTCGGTTCCGACATATTAGCAGCGTGCAGTAAAAGGCAGGCTCTGTGCAAAATTTCAGCTCGATAGTTTCAAAACAGAGGGACTAGTTCGTGTTGAAACAGACAGACGTACGAACAAAGCTCAATAGACTCAGCTCGTCATGCTGATCAAGAATATACATACTTTATGTGGTCGGAGATGATTCCTTGTATGCGTTGCAAGCTCCTGGGCAAAATTATAATACACATTTCAAGTGTATACAAATCGATTATTGTATTCATACACTCAGGGAAAAATGGCATAGTAAAAACTATAGTTTCAATTTATATGCACTTTGATTCAACTAGAATCATATTTAATCACCTAATTTTCTTTGCGCCATTCATTTGAACAATTCAGGGAATTCGAACTTGAGAATTACAAGTGGTCTGATGTTCTTAGGCAGATGGTAGATTCAATTCAATACACGTAGAATCTTAGAAGGCTTTCCGTCAGCGCGCGCAATAGCGCAACCGGTAGAGAGGACGTTCCAATTGTGTTCAGACCAACAGTCCCGAGTTCGAATCCCCGCAGAGTAAGTAAACAGTTTTAAATACAATTTAATATAATTCGGTGTTTTTCAGAGTCCAACTGGTGGTGGCTCAATGGGGATTCCTACTCTTGATTCTGAACAAACTAATTAGATTAAAAATTTAATTAAAAAAAAAATTGTTAATATTTTCATATTTAAATTAAAGTGTACACACTTTATATTTACGAATTCCATATTTAACGCTAAATCAATGGTGAAAATGTTAAACTCAAAAGTGTAAATATTGAAATTTCAGAGCATTTTTCCCTCAGTGTATTTCAAGAACAGAAACAAATTTTCGTTAAGCTTAAGCAATTTTATAAGCCAAAGATCGAACTTAATTGAGAATGTATGTAAATTTTAAGAACTCGGCGATTTCTAAAAAAAATTACTTTAACTTGAAATAGAATTCTATATGTTACCATTCCTTGTTCATATACAGAGACAAAAATGATATTTGTTGATGTATGCATTGGATGATGTTTCTTTCTATCCATTTAGATAGGATATCCTTATTTAGATATTAAAATATTCATTTAGGGCTAAATTAATCTTGGATTTTCATCCAATGAAGCTGAAATTAGTCAATAGGATATGAAAAAGGAAAGGATATGATAATTTCCAATCCAAATGGAACTCAATGGATCTATTTTTTTCTGTGTACTTAAGAAGCTAATAACAAAATGGATTGAATTCAAGCGCGAGCATACCTTAATTTGAATGCCAATTTTGTGTGAGTGTAGAGCTCTCACAGTACACTAAAGGAAATAAATTTTTAAAAAGTGTTCGAAATGGAGACAGCTGATCGGAGCTCAATCGCTACATCTTCGAAGCACAGCAGTAAAGGCAATTGGTAAAGAAGAACATTTTTTAGTGTAAGTTTGACCTAAAAGTAGAAACCACACAAAAACTGTACTTGTCGAAGAGCAAAATAAATGAAGTGGTGGTTGCTGTTGTGGTGGCGCGAGAGCGGAGAAAACAGGTGCGAGAGAGAGGGCGTATGTGTATTGTTACAAACTTCCTCGCGAGATGCTCACTTGACTTACACTTAGTGGTCAAAATGACTAATCTAGCAGAGGAACATTAATATCATCTCAAATAATTAAATTCTTAACTGTAGTCTTTGGACAATTATTGAAAATAATCGGCAAGTTGTTAACAACTACAAATGTATCGTTATTTTTGTGTTAAGTGTTTTAGTATAGATTTAAGGGATATATGGGCTTAGTGACCTGAAGGTCAATAATGGTTGATTGTAATTATAAGGTATTTTTAAGAAAGCGAATCATGGTCAAACCGTAGATTCACTGTACAAAATGGTATCCCACGTGAAGGTGCAATTGAAAACAGTTTAAATAGAAATAAAGAAAAAACCGAAAAAACCCTCGCTTACATAACGTTTTTTCAAATCCAGTTTGTTTTAGACGCATTTGCGGGAAATGTTAAGCTTGAGTAAATGTCAGTATTCAAAAAACAATTTAACAATTTCTTGATGAAAATATATATGGCCAAATCAATTATATAAAATTGCTTCGGAAATATTAAGAGTAAAAGTAGTTAATTCATTTGTAGACTTCGTTTTGTTTAAATATACCCGCCAAAATGAAATATATCGATATTAAGGCATTTTTAAGAAGAATGATGGTCACATCCTAAGGACACACCAGCGACACTGTACAGAATGGAAGACGATGTGAACGTGCAGCTGAAAAGCGTGTAATTAGAAATAAAGAAAGCCCTACAAAACCGAAACAAACCTTCTTTTACACATTGAATTTTTTCTATGTATACTTACGTTTTTTTAATGAACACGCGGGTAAATTTGAAAAGCTTAAAGACCATATTTTATATTTATAACTTTCTTCTACAAGCTCTGTGCTTTCGCTCAGTTTACTCTGGCTTGAAGTCAATGTATGGAACAATTTCTTGCAGTTTTCCGACTTTCCGGTAATTTAACAGATTACATTCAAAGAGTTTGATTGGAATAAACGGTTTGACCCTGTCCACTTGGTTGAATTTTTTTAAATCCCCAAAATTAATTTTCTGTGTATTCTACCTATAAAGTTAGACAATTTCGTAATTTATTTGGCGACCTTTCTAATGTTTAATTACTGTGAGTGGTTTATAGTTGTGAACAAACGCAACTTTTTCGGACCTAGAGCCAGCCAACTCACACTAATTAAACATTAGAAAGGTCGAAAAATATATTACAAATCTATATAAGAGACGGCACGCTCTCTTTTTTGTAAATGAAACTAACAAAAGTTTCAAGAAACAACGCAAAAAACGCTTTTTTGAATGCTTCGCATTTCAAAATTAACGGGCACTTCTAAGTTCGCTCAAAAGTTCAGGCTTTTGCACTTAAAAAGTTCAGCCCTAAGCTTAAGCATTACCACCAGAAAGATGAAAGCACTCATTGCTTGTCTATTTTTGCTTTCATTGCTTTTAGCAGTTCCCAACTGATCTAAGCAATGATTGTATGGTGAGGCAGTTGGCAATCATGCTTTCTTCAGCGAAAAGCCTACTGAAGAGTCGTTAGGGATAACGATGAAACAGTTCTGTATAGGCAACCAGCTCTTTTTGGTGGTACAATGCATAAGTTGCTTACAGTTGTGAACAAACAGTTGTGAGCAAGTTCGGACCTAGAGCCAGTCAACTCACAACTTAGACAATTTCTTTAAAATCAGCTGAAGAATAACTCACCCCGAAATTTTCTGGAAAGCTTTCGAACTTGAGCATGATACTCGACCACAATCCTCACGTAGCATCAAATATCATATTTAGATAACACAACATTATCCACACACATATCGCTTTTTGTAATAACATAAAATATTAATAGCGACAGTGACAAGGATCACGATAGACTACACACCACTTGAAGAGGTCATTCGGTAGGAGTCACTTGACTTGCGTTGTCTGGAAAACCACTCATAAGACAAACGCAGATCAAATATACACACGCATGTGCCTTACAAACACATCGTTAGCTAAGTTAGGGTTAAGGGATGAAATATTTAGAACAAAAGCAACATCGCACGCAAGAGTGATTCAGTACAAATACAAATTTCCAACTGTGCTCATTAAAGTTGTATAGTCCTATATACAGGGAGGAATTTGTAAAATCCCAAAAAAATGACCTCCGATCAATATTTTCCGAAATTGGCTGCACTTTTGAAAGTCGAAAAAAACAGTGTCTACTTAATTCGTCGAATAAAAACATTATTTTTCCTGGAACTTTTATAGGCATTTTTTCGATTACAAAAAATATATATTTCCAACTCGGTGCCGCAGTTAAATCCTACAACATAAACAGCGACCCTCGAGCTTAGGTAGAATCGTTAACACTGCTGGCCATTTAAAATGTTGGCTACACAACTCAATTAAGCCTGTAAGTGACATGGTGTTGGGCCTATCCTCGTTTGCCTTTGGCACGACCCACAGACAAAAATTTGCCTGGCACTGTCGACCTGTCGAGTTAGGCCAATTGACGGCAGTACGTTTGGGCTGGCAGGTGTGCGATTCGTTTTGCCACTCCATTGCAATCCTCTGAATGAGTGTGTGTGTGTGTGTATACAGACAGTGGTGTGCGTCCGTGTGCGTGTTAATTACATTTGGCTTGCATTTTGGGTAAAGTTTGCACCAAAATTGAATTACAAGTTTTTCGCTTGCGAGCATTTAGTAAATGTTTTTATTCCATTTTAGAAACGGTTTGCATTGCTGCATTTACCTGAGTTTTGGGTGTTGGCCAAAGTTGCTGGCCAGTTATAACTCAAATAGTTTGAAAACCCTACCCCACCAACAGATATTTATGCCATTAATTCCATATGAGGTATTATGCTTGTGTTTCCTACAATAAAAAAAAGATTTATTATACTCTGTACCGAAGGTACATAAAGTATATTAAGTTTGTGCAAAAGAATGTAGCAGGGAGATGGAATCAATTCCGACCCTATAAAGTATATCTATTCTTGATCAGCATCAACAGCCGAGTCGAAATAGCCATGTCCGTTTGTCCGTCCATATGAACGAAGAGATCTCAGAGATGGTAAGAGATAGAGGTTTGACATGTATGGGCCACATATTTCTTATACTTACAGGCAGATCAAGTTTTTTTTAAATTTTTGCCGCGCCCACGCAGTTTGGAGGAGATGGAGATATTTAGGAATCAAGATTATTAATCGATTTGCCGAAGAAATGATAAAGATCGTATCTTACATCTCTGAATCAAACATACACACACTTACATACATTCAACTCTTAGCATTCTGTTAAACACCCAATCGGCAAGACTCTACTGCAATAAACCAAACCTAGATTTAATCTGTGTTTTATATTAAATCATTAACGTGGCCTTAAACGCCACTTGGTAACAGTAGTGGTGCATAATCTAATAGTAAAGTTATGACCAAACGAGAGTTCGCTGCCGCTGCGCAGCAATAGCGCTGCTTTCAGCAGATCCTGCGGGTACAGAGTATATTACAGTCAGGCTTGACCGACTTCGTGCTTGTTTTTAAGATGAATTGATTAATTTGTTGCCTACTTTCGGCTCACTTTTTGTTTTTGTTCCTTGCCTTCAGCGCGTAAGTAAGAACGAATGACCAACGAGCCGCAACCAAAGGCTTGTAAAGGGAGCGACAATATAATTTAAATTTATTTAACTGCCAACTTGTTAAAATCGTAAAAAAACACACTCTCTCACACACACATTCACCGCGAAACGCAGAACAACAACATTAAGTAGCTCATTAAATTTCCTTCACCAAACCACACACACACACAAGTCAGTCCCTCTGTCCATTCAAACTGACTTCTTTCATTTTTATTTCGTGTAAGTAGGAAATATTATGTTAGTAGAAAAACGGCGCCAAAAGCAAAACGACAGCCAAAGGAAATGTTGGCGGTTGGTGGCGACGCCAAAATGTGGGCTAGCTGTAAAAGTCCCGTAAGTGTATTTTTATTGCGTATAAAATGCATTTTGCAATGCTACACACACACACACACCCATGCATATATACAGAAGACTCAAGTGGTGAGCGGAAGTTACGACCAAACGGACCATGGACCAGAACCGCAAGCAACTTACACACACTCGGAAAGAGTTTCAGCTACAAAAAAAAAAAAGAAGAAATAAATGTTGATGATCAAAATTATGCAGTGTGCCAGTTACGAGTATTTGTACGAGAACTAAATACTCTTTGACTTTAAGGATTTGGCTAAAAAAAGGAAACTAAATCTTAGCGACAAAAAGAAGAATAGAGCTTACTTAATGAAATCAATCATCAAATTGTATTACTTTTTATATCTGACTTAAATGACTTCTATGACCAATTTGTATGCAACTTTTGCATTGTTGCAAAAGAATTTCGAAAGCTGGTTAAAAATTTACTCCTTGCCTAAAAGGTTTTCTTCTTCGTTGATCGAATTTAAGTCTTTGCAGATAAATTTCTATGAAAGCAACTGAACTCGACAGCAAAGCTTGTTACCTTTCCGTTTCTAGGGCATATGTGTTTGCGTGTGTGTGAAAAGCAAGTGAGCTGACAAAGGCAGTGATTGCACAGGATTGCTATTTGCTGGTTAAATATGTTTGTAGCAAAACTTAAACAGCATATCGTACCACAAAGTTGTAAATAAGTGTTTACAGAGAATGAAGTGAGTGTGAAATTTCCTGAATGCAGCAGAAAGATAAAAGAGGGTAATTATCAAATGTGAACACTTTTTACCATTCCGAAACTCAATGTATACATTTGGATTTATGAAAGCCAGTTTTAGCTCTGGGGGTTGTTCCAGAAATTTCAATACAGAGATTTCCAGAACCTAATGGGGTTGTATGTAGCGAGGTAAAGTTGCTGACCTGCGAAGCAAGGATACTGGGTCTCAAATCGACTCACAACTCCTCGTTGGTGAGCACTGATAACAGAGCGTTGCATCTGCAAAGCTTCTAAATGAAATGAAACTAAAACTCCACCAATGAAAACTGCGACAGAAAAGCCTCGGCCCATGACCCATGCAAACGTTAAAAGGACCACGATTTGAGCATATGCACCAGGAATGTTCGCATCCTCAACAGAAAAGGTGCTGATAGCCAGTTGGTGCATGTCCTCGAGAGATATTCATCGGACGTTAGCGCACTTCAGTAAATGCGATGGATTGGATTGGAACCAATACAAACTGGGAGATTTACTACAGCGCACATGCTTCCCAGCACGAGTTTGGGTACGGCTTCGTAGTCAGTGAAAGAATTCGTCGCTCTGTCATCAGCTTCACACCAGTAGCGACTATCTGTGGACACGCCCCAAAGGAAGATAAAAAACGAACTCTATAAGCGCCTGGAACAACTATATGAGCGCTGCCCCGATCGTGACATATAGAGCGAGATAAACGACTTTAACGCAAAAATCGGAAAAGAAGGAGTTTTTGGCTCTACGGTCGGCCGATTTAGCCTTCATGAAACTACCTCCAATAATGGAGAGAGGATAATAGACTTTGCTGCGGGCAGGAATATGGTCGTTGGTAGTACCAGATTTGAACATCGCTACAATCATAAGGCGACCTGGAAGTCCCCTAATCAATTAACTCGAAACCAAATTAAACACGTTGTGATGGACGGAAAACATTCATCGAATGTACTAGTGCCAATATTAACTGGAATCACTACGTTGTTGCAGCCTAGCGCAGTGTGGCACATGCCTCACGCTATAGCCTCACGCGAAAGCTAAATGTCGAGAGGCTGCAATTACAAGGGACCCCTGAAGCCTACACAGCTAAACTCACCCAACTGCTCAGGGAAATCTCACCATTCCCTTCTGTTATATCACATTTCACACTCCATGAGATTGGCTGCCAAGGAGATACTCGAATACGCCGAGTTCTCTCGAAAGCAGTCTTGATGCGCTGAGGAGTGCCGCCGCGCTTCTGCAGAGAAAGACGTTGCCTACAGGAGAACTCTGCACATATTTATATCACAACCGCTCAACGGTATCGGCCGCCGCTACCATCGCCCGCCAGTCGCCTCTGTTTCGTGCGAGCTGGCGCCAGTTTTTCACACCTAGCTTGGCAATGTCTTCCAATCTCTGTTTCTGTCCTCCCCTCGTGCCTTTTCTCCGAACGTCTTTTTTCTTGAAATTGTACATCATTCTTGCTGGTGCTTACATGTCCTATCCAGCGCAGCCGCTGTCGTTTAATGCGCTTGGCTAGACTGGTGTCGCCATAGAGGCTCTTATAGAGCGTGGTTCTTTCGGATGCGAAGTTCATCGCCAACTTTAAAAGGTCCATAAATCCTTCGAAGAATCTCTCGCTCGAAAACGCCAAACGCGGTCTCATATGCTGCTGTTAATGTCCATGCTTCTGCGCCGTATTGCAGGAGTGGAATGATAAGCGTCTTGTATAGCGCTATTTTGGTTTTCGAGAGAGTGCTCTGCTCTTGAACTCCTTACTGAGCCCGTAGTATTATCGGTTTGCAAGAGTAATTCTTCTTTAGAATTCCAGACTGGTGTAGTTATCGCTGGTTATCTATGTTCCGAGGTAAACAAAATCCTTTACAACCTCAAAGCGGTACTCTGCCATTGTAACAGATTGTCCCCGACTTGTTGATTCAATGCGCGTGGATACTAGGTACTTCGTCTGGTCTTCGTTTACATCTAAGCTCATCAGTTAAGACTGCTTCACTATTTCTGAAAACGCCCTGCTTACCGCCCGTTTGGTTTTGCCGATAATGTCAATATTATCGGCGTAGGCGAGTACCATTAAATTTTTACGAAAAATGGTGCCCCATCTGTTGGCAATTGGGCACTGGCGCAGTATATACTCTATCAGCAGATTAAAGAAGTCACACGATAAGGTATCGCCCTGTCTAAAACCTCTTACTGCTCTATAGAGTTCTAGTATGGTGGCCAGCACTCGAGAAACCGTCAGTACTGACCACTTTACACAAGGTACAGAGTAGTGCTGAAATTTGTATGAGTGGCGCCCTCCGAACCACCCCAACGAAAGCACTAAACACCATATTTCATCTTCTTACCCTGGTCTTGATGTGTAAACAGCTAGCGGGCATTACAGCCTTGAGATTAACCTAGGACACTCAACTATACTAACCCGCCATTTCAGACTGTTGTATACCCACAACGTCATTCCAGAAACTTTATGACGTCAATATCCCTAGTGGACGCGACTGGGATAACTTGCCCCACAGTAGAGCTAATGCCATCAATATCTACACTGATGGGTCTAAGCTCCATGTAGGAGTGGGAGTTTTCTCCACCGACTTAAATATGGAAATCTCATTCCGTCTCCCTGATCATTGCAGTGTGAACCAAGCAGAATTGGTGGCCATCCAGGAGGCCGCCAAATACCTTAGCACACTCATGATCGAAGAAGGGAACATAAAAATTTACTCCGATAGTCAAGCCGCTTTAAGGGCTCTTGATTCCTACACCAATAACGCCAAGACACTCACGGAATGTGGTCGGGCGTGGCGTACCAGTTGTGTGTGGCTGCTGGTGCGGGAGGTTGTGGGTTCGATCCCGCTTCGGACCTTCTAATAGAAAAAGTCTTTTCTTTCTTTAGAAAAAAGCTTTCACTCACCCGATCACCTTCACCAGCTACTGGCGCCTGGCGCTGGCGGCAAAAATTCTCTAACTATTGCCGTTCGGATTCGGCGTTAAGCTGTAGGTCCCTTTCTCTTGTGCGAAAAATTATAAGCACACACGCCAAGAGATTGAGAGAAGCTTGGCCCTGTTCCTCCTGGAGGTGCTGTTTGAGCCAATTTTACTTTTACTTTACTCACGGAATGCCGTAGATCCTTAAATGTGATCGCTCAGCATCTCCGAATCCAGCTCATCTGGGTACCTGGACACCGTTACATTGAGGGTAACGAGTCAGCCGACAAACTGGCAAGACAGGGTACTACCATTCAGCTCCTTCCGGAAAAGAGCTTGATAGGGATGCCCTTAGCCTCAAGCTAATCACAAGGAATGAAAGCTGGCGCCTGGCTAGGGAACCATGGAATAACCTTCCGGCTTGCGCTGTAGCTAGAGTCACGTGGCCCTCGTTTAACCTGAAACGAACCAATAGTCTTTTGCGCCAAAGTAGGGAAAATATCTCACTTCTGGTTGGGGCCCTAACGGGTCACTGCCTCAGCGGCAGGCATGCAGCACGCTTGGGCGTCGCTCACAACGACTTCAGTAGAAGCAGCAAGTGCGAGGAAGAGGAGGAGACATTACTGCATCTTCTTTGCCATTGCCCAGCTCTTAGTAGAAATAGACTCAAAACTCTTGGTCACCCCGAGGTAGAGATTCCGTCTCTACTGAAATTTTTAGCGTTGTCACAATGGTTCAGTCGGGAGGAACCGCCCCTGGCTTAAATAGGGAATTAAATGGTATCGCAATGGGCCTATCTCGGCCTAAGTCTAGATATCTCAACCATCTTAACCTAACCTAACCAAAGGTTCGTGCGAGCTGGCACCAGTTGTTCACACCTAGTTTGGCAATGTCTTCCCGCACCTGATCTTCCAATCTCTGTTTCTGCCCTCCCGGCAGTATATATAACGGCTTAAGATGTTCACAAATAATACACGACAGAACCTTATATGCAGTGAAAGAATGATCACACGGTAGTTGGCGCAAACTGTAGGGTCTCCTTTTTTTTAAAAATTGGTCAAAGTACACTTCCAATCGTCGGGCATACTTTCGTCGGACCAAACTCGTCAATGGAGTTGGTGCTTGCACCTTACCAATGCCTCGCCTCCAGCCTTGAACAATTTAGCGGGTAGTCAGCACCAGCTGATATGTTGTTCTTTAGCCTTTATATGGCTTAACAGACTTCGTGATGGTACGGTGGGTGTATCTCTATGTTGTCGATTGGTGGCATTGCTACTTCTCTAGAGGCGGCATTGTGTTTGTCATCGCCTCCGAGCTGGTTGAAGAATTAGCTTCTCCATTTGTCTAGTGCCACTTGCGGATCTGTGACCAGATCCCGTGTTCGTCCTTGCATTGTATAACTCCGGGCTTAAAACCTTCAGTTAATTGCTTAAACTTTTGATCAAATTTTCGAGTCTCGTTCATGCCGAATAGCATCTCGACTACCTCACGCATGTGCTTTTCCTCCTAATTCTTTTTCCTTCTAAAACAGCGTTGGCCAACGAGAGCGCGGCCAAAAAGTGAGAGTGTATTAGTGTGCGAAAATAAAGCTTCGTGAATTTGCCTCGACCTGACAGCATTAAAGGCTAGCTTTTTGCTCTCTTCTTCTCAGCTGCGGCATGCACTCGGCTCGTATATGTGTAAATAGCAAAATGTCTTCGCCCCCAGGTGGTACGGGTACTGGTGGTCTTTTTCCGGTCGGTTTTCTCTTTCCATTTCTTGTGGTTGTAGTTGCTTCAGAAATATTTTCTTCATTTGTATTATTGTCTCTGTACGCCGCTGTAAGCTGGCTGGTACAAACTTAGGCTAGATTTACATAGCGTCACACTGTGACAGTGTTGTCTGTGACCTTCTGTGACAAAAGTACTCAGAAGTCAAAAGTACTTACATTGGCGTCACAGAAATTGCATGTCACAGCGCTGTGACTTGTTTTCGCAAAAACACAAAATAAAGTTGTTGCAGTTTGACAGAAAAACGAACATGCACAATATGCTTGTCACAGGAAAAATAGTTCAAATGAGATAATTTTGAGCTGTGACGCCAAATGAGTACTGGTGTTCCCATTGAAAAGTACTCATTCCAGGCATGTGCCGTTCATATTGCGCTGTGCCAATGAAATGTGACGTTTTGTGCTCCAATGTAAGCGCACTATTTGGCCAAATGGATTAAGATTCTATTCAAATGTTGAGGTCTTCTGTAAAACGCAATGCCTTGATTAATGGTACAAATTACAGGACTGTAGTATTAATTCAGTTTATTTGCAAATATGACGTTTTCCAGCTTTCAGCCTCAAACTTAAGGGCTGTCAATTGCAATTGGCATATTAACATGCATCTAGCTGGCCTGGTCATGTCAGCGTTCTATGTATTGAGCGCACAAAGTTACATGGGCATTTGAGTTGACTGACTTCTCTGTTGCTGTCACTTGAAGCGTAATTAATTATACTTTCGGTGGGTCTGCTTTTGGCAACATATGCTTTGGTCTGGCCAACTTAAAAAAAATAACAAACAATTTTATAATTTTAAAAGCGCACAGCCAAAAAACACAGACACCAGCACACGCTTGAATATGCCGGAAATTGGCGCACACCTTGCAGCCATGCAGTAACAATAATTTTAACAGGTTTTTTTTTTCTTTGTTGTGTTGCTATAAGCATCATAAAACCAGCGAATGACCAACGGCTGGACCATGTATGTAGGTGTACATATAGAAGGTTGGCTCTGTATACACAAAAAAAAGCAAAAGGCTCAGCAGGCGGAAATTATAATTTATGACTCAAAGTTGCGGATGCCAAAGAAATAACAGTGATTTTTTTGTGTGCAGGGATTTAATCCTTTTTTTAAGCTTTTAACAATTTTAATTAAAACGAAAAAGCCTTAATTGCTTGCTCTGAGTAAAATATTGCTAAAAAATGTCAAACTTTTTAATGCAAATCGTACCTGGTCACACTTCAATTAGCCCAGGCTTGAAGTATAACTTTTGTTAGCGCCATCAACTGTTTAACCAAATGCAACAAATTGTTGCACAGCAAATTCTATGATAAATGCAAACGTTGAATGCGACAAGCTGTCACATAAATCTTAACTATTTTGTTGCTAGTTTTGCTCTAACAAAATGAAAGCAAAAATAAAAAAAGTGCTCGCTGATTGATGAATTGAGCAAAACGTTACGCATACGCCATGTGAGAGACAGTTGGGTGTGGCAAAAAGCAACAAATATTCCTGCAATAATTTCATTTAACTTGCATACACCCAAATGTGTCCACTGCCCAAGCCACCATTTTTGATTTTTGTGCAAATTTATGACTTTGGCCTGAATAAACTCGGATAGGTGGCCCCATCACACAGGGGCCAAAGTGGATTTGGCAGCAATTTGAGTTTTTACACCCAAGGTTTAGACTTAGTTTTCGCTGCGAAAGCACCAAAAATGTCAATTCCCTTGACATGAAATTTAAAATTTTCCCAAATATTCAGCAGCAGAAAACATTTCCTGGAACCTGGCAAAATGGTTTGGTTTATTTCAATGTGTGTGTGTGTGTGTGCACATTTGATTGCCGCTACTGGCCATTTCTATTCAGTAGGAGTGGAAAATGGTCAGCTTCTAATGCGATTTTGTGCTGATTGTTTGGCCGCTGCTGCAGCTTTAGCCACATGATTTGCCGTTTTCAGCTCTAAAATTACGTTATTTACTTAGCATTTGCATTTTCACAATTTTTGGTATTTGCCCATGACAGTTGATTATGTTTGTAGTATACTCATTTCACGATAAGAATGAAAACCCATAATTATGATGATTTTGAGTTTTTGGTTTAAGAAATTTAAAGTTGATTTGGGCTACTGGCAAATTGAGCGTTACAAATTACAAACAACAGCAAGTTTCCGCTTTGCTTCGTTCCCTTGTTCTGATTTGGAATGCTGTTTTTACTTAACGGTCTGTTTTTAGCGTATGCAAATTCTCTCAGACAAAGCGAAAGTGTGCATTGTATTTTCAACCCAACAGAAATGCACTGCAAGAGTTGAGAAATTTAGATAAACTTTAAGATAGAATGTAAAGTATGAATAAATTTTAGGTATGAATAGCCAAATTTAAGTGTGAACAGGTTGAGTTTGACATCCCCACAGGTAAGTTAAGCACTCACCTCTGCAATTCTACTGCCACAACGAAAAGTTCCATATACAAAAAAAATATACTAAACTTTTTTGTGATCAAAACCCTAACGTGATCTCTAAGGGAAACTACAAAAAATACCAAAAATATGGCGGACATTTTAGATACACAAATTCGGCTAATCGGGTAAATTTTTTAATCATTTTCGCAACACAGACCTTGAACAGCTTTAACCATTTTTAAACTGTGCTTACTTTCTGAAGTGGTCTATCTTCTCATCAGGCCCTTAGCATGTGACACATTATACCCTATAGTATAGGGATGCCCAGAATGAGTTTACGGTCGCGTGACCGTAGAAATATAAAAAGAAATCCGGTTTTTGTTTATGGAAAGGTATACTTAACAAGGTAGCCGCACTCGCTCTCTCGCTCTCTTTGCTTACTTCTTAAATGTCACTCTGTAAGCAACCCTTGTGAGCGACGCTTCTGCGCCGACGAATTTTTTGGTGTTCAGCTTCTTATTTAGGAAGTTGATAGAGAGATAGTAGATAGATAGCGGCTACCTTGTTAAGTATATCTTGGTTGGAGATTCGCACGCGCCAACAACAAATTCTTCACTCAGAAAGAAAGAGAGGAGAGAACGCATATGAATATGTTGTTGCTTTACGTAGCCCATAAGTCACGCGTGAAATTCATACGCACCTGCTAACCCATTGCCTAACAGAAAAACGAAAGCGCGACTTGCGGAATGCTCTTGGGCACCCCTGCCCTATACCCATTGAAAATGGCTAAAAAGGGGATCATAAAGTTGTGCCAATGTAAGTAAAATACAGAAAGAATTATTTCCGAGCCTGCGCAACTTATTCCTTTAAGTCAAAGAGCCGCTCGTACAGCTCAGTAACTCAGCAGAAGTATTCGCACAATTGCCGAATCCCTAACCAATAACACAATCGCGTAACTGTTAGGAACTGATCTTTATTAGGTTTCGGTTGCTGGTTTTTATAGTTTAAGCTTTTGTACCTAATACATGAGACAACTGTAATTATAATTATACTTGATCTTATCCAATACATGTGATACATTTGTGTCTTATTTACTCAGTTGTTAAATTATATTACATCTCTTTCTTGAGCATTTTACTTGCCTTTATAATTATAATGTGGTGTTGCTCTTGCTTACTAAGTACAATATGTGTTTATATTTATCCTTTCTTGAAATCTATTTCCCCTCATGCACACATGTGGTGGTCTACCTAATTTGACCATATGCTGTTACATCGGCTGTGGCCGCGTGTGGTACCGCTGCATGGGATCATATTTTTGTTACGTCTTCTGGTGTTGAGTGCGAGGGTCACATGTTTAGTTATGAACAAAGCCTCCAAAGTATATAAATATATTCTTTAACAGCATCAACAGCCGAGTCGACTGTCCTACCGTCCGTCTGTCAGTATTTCTATACGAATCGCGTCGATCTAAGAGACGATAAGAGATAGAGCCACAAATTTTAAAATGTATTTAGTACCCAGATCAAGTTTGTTTCAGATTTGGAAAATTCTTCCTCCTCCTCCTTTTAACTGCGGAAAACTGTCAGAGCCTTTATTTTAGATCCGAGCAAAAACAACATATCTTGGAACAGGGTATTTTGCAGTTGGGGTACTCGACTACAGCACTCTTACTTGTGTTTGGATAGTTTTCGATAGTTTACATCAGGAAATCGAAGGCGACCATATCGGTTCGATATACCAGATAACAACTTTGGTTCATCGAACTATGGCCGTCTAAGAACATCGAAGCTGTGCAGTGCGCTACCTTGTAGTTATTGTATCACGTTAAGATGTGTAGTACACAGCTGTCAAAAATACAAGAAAGCGGGAATTCATTAAGCTTTAAAATAATTGCTCAATCATTAACATTTTGATCTATAAATATTGAATTTAAATGCATTTCTTGCTATCACGTGTCTTTAAGATGCAATGAGAGCATCTGAAGACAGCGTTAACTTATTTAATGAATCTCCGTTCTGTCATTTTCTTGACAATTTCCCATCTACGAATATCTAAATCAGCGATGTCCAGCCGTATGCTTTTTGGGTACGTTTTGTTTGTGTAATTGCACCGAAGAAAGGAAATCAATGATCGTGTATACATGCAGGGCGCGAGGTATACAAAACGATTTCGTGTGTATGCGTCGCGTAGAACAAAAACCGGTTTTGTTCTGTTCTTTGATTGGTGTTTGCACGCGCAAGCAAACTGACCAACAACAATTTCATGTGGTTTTGTTTGTTGCCTTACCCAATTTCAACGTGATTTTCATATTGGTATTGGTGCTTTTCTATGTAAGTATTGGTATGTGCTCTGCCGTATGCTGCTTTTGAGCATGCCTGATCTAAACCTTCCGCTTTTTGGGAGTCCTCAGACAATTGGCAAGCACTGGAACTCGAAATATCGTATGTCATGTGCACTGTTATGAATAACATTGAAACTTTCTTGAACTTTTTATATGGAGAATATGGAGAAGGCAACATGTTTATATGGAGAATATGGAACAACGAAAAACAGAAGAATTTAGGTGTTTGTTTCTTTTTAAAGTAAACTTTACGTACTTTTAATAGAGACCAATAAATTAGCAAACGGTTGCATAATTTACCACAAAATCAACTCCTAAGATGGTACAATTTACCAAAAGTTAGAGTATTTTATTGCTTACTGAAAAACTGTTAACATTATTCACAAGAAGCTGTCAAATTTTATAAAATTTCATTTTATAAAACGCTTCTGCCAAAATTTGTTTTTTACTATGTTTTTCGGCCTCACGTCATACTGTGAAAGTCTTCAGACTTGAATCATATTCCTTGTAGACCGATGGTACCGGCAGAAGAAACTTATAACGATTATACCGATGCTACCAATCGAGAGTTGACACACAGAATACCTTTAAAAATTGAGTTTTCCGATCGTTTCAAAGTATCGCAATTGTCGATTCAGTAGCTGAAGTTCCAGCTGTAAACTATCAGACTGGTTTTTAATTCCTTTTCCACGCCTGCTTATAGAAAGCGGAGTTGCTTTCTTTTCACACAGCATCAAACCAACAAAGTTTATAAATTTTGTAGTCCAAGATGTACATATATCGATATTTTAGTGTTAAGTTATTTTTAAGACATCGAAAGATGGCACACCGTAGGCAGACACTGTTAATAAAATGGAGACACAGACAGACATAGAGACAAAAATAAAAACTTGTACCTACAAACCGTGAAGAGACAACCCTTATTGACATTGTAAATAGAAAACCGTGTAAATAGTGTTCAAATAACAACCCAAAAACTGGAAAAAAGCCTCGTTTACAGTTTGAAAGGTTTTTTTTTTAATAGTAATTGCCAAACAAAGCAATGCAGAGACACAACATTAACTCCAAAAATGTTATTGCAAGCAGGGCGGCAGCATCTCTAGAAAGGTGCAAATCTATTGGATTCCCAGCCACCGGGGCATTGATGGAAACGAAATGGCTGAGAGTCTTGCAAAAGCCGGAACCGCACTAAACCAAGAAGCAACACTAAACATATCTATCTCCGTACAGACGCTATACAGCAAGATGGAGGAGATAACGGAGAAAGAAGCAGAGGAAAAGTGGAAGGACACAACCGGCTGCAGAATCTCAAAAATCATGTGCAAGACAAGAGACAAAAAACTCACGCACTATATGCTACAGCTCCAAAGAAGAGACTGTAGACTGCTTATAGGCATACTAACTGGTCACTGCCTAGCAGCTGCTCACGCGAACAAACTAGCCATCACGACAGCGGACAACTGCAGGAAATGTAAGGAACCTGTAGTCGTCGAAACTCTGGAACACCTCATCTGCAGCTGCCCAGCGATCGCTAAGACAAGTTTAAGACATCTGCACTACCCAAGTCTCAGCTCTCTTGAAGAGGGGGCAAGGAAGTCTACCAAGCAACTGTTGGCATTTACCAAAACGTCAAAGATCCTCTTGGATTTCTAATGGTACCCAGAAAAAACGCACCGGCCTCACTAAGGACCGTAAGGTCTATGCCAGCCGGAACTATCTACCTACCTAATTGCCAAACAGCGCACTCGTACATTTGTTAGTTGTAAATAAAGTACATTTTTCTTAATTCTGTGATCAATTTTGAAATTAATAGTGCACTTTGATATGCATTTTAGTCTTTAATTACCTGTCCTAAAAAGTTTTAAAGGAATTTTAAGAGATGGCTTTACTTGTATTAAATCGTATCGGGCAATGTTGCAATTAACTTCATTTTAAAGTTTCATCATTAGGCAGTCTTTTTTAGTATGTGCCGTTTCGCTGAAGTGTAAACAACATAGTTTTTGTGTGCTCCAAATATGCCAACTTTTGTGCCAACAAAACACAATTTGAGGGAAAGTTTACTTTTCTGCTTTCATTTGAAGAAAAATGCAGCTCCAAGCATAAAAAATCATACCGGCCGCAAAGCCATGCGCCAATTATAAAGGTGAATGCAGCAGAGCATCGAAAGCTAATTTGCATATATTGCACCAACAACCCAAAGCAGACCAAAAATTAAATATTTTATTATTTTTCGGCAATGGGATTCAAGAAAATTTTCACTTTTAATGTAATTTAGGATGTAAAGAGTGCAAACATATGAAGAAATAACCTGGATCCGGAGAAAAATTCAACTTATAGCAGTCTAAAGTAAGAGCTAAATCAAAGTATGAAATTGTGGGTCGCACAGCCAAATCATATCGTGCGCTGGCAAATAGCTATAATTTAAGTGACAAAACTATAAAAAAAACCGTACCTACTGTTTCTGAACAGCAAAGGAAGACCATAAATCATAGGCTAACAGCACTTTAAATAAATTTGTTCTCTTCAAACTCGTCAAAAGTTTGTATTATGGATAACGAGACTTATTTCACAGAAGAGGGCCACGAGTGGACACCCATATACTATTTCAAGCTTCCTAACAGTAAACCACCTGTAAATGTCACTCAAATCACAATAACCAAGTATCCTAAGAAAGTTTTACTGCGGCTGTCCATAAGTGAACGTGGCATCAGCAAACCCGTCGTTTTCAAGGCAGAATTAGCCGTTAATACAACGATTTACAAAGACCATTGCCTTCCAGTGCTTCAAAAATATATTGAAAAGCATCATGCGAATGACACACGGTCTTTTGGCACGATTTAGCATCTGCTAAATCGCTGGAGGCACTTGATATATTAAATATACAATATGTTCCCAAATTGCAAACCCCCCCAAAGTACCCCAATTAAGGACAATTGAAAATTTTTGGTCCAATTCGAAAAAAAAGATCTACGGCAAAGGATATAAGACCAAAAACATCAATTGATTGATCTTAAAAATCAAAAGGGAGCTTGCGAAAATCGATACAAGCGAAATTCAAAAGGTGATGCGCAAAGTTCCCCAAAATATAAGGAAGACTGATCATAAAATTTTTATGTAAAATTACTTTAAAGTGTAAATAAAAACATATCCAGAATATAAGTTTCTTGGATATCAAATGTATTTTCTCCTACTCTTAAAGAGTTTGTTCGTAATTCATTCCACATACCTTATTCACGGTGGCAAGGTCATGCGCTGCTGGGGCCAATTGAGCGTGGTGTACAATGAACAGGGCAACTCTACCGAACTCGATTGAGGCCTTTGAGCCGAGCATTGAAGCGAAAACGGCCAGAATACGAGCAAAGGCACGACATGGTAAAGTTGCAATATGACAACGCTCGGCCATGTAGCGCAGCCGGGTCCTAACCCACCCACACATAGCCACTTCCGACAACTATTTGTTTTCGTCGATGACGCATGCCCTTGTGGATCAGCTCTTTTGAGGAACTACAAAGTTAAATCGATTCGTGGATTGCATCAAAAGAAGCATCGTTTTATCCAGATATTATTCGAAACTTGCAAGAAAGATGCAAAAAAGTAGTGGCTAGCTGGACAATATTTTGGAAAATGAATTTGTAACAAATTTCTCACAATACAGCGCCCAACTTGAAAACATAAAACTTAAAAACTTTTTATATATATTCTAAGATATTCGGGCTAAAAAATTCGGTAAAATTCGAAAAAACTTTATTTGCATTAGTTTATTATCATGATATTAAAAATACACTTTTAGGGCGTCAAACAAGCTATCGCCCGCTAAAATCTGTTTGAAAACGGCTTAGTTATAGACTTTAAAGCCAGCCCGCCAAAATGTTTCTTTCCACACTAAAATCTGTTAAAGTGCTCTGTTAAGCTTCTGTTAAAATCGGTGCTGCAATGTTGTCTGCAGCGCCCCGCATATAACCATATACAAACTGTCAGAACTGATAACAATATCAATGAGTTCAACCAACTGAAATAATTGATCAACCAGGTTATTCGATTCCAAATCTCATTGAGAATTAATGACAGAGCATCAACCTGCTGCACATTTGCACGGTATGAACTGGCTTTGTTCTATGCCTTTGCAACTAACTTGACGAAATTATAATCTCCCTTTGGCAACTAGGTAAGCTTATTCAACTGAAACTACTTGTTCAATCCTTTGTGCATTATTAGCATTGACGCACTCAAAGCATGCTGTGGGGAATGCTTCACTTTATGCGCCTTCCTTTCAAGCATACTTATGGCGGGGGGGCGGAATTGCAAGACTGTTTAAAATGTTCGCCGGACCAAGGACTCCTTCAGCCGGCAGGCATCATTAACCTTAGCTGCACCCCCATTGTTTTTGCTTAGCCCAACAATTTAAGGCCGCATAATGGAAATGCATTGCCAAATTACGTAGAAAATCGCTGTGAATGCTAAAAAGAAACAGAACCTTCTGGCAAGTAGCAGGCGAACCATTTTAATTACCGCAAAGCGCATTACGTATACGCAGCGCGGCAGCTGCAGATAAAATCGCATTCAATGCAAGTTAATTAAAATTGCTCCCAAAATAGAACGAAAATAACAACAAACTAACTCGTCTTGACTTTAATTAAAACTTAATTTGAACAAAAGATATTTGGTTTGCTTCTCCTAGGGCTGCAAGCTGCCCTCAATCCAGTCCATGTAGTCCGCCACGCGCGTATAAACTCCCGGCCAGCCCTCGAGGCCGCAGCGATTGCCAAATGAGACCACACCCTCCAAAAACCAGGCCTCGTCGTGGCCACGACGCATCAAAGGGCCACCGGAATCGCCATCACAACTATCGCGTGAGAATTCGCCGCCGGCGCAGAGTTGCGAATCGACAATATTAATGCGACGAGTGGCAAATTTGCTGGCACACTCGTCATGATCGGTGACAGGCAGCGATAGGCGTTGTTTGATGTTGCTCTGACGTGCTACACAAGTCGAGTGATTAGCAAAACAAATAGTACAAAGTAACAGCGCCAGCTTACCCAACAAAGTGCGTCCCCAGCCGCTGACCACCAGGTGTTCTCCTTGGTTGATGGCCTGCCTCGTGCTTGCCACTGGCAAACAAACCGGCTGTATGTACTCATTGAGCTGCACTGGTTGACTCAGACGCAGTAAGGCAATATCATGATGACGATCTCTGTTCTTATCATCATACTGTGGATGTGGTATCACTAGCTCAATTCCCAGCTCTATAATCGCTGGATTGCAATCTGCCTTGATGCAATCCTTGTCTTTGCTTAAGTCATACTCGCCCAAGCGTACCGTAGTGCTAATAAAATGATTGTTTTTTAATAAAATAAAGTTTCAAGATAGTTAACCAACACTTACAGATGACCCACTTGGGTCTCTATTGCGCCAATCACACAATGGGCTGCGGTCAGCACATAACGATTGTTAATCAAACTTCCGCCACAATTGAGCAAACGCTGTCCCCTGGCTAAAGAATTAACTCAAAATTTACAAATCATTTCAAATATTGTCCCTACTCACGATTCACATACTCCAACAGCACCATCCAAGTGAACTCATCCAAGGCCGTGTCATTGCCATTGTAAACCCTATCGCTGAATGAATGTGGTCCACATTTTGGTGGCATGGGCAACAAATTGCTACCCCCACCCCGTTGTCCACCCGTATTACTCGTTGTTGGTCTGGGTCTTCTGGTAGTCTCTATGGGTCTACTTGTGGTTGTTACTTCACGTCCCGCATAGTTCTTATCACGTGTACAGCAAACATGCGGAGCGCGGCCAAAACCATTGGAACATTGCGAATCTCTGAGAAACATTCGCTCGTCATTGGTTAAAGTAATCTCTTGTACAATTTCAAGTAAGCTGGGACAGTCGTAGATGGAAACGCAGTAGCCGATATTCCGATTGGGATTAGAACAACCTGGAAAAGAGGAGAATTTCATTTTTTTTTTAATAAGCATGGGATAAATCGATGCATTGTTAGTGGGTGTAGTGAGTAAACAGCGTAAGCGATTCCCACAACTCGTGAGAAGTAGAGGTAAATTTTTCTATAATTTGTTTTATTGCAAAGAAACTTCAAAAATTAATTCGAAATATAATAATTTGCTAGTTTTTAAATTTCTAGAGCGAAAGTCTTTGAACGGACGTTCAACTGGGCGACAAAAATTAGAGTATCGAGTACTGTGTGTCGAGCACTGAGTATCGAGTATTAAGTATCGAGTACTAAGTATCTAGTATTGAGATATCTAGTTACTGAGTATCAAGTACTGAGTATCAAAGTACGAAGTATGGATCAACTGAGTATCGAGTACTGAGTATCGAGCACTGAGTATTGAGTATTGAGTAGCTAGTACTGAGTATCTAGTAATGAGTATCGAGTAGCTGAGTATCGAGTACTAAGTATCAAGTAATAAGTATCTAGCACTGAGTATCAAGTAGTACGGAGTATCGAGTACTACACCGAGAAATAGATTGGTATGAAATGGCAGTCTTTTCCACATATTTATACCCTTACAGAGGGTATATTAAAATTGTTCAGATGTTTGTGACGCATTGAAGGTAGCGTCTCCGACCACATAAAGCATATATATAAGGAGCTTACGAGCGCGTGGAAGCCAATACGGAGAAAACGGATTTTTATTTGTGTGTACGTGTGTGTGGTTGTTGCTGACAACGCATAAGAAACATGGTTGCTGCGTTCGAGTTTGTGGGATACATAGGAGAGAGTGAAGAGAGACACATATGAAATTGTTGTTGCAGACCTTCGCTCGGAAAAAAACAGAGGAGAGCACGCGAATGAAATTGGTTTTGCTTTTTATAATCTTATGGCCGCGTGAATCGTATCCGCGCTGGCCTTTACTTTGAGCAAAGCAAAAACTAATGCGTGGCTTGCGGGATAGGCTTGGGCACCCCTGATGTATATTATATTCTTGATCAGCATGACGAGCTGAGTTGAAATAGCCTCCGTCCGTCAGTCCATCCGTCTGTTTCTATGCTGTCTCCTCCATCAAAGATATCTTAACCAAACTTTCCTCGAAGTCTTTGGGCAAAAATACGCTGCACATTTATCGGGACCGGCCGGATCGGATGACTATAGCATATGACTAAGATCAAATTGATATGTTCGAAAATATAACGACGATATTTTCGAACATATCATTAGGATATTTTTATGATTATCTGAATTTTTTCGTCGTATCAATTATGTAACATCAATATCATACTTAATATTATTATTGGTAGTGATTTTTCATATGTATATTTTGTTGCAATTTTGCCACAAATTAACTTTTTACATATTTATGAACATACGTACATAAAATTAGTTATTCAAACAAATAATAAACTGAATTTCGAACACTAATTGATATTAAAGTCATATCATTATAACATTTTCGGGATTCTTCTAAAACGTGTTAATTCCACTTCGAAAAAATTATATTACTTTGAAAAGATATTTTTTTGTATTCAATTGATATGTCAAAGCATGATATTTTTAAATGTTCATTTTAACCAGGTGATATCAAAACCAACCAGACCTGGTTTTTCTCTGTGTAAGTATCAATTACTGAGTATCGATTACTGAGTATCAAATACAGAGTATCGATTACTAAGTATCGGTTACACTGACGCAAACACACACACACAAATAAGTGAAAGCAGGAGAACTGCTTCACAGCATTTATAAATCAGATTTTATTTCTTATACAATACTGGAAGTTCCGCGGAGCCCGAAATGAACTTGATATATCGATGTAATTTCTCCTTCGACGAGCTATTAGGGTTTTGTACACTTCATCAGTAACCATTCGATTACTCCAAAACGATCAGTCACTACTTTTCTGTGCTTCCCTAGCTTTTCGTCAGACCATATGAACAAGAAACACTTGCCTCATCACCAAAAAAGTTAGAAATTCGCTCAAGTCCGACTGTAATATACAGTAACGCTTGTATTCACAACAAACTTCAGCTGACCGTTAAATTTATTTTGAATTGCGAATATCGTAAGGGTAAAGCGCCATCCATCGGTAGCGATATAGAGAAAGTAGTGCAAAGACAAGGAGCGAAAATTATTTGCTATGCCTTTCTCTCAAGATGGCCACTTTCACCACACCATGGTAAAAGGTTCCCTCCAGAACTTCAGCGTCACAGTCGTTCTATTCCTCTTTGAATTGTGCTCCAGACCAGTTGTGTTCGCGCTTACAACTCCGACCATTTTCATCCCAAAGTAAAAGTTTTTAAGCGAAAAAGTATAAGTGTCGCGAGTGGTCTTCGACAATCAAGTGGAGCAACATATAAGGAGAACGAAAAGAAAAGCATTTCGTTGGCGCTAAGCCTAGCAATAGGGTGAGTTAAATTTTGTCCTCAGTTTGAGTGGATTCTGTCCACTTGTAGAGGCTGGATTCAACTTGGATTGATTTCCAGGTTTGGCGCCCTATCTGGAGTCAAAAATTAAACCCTTGTCCAAGATGGATTAAGCTTAAGTTGAGTGGCGGAGCTACAAGCGCTTTTGGAGTTACTTTGAAAGTCGGCAAAACTCCACCTTGAGCCCCCATTTCCAACGCAACCAAGCGAGTGTTCCCAAAATATTCACTCGAGTTTTTTTTTGTGAGCGCAGCCCTGCTAAATCGTCTTCGTGGGAGGAGGTTCAGTCTGCGATCGAGTGTGGTGTGGCTATCATTGCCGACAAGAAATCGATTTTTTTACATTCGGGTCGGATAATCGTTAAAGTTGTCAAAAAGGTCGAAAAGTACACTAAAGCCCAGACGAAGTCCCGAAGAAGTCCCGTTTTATTCGAGCGTATAAAAGTGCTGGTGGCCTGTGGGACCGACGACGGTTCAAAGTTCGATCAAAAGGAAGGAACGAAGAAAGTCGCATGAGAAAAAAGAAAAGAATCAGTAAATTGCCAATGATTAAGTTGGTGTTTTAATTAGTTTAAATTTGGGATTTTAAATTTTATGATTAGTTCAGATTATCATGAAAATTTAATAGTTGGTAATTAAAGACGGGTAAATAGGAGGTGTAGGTCAATCGGTTTAAAGAAATTCCTTCTTTGTATATATGTATTGCAAAACAGTTTGA
The DNA here is from genome assembly GCA_037044535.1 of Lordiphosa magnipectinata. Taxonomy (NCBI): domain Eukaryota; kingdom Metazoa; phylum Arthropoda; class Insecta; order Diptera; family Drosophilidae; genus Lordiphosa; species Lordiphosa magnipectinata. The sequence goes on along the minus strand of JBAMBO010004137.1, from coordinate 171,685 downwards.
TGGCAAATATCTTAGCCATTTTTTAATTTTCGGCATTTTAATTGATTACAATTTGAATTGGTGACGTTGACTTACAAGTTCAAGCAGATTTGCAACAAAATCAGAAAATGGTTAGCACAGAATCATTATGTAATTTCATAAAAAAAGGTTTGTTGCATATTTTGCATATTCTGCATATTTTACATATTTTTTTATGCAAATATGCAATTTATGCAAAATTGTTCGTAGCGGACTTAGATAAAAAAAAAATTAGATATCAGCAATGAGAACTTAAATCGGACATGCGGTTCCAAATATGCATAGTATGCAAAATCCGATCTCTAGTTATGTGTATACTAATATATAAGTGTTTTGAAGTTCCTGAGCCAATTTCGTTGTATTAATCAAAAACTAGAATATAAGTCCTTTTTCTAAAAATCCTAAAAGTGTAGGCTGAGGGCTAAGCAAAGCTACTACATAAGGAATATTTAATCTCTCCGGTGGTATAGTTACTTTCTATTTATAAACCTGTACTAAAGTTGAATAGAATTTTTAATACATATAATAATAGTTGCTAAACCAGCCTCCAACTACATTGTAATGACACTTGTATAATTTTGACAAATTATAGTTATAATAATATTGTGAGTGTCTCAACAATGTAAGGGCGATCGTTTTTGGGATTCCCTAAGAGTGCGTCAGAAATGGTAATAAAATTATTAATGTAATGCAAAAAGGAAATCATTACCAACCCTGTGGCCTTTTAATATGTTGTAAGATTAGTGAATGTACGACAATTCTCGGTATCAGACATTTCATACTTTATATTATGCATTCTATATTGAACTACATTTGCACTAAGCAGTAGTAAAATCTGTTGGAATTTTTTATTAATTAAAATGTACTAATCGTAGTATTGGCTTGTTGTTGTGGAACTTGCTTACTTATCTGTTAATAAACCCAACAGCATTTACGTAAAATGCTTTATATGTAGATGACGAATAATTTGATTAATTTAGTCTAGAATATTGTATTAAAAATTTGTTATAAATTATCTGAAGCATGTCATTCACATCTTCATAAGCCGCACACGCGGCAAATACGTATAAATTTCTTTTTTATTTATTTAACAATGACTTCAATGATAATTCCCAATGATAGCCGCCACACCAGAGTCACCGAGTCAAGTTCGTTTGTCAATGAATCACTACACGTACATGTTTCCAGTCCGTTAATAGCGGGGTTTTTCTGCACTCATACTAACTTTGCTGTGCGCTGACCAGTACAAAGAACTGCAGGAGGTAAGTGCCCAAAAATCCCCAGCACATGCGTGTTGACCTCATCTTTTGGGATATTTTACACAAACGACACGCGATTGCAAGACTTAATTACGCAATTAGCACTGAACAAGTTCTGATTGCGACTTGAGACACCGATCAACTGGCTGGGGAGACGACTGAGAAAGACCTTTTAAGTGTAAATAAAAACTGATAATCAAAGTGGCAGCTGAACCTGATTGTTAGTGAGCGAACCTGAAGCCGGTTGTGGTCAGAGCGAGCGTAAAGCTTTGCCGAAAGCTCAGTCAGCTGTTAGTTAATTTAGAATCATACTTTATACCTCTCCATCTACATGCCGTAGACAATTGTTTTTTGATTTTTTTTTAGAAAATTTTATTTGTCTTGTACTCATTATCATGTGATGTTCGTCGACATTATCTTTCTCAGATGTTTCTCTTCGGAAGGGGTTAATTTGAAATATTGGTTGCCAAAAATCTTCAATTCTTTGCTGGTATGCAACGGTGGCCAAAGTGTGGTATAGGCCATTACTCTAAGAAAATGGGAAATTACTTTTGTGTTGGTAGCTCCTCACACTCTTCATACTCACCTAACAAATTGACAGGCATCCTGAGCCGATGCTTGGTTATCAATCAGCAATTTAATCTCGCGTTGAAATTGTTTTTCATATTTGAGTCGACTTGTTTTATAGTGTTCTGCACAACGTATGGAACTGCCAATTAGAAGATTTCCAACTTAATAACTTTCATTAGTCTTAATTCTCTACTTACAGTGGAATACGTATATTCGCATAGCTGGGATCCAGTATAGCTATATCTACTTCGTCATTGCCCACGTATTTAATGGCTGTATAATCCGGGATCGTGTCGATATTGAAACTTTCTTGCACAAATTTCTCATCCGCATCGTGTCGCATGAACATATTTGGAAAGCCGTCTTCCAAGTTAACAGGAATCGTCAATTTCACAGTGGCACGAGACTTACGACTGCTATTCATCAATACGGAATAACCCTTGGACATCTTTCGCAGATGAACAGTGAACACCGATTGGTCACGAATGCTATTTAGGTCACTCATGTTGATGAATTGAATATGGAAGTGGGTGTAGCCTAGCTGTATGAATATTTGTGTATGATATTTAGTTTATTTGGGTATATTTGTTTGTTTTTTTAGTTTTATTTTTAGTTTTATTTGTAAGTCTTTTACTGTGTTGTTATGTGTTTGGATGAGTTTTTTGTATAGGATACTATGATCGAGCTGGTGCAGCTATATAGTTCGTATAAATCTTGGTTTGTAAGTTCACGTCGTATTTTAACGATAACAATTACAGTGTTGGTTAATTTATCAGCGCTTTTGTGACTTATCAGACATAGAGGGTCATAGAAGAAAGAGACAATTTAACACGCATGCAAAAACCCATTTACTTTTGCGCTACCTTGAAATTATTTAATCATGGATAAAGCATTTCTGAACCAGGGATTTTGGATATTTGAAAAAAATTTCAACCGATGATATAAGAGACCGAAACAAATAACGGTAAGGGTTATGGTTACTGTTTTGGCCGATCGCTGTTTTCCGGTTAAGGTTATATTACGGTTGTGGGATGTGGGTTACGGTAGTGGTTACTGTTATTAATCTTATTCTGTTTCGGGTTTCGATTGCGGTGACGGTTATTGGTATAAAATATCACTTTGAAAAACCAAGCTTACAGAAAAAGTTTTAAGTTTTAAGTTTAAAACTCTTATACAGCCGTGTAGCATTGACGAATCCAGGCTTTTTTCGTTCACATTTAGAGAAAAAGGGGAAACTTGAAGAAGGCGATAGCGCAAGCAACAATAATTTCTGAGAATACTTACGATTTCATTAAAAAAAATTGCCAGTGTAATAACAAATAAAGGGAAAGATGAGGAAGGTAAAGAATTTTGTTAGCTGCTTTGTCTCTTTCTCGTTTACTCTCTTTCTTTTGTGCACATTAGCAAAAGTGCGGCGCAAAATAAATAAACAGGCAATTTTAGAGAATATATGGGGCATTTCAAGCAAAAAAAGATATTTTCCGAATTGAATGATAAGACTAGTTTACAAAAAATTTAAAATTAAATGACCCATTTCTACTGAAACTATTTTTAAGTATAGTTTGGATTGGTGATCTCAAAAATCGATTTCAAAAATTGTTTCATGGCAATGTTCTTTGTATAAGATTTTATCATTTTTTTCAATAGGTGCACTTACATTTTATGCCATATTTCAATTAATAATGGTCAGATGGTGTCCAGCAAGATATGAATCGAAAGCTTATTAAATTGTCAATTCATTATTCATAATTCATTAAATATTCAATTCGGTTTAGAAGTTTGAATACAATGACCAAAAATATATTGAGAAAATTGATTTCTTGCTCGAAAATTCAAGAAATTTCATTTTTAATCGCCTAGGAAAAATATAAAAAAAATCCAAAAAAATCCAAAAAAATTACTTTTATTCTTTTGACTTAAGACTCGCACTTCTACAAAGATAATAAGGTATTGATGAAGAAAATCGATGAATAAATATTATAGCTGGATCAATTTAAGTGAAGGAACTAACAATCAAATTTGGGTATTTTAATTGTTTGGAACATTTTTTTTCTGTTTTCTTCGTCTTTTGGTCAAAATTAGAAGTGGGCGAATAGTCAGATCAGAAAAAAAATTCCAGAATAGAACAAAAGTCGAAGCAAATGAAAATTCATTATTAAACAAGAAAGTCGGTCAAGCCCGACTATAACATACTCTGTACCCTTACCCTCGCATTTGCTCACGAGTCAGAGAGGCAATCTTAGTGAGAGGGAGAGAGAAACATAGAGCGCGAGTTACCACATCAGCACATCGACCCCCTACCTCACCTCCAAAACCTCCTCGCTCATCATAATCCACACTTTGTTGTGATCACCGGACACCACCACACTTTGTTGCAGTCATCGACCAGCCAAAACGACAGTCAGCATATTGTCAGGATGTGGTGCTCCAATTTGAAAATAAACACCCACGCTGAAAACCGTCTCTGAATGCCTCAGCAGTTCTTTAGCAACATGCTATAAGATAAGTAAGCTATAATATATAAGCCTTTTTGTGAAATAAACTTCAGTCTTCTGACAACCAGACTTAGAACCGAACGTCTTGCGGATTTATTGGCAAACAGATTTCCACAGCACACATTTACACCCAAAAACCACCCACGGTTGAACGTCCACCAGGTTGGCCCCCTCTTGATCACCTCCCCCGTTAAGCTCGGATGTTAACTCGCGCACAAATACCACTTTTATCAGCACTCAAATGCTCACAGCTCCTGTATTTATTTATAGATTTTGTTCATCGATAACTTATTTTCTTCCAAGAAGTGCGGTTCTTAAGTAAAAAAAAATAAAAACATTTTTTTTGAATTTTTAAATATTTTTCCTAGCTGTTTGGAAACGAAATTTATAGCGTTTTCGAGCAAAAAAACGATTTTTTTGATATACATTTGGTATTATTTTATTCAAACTACTTAACCGATTTGAAAATAGAGTTTTGTGTGATTATTGACCATTCAATTACCTTTCGTTTCATATCCTGCTTGACTCCATCTGACCATTATGAATTGAGATATGGCATAAAATGTACCGAAAAAATTAAAAAAATTCAAATTTAAAAAACGTTGCCATGAAAAAATTTTCGAAATCGATTTTTGAGATCACCAATCCAAACTATACTTAAAAATAGTTTCAGTAGAAATGGATCTTTTTGGCTGTAAACTAGTGTAATAGGCCCAAAGGAAGCTTATTATGAGAAAAGCTTAGCCCCAAATTGGAAAACTTAGTCTGGCAAAAAAGAACCACCCTACAATAATTTTCAAGAAAACATTTGTAAAGCCGCATTTTTTTAAAACATTTTGAGTGGCAGAACATATCGGTAACTTAAAAATAAAGGAAGTTATAGCCATTTTTGCCATGTAATCTCAAAAATATCAGTATAGAAAATTTGTCAAAAATTGCTAATAATTCTTATTTTTGGTTCTTAGTTTGCCCAAACAACTTTTTAGAGCTATTGAATTAAATTTTACGACACAAAAAAGAACGCATTGGCTTTAAAGCTTACAGAAAAAGATCTAACCAAGAGCTTTAATACGGTTGACCGACTTGAAGAAATGAAATACTTACTGCTCAAAAGCTTTATCAAAGGGCAAATGACCATTGGAGACCCATCAATGCATTTTGTTGCGACACAAAAGATCACAAACAGTGTACAGAATATTTAAAAGCCAGGTTCGAAAATTGCAAAACTAATAAAGGGACGCTAGGGATTTATCAAGCGGTTCCTGTGAATGATTCCCCTCTTAAAGTTAAGACGACATCAAGAAGTGTAATTTTAAAAATAGTTCGAGTCTAGTTTATGTTTTATTATATTATTAATATTATATTCAAGGCTGCAAACCGGTCCGGAACCGAGACCCTAAGAAACGTTTCGGTTCGGAATTTTTGGGTCCGACGAACCGGACAATGAACCGAACCCCTAATAGTTTTGACTCCTCGAACCTGAGCCCGAACCGGACCACTTTTTCGAAAAATTTGGTTCGGTTCACAAAATTAAGAAGTTTTTCCAACGACACATACAGGGAAATATAGAAATTCCTTGTAATCGGACTATCCCGACATTTCTCTAGGTCAGATTTATCCTATCACCGTCGATAATGGATCGAAGCTGGTTCGAGAAGGAGAACTTTTAAATGACAACTGAAGAGCAGAAAAGAAATGCAACTATGAAGAATCCTACCTAGCATTTGTAAGATCATTTTAGCTAGAATCACCTTGTTGTGTCTTTTTCGAGCCCTTTTGATGATTAAAAAGTTATTTATTTCATGTGCGATCTAAGAAAGACTCGAAAATGAGTCATGCATATGCTCAAAATGTGATTTGTTAAAAAATGACGAAACAGACTGGCAAATGATTGAAAATATGACTCGAAAATGAGTCGAAACTGATCAGTAAAACTGGCTATAAACTAGTATTCAAAAAGAGTCGCGGCTAGGGTACCGTTTTCTCCCGACCAAAGTGTCATTTATGATCAGAAAACAAGCGCAATTATGACTATTTTAATCAGACAGAGGACTCGAAAAAGATTTGAATGTGATCAAAAATTTCATAAAAATGCTGGCTGGGATGTAATGTTGATGAAGGTTGCTCATGTGAATCAAAAGCAATTCTTGATTTGGACGATGACCAAGTTAACTCAAAAGATTCCATGGAGGACTCTATAATTACATTTCGTTGTGCTAAATTTAATAGTTAACGTTTTTTTTTAAGGAAGTTCAGTTTGACATTAGAAGAGTTCGCACACTTTGTAAGAAACTCAGCACTCACACTATATAAAGTTTATTGCATATAGAAAAATTGAAAAAAAACCTTCCAAATGAGCAATTGTTTCTAGCTCTTCAAGATTTTTGCATTCAGAGTTCTTTAAAAGAGCTCCAACTAAAAATATCTGAGTGGACTTTTGACAGACTAAAGCTCCAAAAAGAAATTCTTAATGAAAGTTTTCCAAATTAAACTTTAAATGACTCAACGTTTGATTGTTAAGAAGAGAAGTTCATGAAAGCAATAAACAAATATTAAATATAAAATCTTTAAATGATGTTAAAGATTTCTTCGAAAATTGTCAAAGAAAACATATAATACATTAACAAATGTCTTAAAATTTTGAAAAGGTCAAAAAAATGAGGACTAAAAAGATATTGACTTGAGTATACTTGCTGTTCCAGCAACTCAGGTATCAGTTGAAAGAGCCTTTTCAACACTTAAGTTTGATCTTTCTAATCTAAAAGCTAGTATAGATGAAAAGCTCTTGTAAGATATAATGCTCATTATCCCATTGTTCTATTTTTATCGCATGTGTTCTACAAATCTTCTACACATGGAATACATCGAAACTATTCTTATATGTTCAAGCGAACCGAGGTTCCGTTACGAACCAATATATTTGTTTCTGTTTCAATACTGATATGGTGGTACTGAATGTACTGAATGCTGGTTTAATGTCCAATAAAGTGAAACTCGTGCGAAATTTGGTCACAATTGCTTGAATAATCTGTTAGAGCACGACCTTGCAACCGAATATATTGAAATGGACTATGAATAAATGTTAGATTAGCTTAAATTAGTTTAATTTGATTGTTTCTCCTTGATAATATAATAAAACATAGTGTTTATTACTACTTCTAATTTGTTGGTCTCTGTGGACCTTTCGTTGGAAATGCCCATTAATATAATACAAAGTCGTGTTAGTTACATCATTTCTATCTTAAAAACGGCTGGACGAATTTTTGAAATTAGCAATTGAAAACTCTCAAAAAGCCAATCGGTCCAATAAAATATCGAAAATCGGACAAATTTATAGACCAAATATATTGGCTAAAATATATGATTTCAGGCCCAGATTTCACCGTTGCACATCGGTTGATAAATTCGTTGCCTAACAGAGACATCGCATGAGTTTTTCCAGGACCCTCGACGCTCGGCCCGTTATTTAATACAAACAACAACAAAATATAAGCAACACTGTTCTGCGTTGCCACATTATTTATGATAAATAACCAAGTGCCCCTGGAATTCACATTCCATAATATAAATATACTACTCAGGTACCAAAATATATATATCGACACAGGTACAAAAGGATTTATCGTATACTAATGGACTTAAAGAACAAATCCATTGCCCAAGCGTATTCGGGGCGCTTTTCAAACAACTGGACACGGACTTCACAAAGCAGACGAACTACGCAGGTGCCTAATATAGATAGGCAGACCAATCTCCATACCTATTCAACCCGACATGCCTCAGATTTACGCCAATTTGATAGGCGCTTAAAAAATTCTATTGCAGAAGAAGACCTCAAGTCTAAGGTAAATGATGATGCCGATGTTAAGAGTCGCAATCCGAGTTTTTCCAAGTTTAAAGTTAGATAGTGAGTAAAGAGTTGGCACTTAATATGTGAAAAATGTAACTTGACATCATGAAACCTTAGTCCTGTCGTTTGTGCTGAACGGTACGGAAGGTCCCGCTTACAATACGAAGCTCAATTTCAGCATGAGATAAGCCAGCTAATAGATTTTCAACCCACAGCCATTGATGCGGCTTCATTTGTACGGTAAGTTGAGCTTAAAAGTTCTATATCATGGATCTCACCGAATCCCTTGCAGATGCATGTCATATTCAACTCTCTGGCCACCCTTACATAGCAAGGCGGAACTTAAGAATTCAAGTACAACATTTCGTACACTCACAAAAAAAGAGCAAAAACGGCTCAAAAAGATAATGGATACGGATTTTATATAAGTCAAACAATTAAATACATATATTTTCATAATAACGTTGCTTTTAATGCTCAATTGAGATTCAGTTGGTTGATTTGTGTAAAGTGCAATTTATGGGACTTTTGCCACTGGGTGGTCTGTCTCTGCAGTGTGAGCTAGAAGTTGTTTTTAAATATATGGATGTGGGGAATTTTACACCAGGAAAATCCATTAGCTTATCAGCTTAATTGATACACTGGTATACAAATTAGATTATAATCAATTTTATTTCATGCAGGCACGGCGGGAATTTCCCAAAATGATTTACAATATAGTCATTTCTATATTAAATATTTTGCCAATAGCGAAAATGATTTAAAGATAATTTTGTTACGAATTTGTTGTTTTTGTCATAAAAATTGTTAAGCAACATGCTACTTTATGAAACAAATGTGACCAGTTTGGATTTTCTACTTTTATTTCAAAGTTTGACAGTACTTAGCACAATCTTACTGAAAACAATGGCCGTATTCACCAGCATACATCAAACATCATCCATCAAAAACTAGAAAGAAAGTCGGTCAAGCCCGACTATAACATACTCAGTAGCCCCAAAGTTTGTATTTATTATATCTGATCAATTTAAGTTAGAAGCTACATAAAGTGTGTGAAGTGTTGCCCATCGCCGTTGCGCCCAGTGGTACCCAACATAATTGATTGTTTTACTTATAACTCAACTATATTTCGTCCGATCGTTATCATTTCTTCTGCAAATCGATGTCACACTGATTACTAAATATACGTGGAAGGTTCCAACCATTCATCTTCAAACCTGTGGAAGATATGACGTTCTTTTCAAATTGCGGGGGCGTGGAAAAATTTAAAAATTTATCTGCCTGCAAGTATAAGATGTATATGTCCCATACATGTTAAACCTCCATCTCTTACCATCTCTGAGATCTGTGCGTTCATACAGATGGACAGACGGACATGGCTATACCGACTCGGCTATTGATGCTGATCAAGAATATAAATACTTTGTAGGGTCGGAGATGATTCCTTCCCGCTGTTACATACTTTTGCACAAAATTGATTTACTTTGAGTACCTTTGGTACAGAGTATAAAAAGTTGATTGCCTTCAGCAGAACGCTTTGACGATAGTTTTAGGTAAATATAGTATCGCTTTTATTTTAATTGACAGCTTAAAAATTTCTGTTTTTTTTATTCCATCCACAATCACAAAAATTAGCAATCATGAAGGCACATCACATTCGTTCATCATAACAATCGAACTAGATCCATCGATTTTTTTGTCACCGATTTGTGCTGGTCATTTATTCCGTTTAAAGCATTTACAAAGAAGTAAAAGCGCAACTTCCATTTAAGTTGAGAGAAATAAATTTTTGGAAATTAAAAAACTACGAAAAATATTGTTGTGAAAGTGAAAACTATAAAAGGAAAATCCAGTAAGACAATTGGTCCAGGCAGACAATAATATACCTTACAAAGTTTGTAGAACACTAAAGACACTTCAAGGTATTAGGGGAGGGTCGATTTTTATGAGTAGAAAAAACTCCACAAAGCGTATAACAAAAACAATATCCACAAACAAATTCTAAGAAAATTTCACCAAAAATCCATGAAAAATTAAATGAATTCCTTGCCCGCGAAAATCGAACTCAAACTTTAAGAACATTTTAGGACTTTGTCATTTCCAAATGGAATTTTAATGATAAAAACTTTTTTGTCTTCAGCGCAAACGTCCCCAAACCTCGTATTTATAAGTTTTCTATGCCTTCACAAAATTCCACCATGTTTGATAGGACAACTATATAGTATAGCTGGCATAGAAATTGGGTGTAGAAAATGTATATAGAAGGCCTTGTCAAAAATGTATACATTTGCCCGAATGTACATATTTGTGTCAGTAGAATCAGGCTACTAATTTATATAAATCATACAAGCTACAAAGGTATAAAAACTTCGGTCGAGCCGAAGTTAGCTTTCCTCTATTTATTCTACTTAGAAATCGCACTATTGCGAAGAAAATAAGGTATTGGTGAAGTTAATCGATGGCTAAATACCTTAACAGGTTGTCTGCGAATGCGTACAGATCTGCATGTGTGGGTTTCAGCATGAGGCTCATTGGTACAGTGACTTCTGATTAAACAACTTTCGACAGGGCACGGAGCAGTGGCCGTGTTCAGCAAAACAACTTACTCCCTCATCAAGAATAAATTTTCAAGAATCTTCCTGCTGAAATCGAGAGATGAGGTATCATGGTAGCCAATTTGAGGTAGCATGATAGAGGAACATGTATTGCAGAAATAGTACGCTACTTTGAACTGATACTGCTCCCATCAACTGTGAGTGTGCATCGATTGGCATGATATCGATAATAAAGGGTGATTTTTTTTGGCAACTTTCTTTTTGGTCACTGTTTTTGGCAGCTCAGCTGTTTTCGTGTCACATGTAATTCATTGCTTGTTTGTTGTTTTTATCAACTTGTATAAACATTTTGGATTTGTTGGACTTTCCTCGGATTTCTTGGAATGAGACAGTCTTGATTAGTCCCATTACTATATAAGTGGCTATTGCCTTTGATTTACAACGATGCTACATTTACTTCAGCAAAGAACAAGCGCACTAAAGCTGTTGGCTCCCGGTCGCCGGTTACAGCAAACAATTGCGCAAGTCAAAATCAAGGATATTCCTTTGGTAAAGAATTCGGCTTCGGAAAAAACTGTTGGAAAGTGGTTCCTAGGATGCGGGGCCATGGTCTTCGTTGGAGTTGGTCTCGGTGGTGTTACGAGCTGGAAGCTGACCGGCGAACGTTTGCCAAGAACTCAACAGGAATGGGTGGAGGAATTTAGCAAATATCAGCAAGATCCCGAATTTAAGCTGAAAAATGCCAGAATGACTGTGGAAGAGTTCAAGTTTATATATATGATGGAATATATACACAGAATGTGGGGACGTGCTATTGGTGGTTTTTTCCTAATCCCAGCAATATATTTTTGGAAAAAGGGCTATTTTTGCGCGAAAACGAAAAAAACCGTTCTTCTGATGGGAACTTTAATTGGCCTCCAAGGTTTAATGGGCTGGTATATGGTGAAATCTGGACTGGAAGACAGATTTGCCGACCCAAATGATGTGCCTCATGTTTCGCAGTACAGATTGGCCTCCCACTTGGCCGCTGCATTTGTTTTGTATGCATTTTTTCTATCGAATGCCATGTCAAAACTCTTGCCAAACGTTCCATTTGTGACAACGGCAAAAAAAGCCTTACAAGTAAAGGGCTTGTCACATCTGACAAAAGGAATGGTCTTCTTAACAGCTATATATGGAGCCTTCGTAGCTGGCCTGGATGCCGGATTGGTTTACAATTCATTTCCAAAAATGGGGGATAGTTGGATTCCTGATGATATATGGCAGTTTCAACCCGTTCATAAAAACATATCTGAAAATCCCACGACGGTTCAATTAAATCACCGTATTTTGGGAATAACCACATTTTCATTGACCACCGCGTTGTGGCTGGTAACGAGACGCATGAAACTGCCTAAACGTGCAAATTGGGCCATCAACGCCGTAATCGCTATGGCGTGGACCCAGGCCACATTGGGTGTAACTACGCTATTGAACTATGTCCCAGTTCCCCTTGCGACGGCTCATCAATCCGGCTCGTTAATTCTACTCAGTTTTGCGGTTTGGTTGTCTCAAGAACTACGGTTTCTGAAGTATATACCAAAATGAATGTGCTCTGAATTAGAATTGTATTTTAATATTATATACTATTAAATGTAATGATTGATATATGTGTAAGCTTAAAAATGAAGTTTTATTTCGGGTCTTATTAACCAAGATTCTGATTAATTATGAAGCAATAAAATGTCTTATTACATTAAGCGAAAGTTACACAACCAAATTGGCGATGAAAAAAAAAAAAAAAAAAAACTGTCAAACATGTTCAGTTTGGTCCATAACTTAACCATGAATAGTCTTACAAACGAGCCACGCTTGTAGATTAATGAATTTTATCAAAATTCATGCTCGGTCCAGAGAGAGCATCGTGCTCTTCTTCCATTTTATGGTCAGTTTGGGCGACCTTCTAAGGTGGCTATTCGGAATCTTGTGACTAAATTTCGCACCAAATTTACATTATTGGACATTAAACCACCAACACGCGTAGGTAGAGTGCGGACAGAGGAAAATAGCGCAGATGTATCCGAAAGTGTTGTTAATGACCGTAAACTATCGATTCGGCGGCGTTCGCAGCAATTCGCGGGCCTATGTTACTCCACTACGAGGAAAATTTTGCGGAAGGATTTGGGTATAAAACCTTTTAAAATACAGTTGGTGCAAGAATTGAAGCCACACGACCTACCACAACGGCTAACTTTTAGAAAGTTGGATGATCCACTTTTTTATCAGAAAATTGTATTCAGCGAGGAATCTCATTTCTGGTTGCATGGATACGTGAACAAACAAACTTGGTGTGAAGAGCAGCCAAAAGTTTCGCAAAAACTGCCAATGCATCCCGAAAATTGCACTGTTTGGTGTGGATTATGGGCTGGTGGCATCATTGGACCGAAATTTTTTAAAGAATTTTTTAAACAGGCGGGAACGTCACTGTTAATGGAGAGCGCTACAAACTTTTTTTTTCCCAAAATGGAGGAGCTGGAGTTTTGCTGACATGTGGTTTCAACAAGACGGTACCACATGCCATACAGCACGCGAAACAATGGCCCAATTGAGAGGCGAGCTCGGTGAACAGTTTATTTCACGTTTGGGGCCGGTCAATTGGCCGCCTAGATAGTGCGATATAACGAATTTAGACTATTTTTGTGCGCAATGTTAAGACTTATGTCTATAGCGACAAGCCCACAACATTTGAAGCACTGAAAGCCAATATTGAAGAATTTATTCGTAACATACCAGCCGATATTTTGGAGAGCAGTGATTGGAAAGGTACCCAATTTTCTAACCTAGGTAAGGTACAAGTTAAATGTCAAAAAATATTCTTATAGCTAACCAGCATTCCAAGTTTTCGTTGCTTTCGCTTAGGAAGAATTGTACAGCCGCTTGAATAATATGTTTGGTAGAGCCTGTTCAGCATCTTTCGGAACAACTAAGTTCAAAGTGTGTGATGCACATCTAAAGTAAATTGGAAAAATAATTGCAGCATCAGCTGAACTAACCCGCTCTATTACTGTACACTTTAAATGCTTTTCTAAAATTGGATACATTTTCTGTAACTGTTTAATATTTGGATATCTCTAAGTCCGGATTTTCTATGAACTTCAGCTTTAACAGTAGCAATTATTTCATGTGTGTGTGGGAAAATCGAACACGCTTATATGCGAGCACGAGAGAATGACGAAGTAGATTGATATCTATATAGTGGCCGGCTAAACGAAAAAAAACTTTTGTTATTGCAACCACAGATGTCCAGTCGTACATATAAAATTAGTATTTTAAAAAATACCGTTTTCATTTGTGTAAAAATTTTGCGATTTAAAACTATTTTTCAGTACAAAATTTGTCTATAAATCGCAAAATGTGTGCGAAAGTGAAAATGAGAGCAAGGCTGATAGTCCGCCTTCCTCTTATCTAGCATGGATCGTTTAGTTTTTGAACACGGAGTGCTCACCGGACGTCCAGTTAAAGCTACAAACAGCTCCCTTATACTTTTCTTTTCAATATGGCAGAGCGCGGCAGCATCTCGGCTATGAAAAGTATCTAGTACCTTATCTTTTTACAAGGTAAATGATAGCTAAGACCTAGGTAAGGTAAAAGGTATTCGAATTTGAAAATACCGAGTTAAGGTAAAAGGTTCACAAATTATGTATTTAGGTATGTTACTAGTTATTTGTACCTAGGTACTTCCAAACACTGTTGGAGAGAGTATGCCAAAATTGGATTTCACTTCATTAGTGTAAATAAAATACAATTGGTAAGAGTTAAGAATAAAGTAAAAAGTTTTTAAAATGTTATATTTCAATTTGAATCGCAGTTTGTGGAGAACTGAATTGATACTTTTAATTTGATAAGAAAAATGTCAAATTGATAGTAACTAGTATCAAAATGATACTAAAAGTTTGACAATTGAAATATCAATTTCTTCTTTCTTCTTTATTGGCCCGATATTGCATCACAACCGCTTGACGGTCTTGGCCTCTGCAATGAATGCCCTCCACTCGCTTCACACCAAAATTGGAAATGTCTTTCCGCACTTGATCATCCCATCTTAGTGGTGGGCGACCCCTCCTGCCTTGTCCTCCAAAGTCTGCCGCCTTCGCTTTGTACGTCTTTTTTACTGGAGCTTCTTCATCCATCCGGATTAAATGTCCTAACCAGCGCAGCCGCTGTTGCTTTATGCGCTTGACTAGACTGATGTCCTTATAGAGCTCATACAGTTCGTGATTCACTCGAATGCGGTATTCATCGAAAACTTTAAAGGTTCATAGATCCTCCGAAGGATTTTTCGCTCGAAACGCCAATCGCCTCCTCATCCGCTGCTGTCATTGTCCATGCTTCTGCGCCGTATTGCAGGACCAAGATGATGAAAGAAAAGGTTCGAGAAAAGGTTCTGCTCTTGAACTCACTACTGAGCCAGTAGTAGCATCGGTTTCCAAGAGTAATTCTTCTTCGGATCTCCAGGCTGATGTTGTTGTCGCCGGTAATCATTGTCCCGAGGTAGACAGAATCCTCTACAACCTTAAAGTTGTACTCTGCCATTTTCCCAGATTGTTCAAGACGCGTGGACTTTTTGTACGTCGATACTAGGTATTTCGTCTTGTCCTCGTTTACCGCTAAGCCCATCAGTTTAGAGTGCTTCTCAATCTCTGAAAACGACCTGCTTTCCGCCCTTTCGTTTTTGCCGATAATGTCAATGTATTATCGGCATATCCGAGTAGCATTACATCTTTATAAAAGATGGTGCCCGATCTGTTGGCATTTGGGCACTGGCGCTGTATATACTCCATCAGTAGATTAAAGAAGTCACACGATAGGGTATCACCCTGCCTAAAACCTCTCTTGGTATCAAATGGTTCGGAGCGGCTCATTCCTATTTTGACGGAGCTTTGAGTGCTTCTCAAAGTCATCATGCAAAGTCGAACGTACTTTGCTGGTATACCAAAGGTAGACAGGGCGTCAAAGAACCTTGACCTTATCGGTGTGTCAAAGGCTGATTTATAATCAACAAAAAGATGGTTGGTTTTGATATTTCTCTCATAGGTCTTCTCCAGGGTTTGTCATAATGTGAATATCTGGTCTGTGGTGGTTTTGCCAGGTCTGAAACCACACTGATAAGGTCCAATCAGTGTGCTAATAAGCGGCTTTAGAAGTTCACAAATAATGCACCACAGAATCTTGAATGCGATGGGAAGGAGACTGTTCCCACGGTAGTTGGCGCAAACTGCAGGGTCTCCTTTTTTAAAAAGTGGGAAAATTAAACTTAGACTCCAATCTTCGGGCACGCTTTCGTCGGACCATATTCTGCTGATGAGTTGGTGCATGCACCTTACCAACTCCTCGCACCTTACCTCAATTTGATAAGGTAAAAAAAGAAAAAAGTGTCAAACTGATACAAGTTAGTTTCAATTTAATACCCTCGAAATAACATTTTATTACTAAAAACCCATGCTAAAGCTAAAACCCATCTACATTTACTTTGGAAAATATCATCTCTATACTTGGAGTATGAAAGAGAATTTGATACTCAATAGTTGCAAATTGATGTTTTCAAAGTTTCAAATAGTGGCATTTTGATAATTACTTTTTTTTTGGGTGTAGGTGGTATTTTGCTGCTATGCTGTGTACACCTGAAGTCCATTTCTCCTTGCAGCTGCGGGTTCACAAGCCAGCTTATCTATTGAACCTAGTCGGACCTTCTATACGCATTTTGATGGTCAAGAGAATCTCTCTGGTATCAGATTTCTGCGAGGTGATCGAACAGCTTTCATTAAAGGAAATGTCTAGGATGGACACACTTCTGAGTGGTTGGTCCGTATTAGATACTCTGGCATTGTGTCATGTTTCAGATCCCTTGCTAACAGTGCCGTGTCGTCTGCGGAGGTGGCGAAAATGAAGTCGTTACTTGGGGATGTCCATCGGAGCATGACGAGGGCTAAGAAGATGCACAATGCTGGGGCCCAGGACGCTTCCTTAAGGGACACCAGCATTGATTGACCTTGTCTTTAGTACTTTTACCCCTTGGATAGCTCTTAAGAAGCAGGTTCGAGCAGCGATTGGCCGAATCTTGCTAGGCAGAATGCTCAAGGAGATGCTCACCAGTGTATTTGAAGGTTTTCAGACCTGCTATATTTTGGGATCCAATATCAGCTCCTACAAAAAATCGTTTTTTTTTCTCAACACTTTACCTAATAACCAAGTGGAGGTGAAAACCCTAATGATTAAAAGGAGAGAAGGAAACTTAATCAATGCGAAAAATAATTTTTCCGTAGCTGAAGAATATTATTATGTGAATTTGAATATTTTTTTTTGCAGATTCAAGGTAGACTTTTGTGTCCCATCATTTTACATACTTAAGCTAAGCAGCCTGTTAAACCTCCAACATCTCTGTGTGTGTGTGTGTGTGTGTGTGTGTCGGAAAAAATGGCTATAAAGGACATGCCCCTAAAATAAAAAAGGAAATGACTAGAGTTAAGAAAAATCAAGTAAAACTTTTACAAAACTTGTTTTCCCTTTGCCTTTTGGCATCGAAGCGAACCGAATGCCATCCCCCCCCCCATCCTCCCACATCCTCCCCCAATCATCCTCTCCTCGGTGCCTGTTTAGTGTTCAGTGTTTGCTTCAACGCTCCAGCTACGTCAGTCTCTAAGTCCTGATGTCTATCTCTTGTGTTGTCTGCTTTTGTTTTTGTTCGTCTATTCATAATTCCCCAACGGGAGATGGCACAAATTGAAAAGCAAACACGTGGCTCCATAGTTGGCCTTATCATGGCTACCAGCTTGTGGATCTAAGTGAGCAGCAGGAGGAGCTGGAGCTGCTGACACTTCGTCATGTTCTGCATGTCGCTGGGTAACAATTTCAGTTGCTGTGACAGTTTTTTTTTGTTGTGTTGCTGCCCCTTTTCATGCCTGGTTATGGCTTTTGTCCCCGGGACCAGGACTAGGCATCGATGTCAGGGTGAGCCATTTCGCTTTGGGTCAGCACTTTGCTATTTTCATAGTTGCATGCACCGAGCTTTCATCGTCGCTGTGGCCCCCCTGCTGGCATTGTTTAATAATTTCCTGCTTAACCCAGGCTTGATGCCGGAAATTCCTTGCAAAACTTGTCGTAGAAAATGGAACAAAGCTGCTGTTGCAACTTTTCCCAGCCCCAGAATAATGAAATTAAGGGGAAGAAACACGCTTATTTAAGCCGATGATTGGGTTTGAGAGCTAATTTGCTTGTCCGCGGGTGTGCCTGCTGCAGAAGTTTAGAGCAAAGTTGAAGAAAATTTGTATATTTGTTCCCCCTCTTTTTTTTTGACAACATCTGCCAGGACAAGTATCTGCTCGCGCACCTGCACAAGCCAGCCATCAAATGCAGGCCACTTTACTTGATTTCCGCTTGGAGCTATTGAGTGGCCCAGTTGAGCTCGCGTCGAGTTGATTACTGAAGTGTTTTCAAAGAGATTTTGTCTATTGGCTGCACTTCAATTCAATTAAGTTATTCGTAGAAGAAATTACTGTGAGTGATTAAGAAGTGGCAAAAAAACAAAGAGTTCTTGGCTCTGAAACTTGGATCCATTAAAGCCAACAATCGAAAAACTGCTGGACGGCTTCTGGCGAATCGATACGAATGAGGCAAAGATGCGGTTTGTCAGTCAAAAAAGTTATGTCGAAGTTTAGAATTAACTTTTAGATTGATGTTTATGTGAGAAAGAATACACATCAGTCAGGTTAGCTAAACCACCGCTGGCTATCCAGGCAAAGTATGAAAAACAAGTTGAGCTGTGCTTACGTCAATCCCTTTAACTAGTGTTCATAACTGTAACAAAACATTATTCATTTGGGTTTTATACAAACAATTGTCCACAATATCCGGCTCGAAGGACCGCTTGCTGTTTTTTTCGCCCTCTACAAATCCGCAGACGAGAAGACAATGATATTGTGAGTAAACAAACTTTTATAGGGTGCATCTTTCTCAAAGTATCCCCTTAGCCAGTGCCGAACTTTCTAGTGCTCTAGTTCTAATGCTCTCTTTGTGCAATTTAGTTGCGGTGAGTAACCGTTTTCGAAGTTCTATTGCATGGGGTAAGGTTAAAGTCTCTCTTTACAATGACTATATTTATATCGAGATTCTTAGGTTTATATTAAAAAAAAAAATGTGAAAAGTCGAAACTTTCATCCTTAAAAGTTTGCAAATCTGAACAGGCATAATAACAGGTATTTTGAACCGAACAAAATTGCAGTTGGACTAGCTATACAACGAACCAGGGCGTAGTTACGAGATGTTTGCATCCCATGTGGAGCTGAACCAGTTAGTTGGTCAGCCCCAATGCTGCAAACTTCGAAAATTGTACTGAAGGTTCGGTCCAGAGGGTCGAAACCATCATCGCAGTCCGGTACCTAAACTTGTCGAACCTGTGTTTAATGGTTCCCTCTATTTCCTGTGAATGTGACCGATTCGGTACAATTAGATTCATGCTCAAAATCAAAATGCTTATCCTTAATAATCTCTTAATTTCTTACACTATTTCGAATAGGCCTTAGTCTTTGAAATTGAAGAGTACGGTAAGTAGAACCATAGAATATAAATCATTTATTGTATAATCTTTGGTAGAACGAATAATTTGAGTACGAACGCTATTGAAAACAAGTAAGAGCGCTGTAGTCGAGATTCCCGACTTCAAAATACCCTGTTCAATTGAGACACACATACAAACACACTCGCATACACACACGCGAGCGCACACGCTCACACGCGGTCTAGTTGCCTGCATGCAGTGGCTGCCCCCCAGCTCTTACAAGAAAAATTGTTTCGTGTATAACTTTGGTATTTTTGCTCGGATCTTATTTTCCTTTTGAGAGAAGATAGATATAAGGCATAGGATAATATATAATATATTGAGCCACGAGGTTGTTACTTTAAAATTGTGGCTCTGACATTTGTTTGCAGTTGAAGCTAACATTGCGTGTGTAGCCATTCACACGAATTCATTTTGCACTATGTTGTTGTTAGCAAAAGCTGCGCAGCTAAGAGCTTATACTGTCGGTGTGTGACTGCGCTGTTTAGTTGTAGGTTCAGCTTGGCGGAATTAATCAAGCATTTTGGTTAATTTCGGCGTGCTGACG
Organism: Lordiphosa magnipectinata; assembly: GCA_037044535.1. NCBI lineage: Eukaryota > Metazoa > Arthropoda > Insecta > Diptera > Drosophilidae > Lordiphosa > Lordiphosa magnipectinata. Next base: position 151,798 of record JBAMBO010004137.1, on the reverse strand, counting down.
TACTAAAGTATCGTGCTCAACCGTCAGTCAGTTCCCTAATGAAGGGTTCGGTTGGGTTAGAGTTTGATTTGCTCTAAGGGCCGATTTCTCTTCTACCAGATAGCTGCCATGTGTCAGATAACCCTTAAATTTGTAGAGTGTATATTAAAATTGAGTTGAGTTGATATAGCCAAGTCCGTCTGTCAGTCCGTCTGTTTCTATGCTATCTCCTCCGACAGTTTTAAAGCTATCTTAACCAAACTTTGCACGAAGTCTTTTAGTATAAATACGCTGCACATTTGTCGGAACCGGCCGGATCGGATGACTTTAGCATATAGCTGCCATAGGAACTATCGGTCGAAAATGTAGTTTTAGTGATAAAAACTTTTTTGTCTTCAATGCAATCGTTCCCAAATCTCGTATTTATAAGTTTTCTATGCTTTCACATAATTTTACAAAGTTTAATTAAAATCGAACAACTATATAGTATAGCTGCCGTACGAAGGAAAGTTTTGAAAAATCGATGGGGTGAGTGGCAGACTACCTCCTTTTCACACGGAACCCCTGAGCAGCTGAATAGGGTCACAAATTTCATTCTCGACGGATTACAGGATAAAGAGCACGTGGTTGCGGTCTACCAAGACATAAGGCAGGCTAGAGTGTGGCATTCTGGACTACTATGTAAGGTAAAAATCATCTTACCGCCTCAACTACCCAGCGGCTCAGAGCTCAACGTGTTCTGCCGAAAGTATGCATTACGCCTGACGAAAAAGTAATGCAATACAATCGCTGCTTTTCGTTAGAAAGATATTAATCGAAAACAAACTGAAACAACGAATCGTGCCACACACGAGCCGATGTCTATTTCGTTCGGTTTTGTGCTTTTCCCCTCATTAACGATTTTGGACAATTCTTCTTTTTTCTTCATTTGTATTTGTATGCAGCACAAATGTGTAAGTGTAAGTGTAAGTGTAGCAGTGACTTGACACATACTTGGCGAGGAGTTACTTGAATTTGGCTTAGTTGTTAGTTCATTTTAGTGTACATACTTATAATTGTTGACACCCCAAACTAGCGAAGTTGAAAACTCAATTGGCAAAAGTGATGGAGGCCCAAAACACGATTATGTAGAGCCTACCAAGAAATATTGGCCATCCTTAAAAAGCTGACAAAAGAGTACATGCCCCCTGATGACGACGTATTATCAATTTGTAGTCTGAACAATTTAATGCTTTGTTAAAACATACATTTTATTTATCAAGGAATCACAAATAAAATCATTTAAAATAAATCAAAATAAAAACCACATCATTACCCACTCATATAGGCTGTAATGCACGTGAGTAGTATGAATTTGGGGGAGCAGGAATTTTAATATATATTTTTTTTGACCTCGTCAAATGCATTAAAAATATAATTGAGAGAAAGTGGTCCCTATGAACTCCTGTTCCTTTTTTATTCACCACGATAAGTGTTATCTATTTACCACGATAAGTTGGTTTCCCGCACTTGTGGGCGGAGACCTGAGCGCCTGCTCTAGCAATGAGCAATGATTTCACCACTGTTTCCCTTGACACAAACCATACTGCTCTAGCAATGAAGAATGGTTGTAGTCTGTAGTTTTCAAGTTCAATGAATATGTTTAAATGAAAAGAATGATGTCCCGTTTTAATATTGATTTATTTTAAAATATTGATTTATTTTAAATGTATATTTCAAAAATGTTAAGGAAACTCTAATTTTGTTTCTGCTGGTCGCGTTTCTTGGCACATGCGCTTTCCAAGTGTGTATCAGACCCACAGTAATTGCAATAGATAAGTGGGGTGTATCCGCTCTTGCCCGGATCAGCACCAAAAAGTCGTTTGAAGTTATCCATTATCACAATGCAACCAACGTATGCAACTGCTCGAGTGGTATATTGCAGACTAACTTAGTGTTAAAAATTTCCGATCAGCCAAGTCTCTCCTACTAAAGTTAAACACCCAAAATAAAAGATTGAAAAAAATTTCCCTCGTAAAAAAAAAAAAAAAAAAAAAAGAAGTGGGGGTTCATTCGAAAGGTCTTTTCAAGACCTATCCAATGGTATATTAAGAAATCGATATTTTCAATTTATATTAAATTTAATTAATCTTAAACATTTAATAAACTGCACTTATAAATGCGCTACTATTCACACTTGTGCGCTCCAAACCAAGCAATCCTTTTTCTTACCCTTACCTGTCTTTCTCTCAATTATATTTTTAATACATTTGACGAGGTCAAATCCATCTTTAGTAAATTGAATTGTATTACTAGTGCTTTACGGCAAAGTATACGATTCCTAAATTGTGTGTTAAATTGTAAACACAGTCGCTTTTGTGCATTCAAACCTTTCGGTCGTGTATGCGGAAGAACTAAAAGCGATAAGAATCTCTGATTGCAGACGCTCGCGTCTTATCTCATTTGGGCACCGCTAGGGCGCTGCCGGCAACTGTAAAAAAAAACACAACAACATAAGTTGAGTGCTCGTTTATAATCTCACTTGCCTTTAGGGCAGGCAAAAGCCAAGCCTGCGCAGCATCGATTTGCGTAGGCGTACGGTATAAAAAAAAAACCCAAGTGGCGCTTGCGCGTACGCTTATCAGCACTGTGCGCGTGTGTGAGTGTATTGTTTAAAGTTGTTTACGCTTCAGCTTGCTGAAAGACATTGCGTAACAAACTTTCAATTAATTTAGCTAATAGCTGTAATCTTACATTAAAGTGATTTGCCTCGACCAAATCATTTATAATGTCAAACCAGCAAATCCGCGAGCGCTCTCCGATTCCAGGATACCTGGACACTAGAGACATGGATTTTCAGGAAGACGAAAATTCACCCTCTCGCCCGGAGCGGCCCTCAGTAATAGACAATCGCTCTGTCCCTGACACAATGCGTGATATAGGGCTTAGCGAATCCGTCATTAGTAAATACTGGCCAGCAACATCTGTTTCGTGCGGGATCCGCACGACAACAACAACAACAACGACAATGTCAACATCGACAATATCGGCTATACGCACGGCCACCAGCAGTCTCGGTGGCCAAGCAGTAACCAGCAGCATGATAAACAAAGGAGAACCTGTGTCAGATCAATTAAAGCGGGCTATTGCACATTTTCCCCATGCACATTTTCCCCATGCTGCGAATACCCAAGGCAGCAATATCCCGAATACCCAACTACAAACAAATTTGTCGGACCCCCAATCAGCCTCTCAAAGGGTCGGCTGGCAGCAAGCGCCAACCAAAAGGTCTCTACCAGCAAAAAAGGATGCCGCTGAGGCATCCAAAAAAGGGAAGTTTAACACCCAACCTCCCAATAACACTCACTCCGCTGATAAAAACTCTCCTACTTACAGCGACATCCGACAAAGCTCGAACCGCTTTGAAATTTTGGCAGCAGAAGAAGCCGAATCAGCACAAATCGAGGACGAAATGGAAGTCGAGGAAGTGCGCTCCACCGAGCACCAAGAAACAAGCAATGAGACCCAAACTACAAAGGGGCATAAACCACCACCAATCACCATTCCAGAAGTGATTGACATAGAAATGATGCAAAGCGAACTGGATAAAATTGTGGATCCAGCCAAATACGAGCTGCGAGTCTCCCAATCAGGCATAACGCGCATCTACGCTAAGGATGCGAACACCTTCAGAGAAATCACAAAGTCACTGGTTGGTAGATGCGAATTCACCTGGTATCAACTCAAAGAGGATAAGCCATTCCGAGTTGTGGTACGGAATATTTCAGCTACAACATCAACAGATCGTATACGAAACGCCTTTCTGGACCTGGGACATAAGGTTACCCGTATACACAATCCCAAAATGCCTAAGCGTAAGCGCAAGGATAATGAGAAGCAATCAGCCTCTGAAGACGAGGATAAAAGGCAAAATCTGTTTTGTGTTGATCTGCTCCAAGCGCCCAACAACACGGACGCACTAAAGATCAACAGGATTGGCAAGCAAAGAGTCGTAGTTGAACGGCCCAGGAAAAACCTTGAAATGGTCCAATGCTACAGATGTCTTCAGTTCGGCCATACCCGCAACTACTGCTGCAAAGAGCCCAAATGTGGGAGATGCGCCCAAGACCATCCCACTGGGGCGGAATGCTGCGCAGCCACAAATATAGTTGACCGTTACTGTCTACACTGTGAAGGCAAACACTCTGCTATGTGGAAAGGGTGCCCCACCCGCAAGAATTTGCTGCGTGCTCGATTACCAGCTCTAAATTTACCAATAAACAGCGGTATCAACCAGCAGCAACACTCTAAAAAAACACGATCAGCCTTCGTACCAGCCGAAAGAATCCAAGGGGGACTTTCATTTGCAGACGCTTTGCGACAAGGAAACCCAAGCAACACTAGGCAAATAGCCCAAACCCGCTTAATAGCCCAACAGCAGCAACAATTGCAGCAACAGAATATTCAACTTCGCCAACAACAACAACAATGGGAACAACATCAGCAGCAGTGGCAGCAGAGGTGGCAGCAACAACACCAGTGGCAACAGCAACCTGAGATGACAGGACAAACCCTGCAACAACAACAACCAGTATACCCCAAGGGCAAAATTGAAGCACCTGAGGAGAGTCTTGCTCATCTTCAAAACGCTCTTTTGCTCGTGACCAAAGAGGTGAGAGAGCTCACTAAAACAGTCAAAGAGTCTGCAGAAACGATTGAATACCTCAAGACAATTATTTTGAGGCTCGACAAAACTAGTCCATAAATGGCTTCCAAATTAAGCCTCGGATTATGGAACGCTCGCGGATTGCCCGGCAATACCGACGAGCTTATTATCTTTCTCAAAAAGCACGATATACAAATCATGCTTCTGACTGAAACCCACCTGCGCGATGGCCGAAACATAAGCATCCCAGGATACGCATTGTATAGAGCTGACCATCCAAGTGGACATGCCAGAGGAGGGGCTGCCATTCTTATAAATCGGGACATATCCCATCACTCAATGGACCCAATTGCACAGGACTCCATCCAGATGGCCTCTATCAAGGTGGAAACTAACAAAGGCAATATACTGATAGCAGCCCATTACCTCCCACCAGGCCTGGTATGGACGAAAGATGATTTTGAAAACCTTCTCGCACATATGGGGCCAAGGTTCATATCCGGTGGAGACTACAATGCCAAAAATCGACTATGGGGGAACTTCTCTTCATGTCAGCGAGGAACTAGGCTCTTCGAGGCCATAGTAGATAGCACAGTAGAAGTACTAGCCACGGGGCAGCCTACATTCTACTCATATGACAGCAGCACCACGCCCTCAGCAATTGATTTTTTTATATACAAAGGTTTAAATCCGAATGACCTCACAATTCGAGCGGAATACGACCTCTCCTCGGATCACATCCCAATCATTGCAACCCTAAATGGCTCACCTAGATCAAACCCAATCAGAAGACATATCCTCCCGACTGGATCAAACATACAGCGCTTTAAGGAGGACCTGGAGGCAAACCTCAACCTGAACATGGAGATCCAGTCTCCAGAGGACATTGAAGAAGCGCTGAAAATCTTCATGAATAAAATTCATGACGCTGCTTTAACCGCTGCTCCACCGGTCCCAATATCAGGCTCGCAGGTTCAGCACGCTCACAAACTACATCCAGCTGCTCAAGCAATACTCTCACTAAAAAGGAGGCTTAGAAGAGAGTATGTGCGTACCAGAGATCCAAGAATTGATCGCATGTACAAAAAAGTCACCAACAGGGTAAAAAAGATACTAGCTGTTCTCAAGCAAACCAAAACGGATCGATACCTAGAAGAAGCCAGCCCGGATATGAGTACTATGCCCTCTGGAAACTCACAAAAAGATATAAGAGACAAGCAAACCCAAGCTTTGCTCTTTTGATGCCAGATGGGTCGTGGGCAAGAACAGCAAAAGAAAGGGCAGAATCCTTCGCAGCTAACCTGTCGGAACGATTTAAACCACTGAACACAGCGAAAGCACACACAATTCAACGCATCAAAGAGTATTTGGAAGTACCTTTGCAACTTGAGCTCCCGACTGCTCCTGTGACGTTCCAGGAAGTCACAGAAATCGTCAAAGGCCTGAAAAACTCCAAAGCCCCTGGTGAGGACTTGCTTGATAACAGGACTCTAAAGATTCTGCCAACCAAGGCGCTGCTTTTTATGGTGCTGCTATATAACGCCATACTGAGAATTGGTCATTTTCCAGAACCATGGAAAAAAGCTCAGATCATCATGATCCACAAGCCTGGAAAGTCCCAAACTAGCCCAGACTCTTACAGACCGATAAGCCTTCTCCCTTCACTGTCCAAAATTTTTGAAAGGTGCATGCTGCGCAGAATTCTGCGGGACGATAGAATTCAAAAAGCAATTCCACCCTTCCAGTTCGGTTTTCGAAGGAGTCATGGAACCCCGGAGCAGCTCAATAGAGTTGTAAACTTCATCCTGGAAGGATTTGAAGCAAAGGAATATACAGTTGCTGTGTTTCTTGATGTGAAACAGGCCTTCGACAGAGTTTGGCATGATGGGCTGCTGTACAAAATAAAATCGCTGCTCTCACCTCAATTGTACCTGCTTGTTAAGAGCTTTCTGACTGGAAGAACCTTCGCGGTTGTCCAAGAGGGAGAAGCATCAGAGACAAAGCTAATCAGCGCTGGTGTCCCACAAGGAAGTGTCCTAGGCCCAACGCTCTACACCCTTTTCACTCACGATATGCCATCCAACCAAAATCTCCAAATCGTTGACAGAAACGATTTCATGATAGCCACCTTTGCAGACGACACAGCTCTATTGGCAAGGGATCCCTGCATATATTCCGCTACTGACACCATGCAAGAGTATCTAGTCAGAATCGGAAATTGGTGCTCCAATTGGAATATAGGACTAAACCTTTCAAAGTGTGCCAGTGTTACCTACACGCTGAGAAAAGACGATTGCCCAGGAGTTTTCCTCCAAGGAGAGCTGTTGGATCACCTTGCAGGATACCGATACCTGGGAGTTTTCCTCGACCGAAGGCTTACCTTCAAGTCGCACATAAACGGTCTGGTCAAATCAATACAGCTCAAGGCACAAAAGATGAGCTGGCTGCTGAAAGCCAGGAGCAAACTGTCGCTAAAGAACAAGGTACTCATTTATAAAAGCATTCTCGCTCCTGCATGGAGGTACGGACTACAGGTGTACGGTATAGCAGCAAAGTCGCACCTAGATCGCATAAGGATCCTGCAGGCCAAAATCCTAAGACGCATAACCGGGGCTCAATGGTACATGAGGACGAGAATAATTGAGGAAAACCTTAAAGTCGCTAAGGTGGGCGATGTTATTAACAAGCAGGCCAGAGACTACACAGAAAGACTGACTGCTCACCCAAACCACCTCGCTAGGAAACTACTGCGACCACGAAGGAAACAAGGCCGGAAAAAGAAAAGAAGACTGAAAAGATTCCACCCTAAGGATCTTTCTAAAAGGGAAATCTAAATTTAAAAAACACGCAATCTTAAGCTAAAACAACGAATCTCACTAACAAAACAAAACAGTACAAATATTTTGTAAGAAAGCTCAACTCACAAACCGTAATATACAATAACACGAATATCAATATAGAAGATAACTAAAGCAGGACCAAAATGTATAAGCGCTAAATTAGGTTAAGGAGCCAGAAAAAGGTACCAAAAAACTAATGTTAATAATAAATGCTTTTTTTAAAAAAAAAAAAAAAAAAAAAAATTGTAAACGGACTGCGAACATTTTGCATTACACACTAAAAACAAGTAAGAGCGCTGTACTCGAGTTTCCCGACTACAAAATACCCTGTTCAATTGAGACAATTGTTAAATAACTTTTGTGTTTTTGCTCGTATCTTATTTTCCTTTTGAGAGTAGTTAGATGTAAGGCCTAGGATAGTATATACGAAGCCACCAGGTTCTAACTTTAAAATTGTGGCTGTGACAGTTGCGGTTTAAGGGGGGAGGGGGGGATCTTTTCAAAAACTGAAACAAACTTGATCTGGGTACGGTATACACCTATGTGCATGCCAAAATTTGTGTCTCTATCTCTTATAGTCTCTGAGATCGACGCGTTCATACAGACAGACAGACAGACGGACAGACGGGCATGGCTATATCGTCTCGGCTGTTGATGCTGATCAAGAATATATATACTTTATAGGTTCGGAAATGATTCCTTATCTCTGTTACATACTTTTGCACAAACTTAATATACTCTGTGTACCTTTGGTACAGAGTATTTAGCTATTAGGTTTGATAAGTAACTAACTTTATTGATTAATAATACTACACGCTAAAATGAATGAATGAAAGTCGATTCAGTTGACGATGATGTCCCCCAATAAGCTTTCCTCTGTTTTAAATTTAATTAATTTTATGTCATATGAAGGGAAAATAAGACTAAGACCAAATGGTCATAATTTTAGACCGTCTTATGTACATTTCTCTGTGTAGATGTTCCAGCCTGAAATTAATAATATTCGTACAAAGATTGCTTCCTTATCTAATATCTAAACACTGAGAAAAAGAATGATATTTATCATCTCAGTTTTACTCCGATATGAAAATGTATCATATTGATAAGTAAAAAATTTCAAATCGATATTTTTTAATTTAATGAAACTATTTAATATGAACTTAAGTAAATAATATAATATTATTTTGGATTAGAAATATATTATTTTCTTGCCAAATGAAATGAAAAGTTCATTTTAATCAGCTGAAGATCAATTCGAATTTGATATTATTTTTCTCTGTGTAGATAAAAATATCTTCATTTTTTATAAATATTTTTCACTTTCCCTGTCAGCATTTTGACATGATCATTGAATTGTAGCCATTATTTTTTTGCGTTTTGACAGCCGCACAAAGAACGAGCATTCAACAATTCAGACTTATAATTATAATTGGTCGTAAAACTTTTTGCCTGAACTTTCAACTTGGCGGCGAAATTGCATTAAAAAAAAACAATGTTTAAATTAACAAAACTACATTCAATTTATGTCTCAATTTGTTTTCCATGTTTTTTCAAAAAATGTTTACCCTCCCTCTACCTGCAGTGGAGCATAAATTGCGCTGTTAAATTAGCCAGGAAATGGGGAAATGGAATCGAGAAGACAAAAGAGTGGAGCTGAATGGAAGCGAAAAAACAAACAAACAGAATGCAGTTGCCTTTTAATTTGAAATTGACCAGAAACGGTGGGCCACCGCTCACACGGTGGCGCGCCCTATTAATGAACTAAACAGAATAAAAGTGCTGGAAAGCAAACCAAAGTGCATATGGAAAATTCCCTTATTGTGCGAGTACATGTGTTCAATTAAGCAAATGCTTGTTTTTGTCTGTGCTGGTTTTGGTCGCCGCAATACATAAAATTCATAACTTTCCCTCCGCCACCACTCTCGCTGGCTTTCCCCTTAATTAGTGTGTCAGAGTGTGGAAATTTAAAATACGTGGTTTTTTTATACGCTGTACCAAAGGTACACAGTTTGTGCAAAACAGCCAGAAGGAATCATCTCTGACCCTACAAAGTATATATATTCTTGATCAGCATCAACAGCCGAGTCGATAAAGCCATGTCCGTCTGTCTGTCGGTCTTTCTGTCCGTCTTTATGAACGCACAGATCTCAGAGATGGTAAGAGATAGAGGTTTGACAGTTTTGATGATAGATTGTTCGTACCTTCTAGAGATATCTAGCAATCAAAATTATTTATCGATTTGCTGAAGAAATGATCAAGATCGGATGAACTATACACAAGTTATGAGCAAAAAAAGTTAACCGGCACCGCCCACGACCCCACTTCCTGTCAACCACCGCTGTATTCAAAGAAACACAATCTTTGGGAGAGAGAAAGAGAGTGAGAAACCTAGAGATGAGCGTATAACAGCGTATAACACATATAACGAGCGAGCAAATGCCAGCGACGGCACTAACTAATACAGAGTATCTTATAGTCGGGCTTGACCGAATTTCTCACTTGTTTTTTTTTTAGTTTTCTAACGGAATAACGCAAGTCTGTGAATGTCGAATGAGTTTCACGTGTTCAGAATTAAGTTTCAATTAGCGCCCGGTTCTATCATGTGTTATTCAGTGGAACGTGTGAAGCAAAACTGTTTGTCATTAGGTGCAAAAAGGAAAGCAAATTCAATCTAAAAATTCTTCTTTTAAAAATTTGTATAAATGTTGTTAAATTTCTGCCTTCAGCCCAGAGCTGCACATTAAGATCTTTTTGGAATGGATAGTTTTATCACATTCGTTTTTTGATATTATAATATCCATTTATCATATTCTTTGGACAATTTTCAGTTCCATTGGATGGAAAACTAAGATTAATTTAACATTAAATGGATATTATTAATATCCTTTTTACTTAATATCGTAACTGTGCACTCCAAATAAATGCCAAAATCATCCAATATCAATTTTTATCTGTGTACTTGAGCATTTTCATATTGCTTGCAAATTGAGTTTCTTGGCCTGTCCAAGGTCAGTTCAAGTGCCCTAAAGTATGCAACTTGATTGCTTTCCTTCTCTTTAGCCAGCAAATTTGATTAACATTTAAACAGAGAGAAACAATTTGTAGTCCAGTCTCATAATGAAAAGTGCAACTAAAAAACCCATTAACCCACATTTTGCTCGCTTAAATGCTCAGACGTGCCACATTTAGCTTTGGAGATAGATAAAAAAAACAAACATTCCACAATGGCTCAGTCTCACTTTGACTTGAACTGCGTTTCACTGTCGCACAACCTGGGAAAGAAGTCAACACAAGTCCAACAACAATGTCAAATGTTGCATGTGGCACCCACACATATTTGTTGAGACTTGGTCGCATGCTTTATTAACATTTGTTAAGCCCAAGCGTCACAAGTGGCACTCGGCATTTTGCAGCTTCCGTGCGAGCAGTTGAGCATTCGATTTCACATCCCTTTCTGGCGGCGCAAGCAATATCTTTCTATCTCACTCACCTCCGCCTAAGAGAGCCTGCACTGGGGTTAAGAGAGCCAAAAGCTCTGGCCAGCCGAAGTGGTCCATCGTCTCTCGTTTGCCAGTCAGTCGCACTTCGTCTTCGTTCAAGCGCAGTTGCCCTCATAAGTATGCTATGAAAGTTTTACTTTCAACATTTAAGAATTTGTTTTAGCGTAAAATTGATAAGAAGTCGGCTGAAAAATGCATTGACATAGTTTTCTCCACCCCAACTTGGCTTCAGAGTCGCTCAGGTGTGTGTGAGCAAAAACTTTGTCTGCCTGGCACTTTAAAAAAAAAAAAAGGAGAAAACTCCAGCCAGAAAACCCTTCAGAGAATGTATTTATTTTTATTGCTGTTCATTAGTTGGCAGTTGCCATAATTTCAATTTTATACTTTTCCTTTTGCTCAGCATTATATTAATTTATGAGGTCAGGCTAGAAAGTTTCGCCTTGCCGGCACAAAAATGTTTTACGTTAATGCAGTTGCTGTGAATGGGGGAAAGGGGTGACTTTCTGATTGGTTTTTGCAACTTGCATTGTCGATTGATCGTTTTTTTTTCTTTTGGGTGGGGTAAAAGTCAAAAGTGCGGAACAAAGTTGAACTTTTTCTGCTGAAAGGCCATTAATATTTGACATTTTTGTTGGTTTATGTGATTGAAAAACTTAAATATTCTGAGTTCAGTCTTAAATTGATTTCAATATTTGGTAAATTTATTTAATATATTCACAATTGGCCCTGTTAAATGAACACTTAGCAGTCGCCATGTAACAATAAAGAATTAATTACATTTGGTTACACCTTCAAAAACATTGCATAGCTTTGGGCTGTGCTTAAAACGGGGTCCATTAGCCACCAGTGGAGTTTACATAAATGCAAGCTATTTGAAGTGTTCCTTGTAATCTCCAAATGCTTATTCCGTGGACAATTGATATATTAGAGGAACTTGCATATCGTGTTGAAGTGTGACAAAAACAAAGTCTGCTGATGAGAGTACCGGCTTTTGCTATCCAAATTGTAAGAAATCTTTGTTGAATTGTAATCAATCGTTGACCTTGAGCTGGCTAAACAAACACTTGGACTTAAATCATAACAGCTGCCTAACAAATTGGGAAATATTAATTTATAATTTTAATTTTTTTAGAAAAGTGTGAAGCTGCGACAGCATTTCGTGAATTTACTTATGCTTCATAAACAGAAACAAATTGTATTTGGCAAGTTGAAGAAATCATAAATTTCATAACATTAAAACAATAATAAGGGCTTGTTCACGAAACCTCAAGAGATATTCGTACAAATGATTTTGATTTGGAACTAAGCTACACTCAGAAAAAAACGATTGGCAGAGTTCTAGATCGATCGGGATAGAAATTATACCGTTTTGTACTTAAAATTTCAAGTATGTTTTGTTTTTGAACGTACTTACATTAAGTACGAAACATTAATGAGAAGAACATCTTGAATCGTACTTACAGTTACCCATAAAATTTAGGAAAGGATCGTTCTTAGTTCAATTACAAACTTACTTGGATTGAGAACCAGATGAACTTACAATGCAAGCTCCAAAAACTGTGCTACGGAAAATGCGAAATATTTTAAGTCGAATCTGTTCTTAAAATTCCATCCTGGCTCTAACACTTTGGTTATGGAGTGAGGGTACATTTATAAGTCTTCGATAAAGAACATTTCGCATTTATTTTGAGAGCAAGTCGGGCTGTACTTAAGACCGTATCAAACAAATGGTATGACCAAACAGATTTTATAATAGTTCGAAATGTACTTAAAGTATCCCAAAGCAGTGTTAAACAAGTATTTCGGGATTGGAAAAATCGTACCTTGAAATAAGAATTTTGTACTTAAATCAAATATTTTCGTACTTACCGATACTATTGACACCGCTTGTACTTGATTCAAGTACAAAGTTCTTGGTTTTGTTTCTGAGAGTAGGAGAACTTTATATGTAAAATGATAAGAGTAAGGTCGGCTACTAGATCATACTAGATCATAGGTCGGTAAAACCGTATGCATTAAATCTACTTGGCCTCAAGCAGTCTGGGCTGGATGGCCATTTTTATACCCTTGCAAAGGGTATTATAATTTTGCCCAGAAGTTTGCAACGCATAGAAATATTCATTTCCGACCCCATAAACCATATATGTCTGTCTGTCTGTCTGTCCGTCTGTCTGTCCGTCTGTCTGTCTGTCCGTCTGTTTCTACGCAAACTAGTCTCTCAGTTTTAAAGCTATCGAGCTGAAATTTTGCACAGAGTCTTCTTTTTACTGCACGCTGCTAATATGTCGGAACCGACCGGATCGGATGACTATATCTTATAGCTGCCATAGGAACCATCGGTAAAAAAATGGGTTTTAGTGAGAAAAACTTTTTTGTTTCCAATGTTAACGTGATTAAACTCGGTCATTAATAATATTATATGCTTTCAAACAGATTTGCAAATTTTGGTCAAATTCGGATGACTATATCTTATAGCTGCCATAGGACCGATCGATCGGAAAATGGGTCTTAGTGAAAAAAACCTTTTTTGTTTTCAACTAAATCGTTCTTAAGGTCGGTGATTATTAATATTAAACGCTTTCAAACTAATTTGAAAAAGTTGATCGACATCGGGTGACTATATCTTATGGTTGCCATAGGACCGATCTGTCAAACATGAGTCTTGGTAAAAAAATTTTTTGTGTGGTTTTGTTAGCGTCCTTAAACTCGCTGATGACTTATTTTATATGCTTTCAAATAGATTCGCAAAATTGGGCCGAAATCGGATGACTATATCTTAAGGCTGCCATAGGGCCGATCGGTCGGAAATTGAGTCTTGGTGAGAAAACTTTTTTCAGACGTTTAGCTGTCGGAAAATGGGTTTTAGTTACAAAATTTTTTGATTTTTATGTAAGCGTTCTTAAACTGTGACATTTGCATTTGCAAGGGTATAAAAACTTCGGCACAGACGAAGTTAGCTTGGCCCTCTCGTTTTATATTCAATTTGAGATCTAGTTTTATCACAATTAATTACAATCATTTTTTTCTTCATCTAATTTAAAGGAATATAAATTATCACCATCGCAATCGGAGTCAATATTATCTTCGCAGTCTTTAAGTGAAAGGTTGTTCTTGTTTTCTATTTCAAAGTAAGGTACTTCTAAAAGGGCAATGACACTTTTCGGCAACACTTTATTTTTGTATTGACCTGACCTTTTCTTAATCTGAATACTCAAACGAAGAGGATCTGACGAGTCCATTGATCTGTTAAAGACATCCAACATATTATTAGCCCGCGAGCATGCGACTGTCTATCGCGCTAATAAAATTGATGCGCGCTTCTGATGCGTTTTCCCAAGGCAGCCTACTGGTACTATTGATGTCTCTATTATCTGGGATTTGAATTTTATGTAAAATAGCCAACGTTGGATATCACGGGTATTTGATCATGTACAAAGCAAAGGTTTTCTCACATAATTGCTGAAAGTTAAGTGCAATTATTAAAAATTCAGACGAAATGGCGATCTAATTTTTTAATACAAACGCCGTATCCTTTTCATTTCAAGACTTGTGTCATTTTTCTGGTTATCTGCCAGTTCAGCTGCTAATTTTCTTTTCAGAGGAGGACCAGCTGCCTCGTATAAAAGATGTGGACGTCCAATTTGATTGGGTCCGTTCGAACCAAAATTTACCAACGGTTAAGGTTCGGAAATTTGAGGTTCGAGGTTTTCGGGCTTTGGTTTTGGTTCGAACCTTGGTTCGTTACACGTTTTACCCAACATGTTTAAAATAACAAGAAATTTTATTAATATACAAAAAAATTTTCATTTTTTTATTTTGATTACTTAAGTGTAATATTAATCTTTAATTTAAATTTATGAGTAGTATCTCTTCAAGTAGTTGACTGTCTATGCTACTTCTTTGATCAGACAAAATAAATTTTAAGGTGGAAAAAGCTCTTTCAACTGAGACTTGAGTGGATGGCACTGATAAGACAGTCAGCGCAACAGCTTTAAGCTGATTACATTGATGAGATGTCCAAAACTTTAAAATGTTGGACTTAGACGGTTCTCTATCAATGCCATCGAAGGCTCTAATTATGTCATTAATCGTTTTATTTTTTGAAACACTTTGCTGCTCGTTAACATTGCGGAGATAACTTTCTACATCGTCATCTTCTGAAATAGATAATGACAAAGCCAAATTCCTCAACACTGTTTAAGCTTTGAAGTCTATGAAAAATATTACCAATGTGTTGTTTGGCTTCTAGCTTTTGCGAATCACTTAATAGACTTTGGAATCGAGCGTCTAGAAACACAGAGGCTAGTATGGGTGGAGATTTTATGACAAATTCTTTCTAGAATTTTTAACAAAATGGCATTAAACCTGCCTGGTGATTTTGAGACTCTGTCGGACAACATCGACCAGATAACAAAAAAGTCGCTAGGCAGGAGATCAGATTTCTGAAATTTTAAGGAAGCGTCATACAGTGGACGTAGTACTGAAAAAACGGCATCTACTTTTTGCCATTCTGCTTGGCTTAAATGTAACGATTTTATATCGCTCAAATGCTCAATGCAAAAATCTTTGAGATCGAGTAGGCGTTCGCACATTTTAAATGTAGAGTTCCATCTTGTTAGACAGTCGAGAATTGGTTTCTTTAAATAGCTTGCAAGCAACAAATTAAGGCATGTGGGAGTTCGTAGTTTTTTACAAACTAATCTAGTTCTGGACATATCAATATGTAATTCTTTAAAGATATCCAAGGCAACTAAATTAAGCGTATGCGCTGCACAACGTATTGTAGTTATCTGATTAACCTGTAAATCCATATCTACCATACTGAGTGCGTCGCAACTGCATTCACCCTCAGCATCATTCAGTTCAGCTTTGCAAATGTTTTCCATTATATCGCCCACACGAACCATGTTGGCTCCGTTGTCAACTGTATAGGTGTACACCTGACACATAGATACATTGTATGCCAAAAATTTGGCCATCCAGTGGCAGCGGGTATCATTGGCTTTGCATACGCGAAGCACTGCAAACGTTTTTTGCAATGTTTGGTAGTTGGGTGGATCTCTGCTTAATAGTTCGGAAATTTGGAATCAGGTACAGTCATAAAGAGGCATAATTTATTAAGTGTACCGAACCGGTTGTTTAGAATGTCTGTTAATCAACGAACCAAACCAATCCGAATTCACGAGAGGTTAACATCCCGGCTAAATATGATTTTCTTTTTTATATATTGTACCCATTGAAATTAATATGGGTAAAAGGAGACTATGAACTGCATGTTACATGGAGAAGGAAACATTTCCAATCCTATTAAGAGTATATCAAGTAAGCGTCCACCAAAATCGGAATCTACGAATAATTCTATAGAAAATTTCACCCTGAAACTATTTGTCTAAAGTCAATTTCTAGCTTCCGCTGAGAAGCATAAAGATTTCATATTGGGGTATTTTAAGGTATTTTGAGGTATTTAAGGTTTTTTAAAAAAAAAACACATTTTCCAATTATGTGGGGCTCAATTCTGATTCATCTTTTTACAACAAATTTTATCCATATTTTTTTTCTTAATGAAACCAACAATTTTGTTTATTTTTGTAAATTTTCCTGGTGCCTTTCAGCCCTTTTAGTGCTTTCCAATACCAAAATAAATTTTGCCAATTATTATTATCTAACTAAATAAATTATATGAAATTTTCCTCACATTTCTCCTAAGCTAATATGTCAAAAGAATTTCGAAAGGCACTTCATCTATTATAAAATAGTTCTATTGGCCCATCAGCCTATCATGAATTGAATTTCAAATAGCGCAAAATACGGAAACGAAGTTGTTCCACGAAAATATTCCATTTGTGGCACATCAAATTACATATAAGCAGCTTTGTGCCCAGCACACATTTTGCATATAAAAAATGCAAAGGACTTTTGCCCAAAGTGGCCATAAGTCACGTTTCTACATTGGTCTGACCTTTGGCTAGCTATTAAAACTAATTTATAAAAAAAAATTATAATATATATGCATATTTCGCAGCACATTTAGGCAGTCAGAATTATGATTGTGGCTTTTTAATGGAAAAATTTATGCTTGTTTTTTTTTTTGGCAAACAATTTTACAAAAATTTTGTATTTGCAACTCTTCTATATTTTACGTGTGTGAAATCGGAAGGAAGGAAAACAACAACAAAAAATAAAGGACAGATTACTTCGGCTCGATCGAAGTTTGTATACCCTGCGGCAGCTTTACTAGTTTAGTGGGCTTATTTTCATAAAACTTGGTGGAATTTTATGATAGAATAGAAAACTTATAAATACGAGCCTTGGGGACGTTTGCATTGAAAACCAAAGAGTTTTTCATCACTAAAACTTCTTATTCGACCGATCGTTTCTATGGCAGCTATATGCTATAATCATACGATCAGTCCGGTTCCGACAAATGTGCAGCTTATTTGTACCAAAAAGATTCGTGCAAAGTTTGGTTAAAATAGCTTTAAAACTGACGGAGGCGATAGCATAGAAACAGACTGATGGACTGCCGAACGGACATGGCTATATCAACCCTGCTCGTCATGCAGATCAAGAATATATATACTTTATGTGGACGGAGATGCTTCCTTCGATGCGTTACACACATCTGGACAATTATAATATACCCTCTAAAAGGGTATAAAAACTCACCAAACTCGCAAATGCTTTGTAGTCATAAATTTCCCGCTTTTCTGCAGTAAAAAAGTAGCCAACAATTTTGTTTGCCACGTGCAGAGCTTTCTGACTTCAACATAGGGGGGGGGAATGGGAGGCCATGTTTGCATATGGAAGGAAACAAGAACCAAGTTGGTCTCGTTTTGTTTTCGCAAACTCTATTTAATTTTGCAACGATTTTGGTTTTTTTTTTATTTTGTGGCTCACGTCTCGTTGCACTTTTTGGTCGTTTTGCCACTCATTTTTCAAGCGAGTGCAGGATTTTTTTCCTCGGGCCTGGACATTGGGCATTGCCCAGCCGATTCTCAGCATTTAATTTAAGTTACAGCACAATCTGCCGAGATTTATTACTGGCCCTTAACAAGTCTCGCTGGCTTTTTGCTGCTTTTACTTTTTGCTCTTTTTTGTGTGCGTTGAGGACACACAATATGAGAGCTGAAAATTTCTTTTCTGTTCTTCCTCGGGTTATATTTTTTATTGAAAATTACACGGCAAGAATATCAAAGGATACTCTGGCTGGGTAAAGAGAAAAAGTGTCCTTTGTGGGGGCTTAAAAGTGCGAACCGAAATTGCAAAGGAAATTGTTTAAGCCAAAATTAAAATTGGCATTTTTGGTTCAGACTTGAAACTTTATACAGTGCAACTCGCCTGATTTAACAAACAAAGAACCCCCTTTTCCTCCATGAAAAGCAAAAAAAAACATGCATAAATTACAAACTTTTAGAAATGTAAGTTACTTTTCGATTTGCAATTCTTCAAAAATCCATAAACATTTTATGCTCCAGACCGGTGTCACCCTCCAGCATTTGGAGTGTATTGTCTGAGTGTGCGCTTGACCCATTGCCAAACCCATAACCAATCTCGGTACAATAAATTAAACCTAAACAATTCAAGTCGAGTCCGGGGTCCAGACGCATGTGTCGCACATATCTGTCCCATTTCCACTGGGGGCTTCATCACTGCGCCTGCACTCCTGCACCTAGAACCTAGTAGGGGCAATAAAGCAGGGAGCCACTTCTTAGTTTCCCTTGCAGCTCAAGCGGAAACCATATAAATGCGGAAATGATAAAAATGCCTGCGAACATGTTGTCAAAGCTTACACGATAAATTGCAGCGGCAAGCAGCATCTCTGCCGTATCCTTGGCTGGCCCAAGCTAGACAATAAAATAATAATAAAAAATAGAACAAAGCAGCCATCGACAGAAGGGAACGGTTCAATAAATGTATATGGGCAAATGGCAAATGGAGAATAGAGAAGCCGCTCCTTTGCACAAAACGAAGACCCCCCCCCTGCGCACAATCAGTTTAATGAAATTGTTTTACACTCAATTGAGTTGCCAACTGAAAAACAAGTTAAACTAAAACACAAACAAAACCAATTGTAATGCAAACCATGTTGTTGATGTTGGCTAAAGCAAATTCAAAATAACTGCAAACCCATTTTGAGTAATTTACGTACGCAGCCTTTAAGATACAGCGAGCCACATTCAGTATGAAGTTAATCTGTTTTAATACGGAATGGTTAAATTCATTGTGAAAGATGTCGCTGTTGCTGGCAGATTGGGAATGGTGGGGATGGGTATAAGTCACGGTCTTTGTTAATAGAGCCCTGAAATTCTACTGTTAAGATAAAGGTTCGCTTCGTGAACAGGTGTGGAAAAGCATTCGCATAGATGGCTGCAAACTTATTGGATCGTTCAAGTTTTTTTTTGTAGTTTTTTTTCGGAGAATATCAGACCAGAATCCATCGAGTTTATTGTCTTCTACTTTTTGGGACTGAGTATCGCTTTCTTCTCACCAAATCTCAATCAAGAATATTCACCTTGTGACTAGAAAAAGGAAAAAAATTAAGTAAACAGAAAAAGCAACGAAACTAAATCAATGAAAGTGAACCCTATTCGAGGCTCTACAGGTCACTATAAATAAACTGAACACGTTTTTAATCTTAAAATATTAACGAAACACCATCACATTAACTTACTAATCTAAAACAACAATATGATTTAAGCATTTGGTTTATTGTAGAAATAAAGTCAGTACACAGATGGGAAAATAGCGAAAATATTGGACTCAAGTTGATCAAATTGTGGGGGTCCGGAATAAAGAATATAGCTTTTTGGATTGAGAGAGAGGCCGTATTATTTATAAGCGCTGGGGATATGCATGCTTCTGTTTCGCCCATATTCTATAGACATCACATCATTTAAGGCTTTTAGAAAAACAAAGAAAAATTTGTATCGGACTTGCCTGGGAATCGAACCCAGGAATACTTTCACTCAACGAACAACTTATGAAATGGCGTGCTAGCGCATTGCGTCTTCGCGTACTTTTGTAGCTACACTTCTAACTACTTAACGGGGGGTGACACAGAAGTCACTAGAGATTTTGGTATAAACGTTTGAATTCCAAATTTGAATTGAATAACTTTATATGTAAAGTATATCTTCGGTTGCTAGAATTTAAGCGATTTGGAACCAACTGCTCTAATCTACTTGACTTTGAACAGTCGGTTTCAATTCGCTTTATAATTATAAAATTTGCTTTACAGCCCCAAAGGAGGCCAAACCAAGCTTCTCTCAATCTCTTGGCGTGTGTTCTTATAACTTTTCACACAAGAGAAAGAAACGAACGGCAAAGTTTGAGAAGCATTTTCATGGCTAGTTACTTTACAGCTGGCGCCAATAGCTGGTGAAGGTGACCGGATGTATTATTTCGGCTTACTCACGCAATTTGATCAATTAACCGAGCATTTTCGTGTGAATACATTTGAAATACTGTAAGGAAGCTTCTAGGCCGGGGTATATATCTCAGTCGCGCCTAGCGTCTTTTACAAGTAAATTTGTAAGAAGGTCTGAGACACCTGAGTGTTAGGGTTCTCGGATCCTCAGCCCACATTTATAAGCTTCGGGGAACGGCACGGGAAGGAATCCTCGACTCTGTCGGAGTAGTCACGGACAAACAGAGCGGGAAGGAATCCACGTCTCTGTTTATCTAACTAGGTATAAAAGAGCGGGAAGGGATCCACGTCTCTATTTAACAAACTACGAGCAAAAGAGCGGGAAGGGATCCACGTCTCTGTTTAACTAGCTACGGGTTAGTAGAGCGGGCAGCAATCCACGACTCGGATAAATTAATTGTTAATAGAGGAGCGGGAAGGAATCCACGTCTCCGTTTAGTTATCTACGTGTTAGTGGAGCGGGAAGGGATCCGCGTCTCCAGGGAGGGTCTAGGGACCTAAAGGGCCAGAAAATTAAACACAAACGACGCCGAATTGTATTCAATCCAATTTATTTCTCTGTCTGTTCTTTTCATTCACTTTCCTGCACCGCTGTTCTCCTTCCGACCTATCTTCCTTATCTCTACTTACTTCGATAATCCTTCTCACTATATTTCTCTTCATGTATTCTCTTTTTTCTCTATCTCCACGTGTTTTCTTCTTTTCTTATGTTTATCTAGGTTCATCCGCGCACGTCCGATCTTTTCCGTTGCTCTCGACTGAATGCCCTATTTTTAGCGGTGACGCCCGCTGCCTCGAATTCCCCTCTGGGATTTTGTAGCCCCTCTCACGCTCGCTACGCGTTATGGCAAAAAAGATCGCGCGCCCTTGGGGATGAGTGGTTTGCCGCATCAAATGTCCGTTGGGTTTGAAATTATATTAGCAGGTATAAATGACCGTTGGGTTTGAACTTAAATTGTTTATTGGCGTTCCTCGCCTGTTTAGTTTTGATATCGTGACTATTCAGATGTGACGCAGCGGGACTACGTCACAATACAAGCGCTTATACGTATATCTCTAGCGATTTCTGGGGCACCCCCGGATACTTTTCTGTATGTTGGTTGAGTTAAGTTGATCTGTGCTCATTTCAAGGACTTTCAAAACATTTCAATTACAAATTTTTGAGAAAGCTTTTTCGTATTTTAAGTTGAAGGCAACTTGTTTTCTGAACATGTTGTTTCCCTCTATTCATTTTGTTCTATTCAAACTCTTTTATTCTTTTTACTACAGTTTAAATACACTAACTAACACGCTACAGTGCTAACCCGTTACAA
Organism: Lordiphosa magnipectinata; assembly: GCA_037044535.1. Classification (NCBI taxonomy): domain Eukaryota; kingdom Metazoa; phylum Arthropoda; class Insecta; order Diptera; family Drosophilidae; genus Lordiphosa; species Lordiphosa magnipectinata. Next base: position 130,094 of record JBAMBO010004137.1, on the reverse strand, counting down.
AGCAAATAAGCATGCGGTCACGTTTCCAACACTATTTTTAGAATGTGTCATTAAATTCGAAACAAAATATTAATATTTATTAAGTCAACTGTGATTTTCAAATTATAACATCAATTTTATGACCAATGGCAACAGAAACTGTGCAATGTGCATGGGTTCCTGGTGAACCTCTTGTGGATTGGTTCGATTCCATTTTCGGCAATTTCGCTGATTTTCATAGCAGTTCATTGTCTTCACTATAAGTGATTTTTAGGCCGAATTTCAATAGATCATATCATTTGTACGTGTTGCTCGTATGCAGGGCTTAAACTGATTGATCCATGAGACTTGATAATAGAGTAGGTCTGCATGTTGATATGTTTTCATAATTTTCACAATTGCGTTGCATAAGCCGTTTCGTATCCTCTGAGCTGACTACATTAAACCCTAACGGGTATTCATCTCTGGTCATTCTCATTCCTGCTTTAAAAAATCACTATGGCAGCTATATGCTATAGTTATCCGTTATAATATTTATCAATATTGAGTTTGGGATCGTTACCGTTGAAATTTTTGGCAGATGGTGCCCATGATAACTATATGATATGGTAGTCCGATCCCGCCGGTTCCGACAAATGTGCAGCATATTTTTATACTCTGTAGCAAAGGTAAGTATGTAACAGGGTGAAGAGATCATTTCCGACCCTATAAAGTATATATACTCTTGATCAGCATCAGCAGCCGAGTCGATTAGTCCGTACGTCTGTTCGTATGAACGAAGAGATCCCAGAAATGGTAAGAGATACAGGTTTGACATGTATGGGACACATACTTCTTATACTTGCAGGCAGATCAAGCCCGCAGCCGCCCCCGATATTTGTAAAAGACGTTATATCACCCGCAGTTTTGTAGCTAGATGGTTCGTACCTTTTAGGGATATTTAGTAATCAAGATTATTTATCGATTTGCCGAAGAAATGATAAAGATCGGATGAACAATACTCAAGTAATAACAAAAAGAAAGCGGTGATTCCAAATGGTTGTGACGATTTAGGCCACTTTGTCTATTTAATATAAAACACAGATAAGGTTGCCTGTATGAATGAATACACAGAATGCCAACAGTTGAATGTGTGTATGTGTAAGTGAGTATGTTAGAGATGTAAGATATAAAAAGTGCTGGAGGGTCGAGTATCGATAGTTGTTAGTGATGTGCGAACTAGTTAGGTAAACTGGTTAAACATTTTTAAAATCAAGTATTCTATGATGAACGTTCCTCAAGCTATGACCAAAAGAGAGTTCGCTGACGCAGTAAAGCAGCACCGCTGCTTACATCTGCTACTCGGTACAGAGTATATTATAGTCGGGTTTGACCGACTTTCTTACTTGTTACTTAAAGACTTCGTGCAAAGTTTGGAAAATATAGCTTTAAAACTGACGGAGGAGATAGCATAGAAACAGACGGCCTGATGAAAAGACAGACATGGCTATAACACCTCATCGCGTCATGCTAATGAACAATATATATATACTAAATGTGGTCGGAGTTGCTTCTATGAGTTACAAACATCTGGACAATTTTAATATATCCTCTGCAAGGGTAAAACAGATATGGATATAGATAATTTTCAAGCATTTCAAACATTTTTAAAGGAAATCGAATGAAATAAATTGCTTTAGTATAGAAATTTTTTATACAGTTGTAAAGGTTATAATAATTAGGCCCGGAAGTTACCGCTTATATCTTCTTGATCAGGGCGAGTCTATCAAAAACTATTTAGCTGAAATTTTACTCTGAGTCTTTTTGTTTATCTGCACACTGCCAATATGTCGGAGCTTTTCGGATCGGATTGAAATCTTGGTCGAAGTCGGATGACGATCGGTCGGAGAGAAATACTCAAGAAATAGTTTAAGTATATTTTGGTGTTCTTTATTTATGATATTTCAAAGCGAGCACTTGCAATGGCATAAAAATTTCGGCATAAACGAAGTTAGCTTTCTTTTTTCTTCTTAGAAATTAGTATCAAAAAATCCATGCTTATAACACATGCTATTTTCACTACGTTAAAAAATTAGTATTTTGGTTTTTTTAATTTATTTCGGTACTCGGTTTCGATATGGTATCTAAATTTGATTTCGATATCGGTATGTTTCCGAATCTTTCGCATTCAATTATAGCCGTAGTAAGCAGGATTTGGTTGCTTTAAAATTGTTTATTTCGATAAATGTCACAATCTCTTTTTGTTTGTTCCGGTTCCAGCTAAAATATCTATCCACGGAAACATGTTACAAAAATTATGCAATTTTGATAATTCCGTGTAAAGAACACCCTTATCGCTGCTTTAAGGCGCTTAAGGCTAAACAAATAAAACTCCCTCAGCCCAGTGACTTTCCCCTGCATCTCTCTTTCTTCGGTTTTCCGTCCAATTCAGAGTGTTCCCCATGTTGCCTTAAAATTTTATACCCACAAAATAATGCAATCTAACACTAAGCTAAGCTTTGACTTTTACGATTATGTTTTTTGGGAGCGGGGGTTGGTTGGGGACGGAAACCATAATCTGTTTCTATTTGCTTATCTGCATGTGCCTCATACACACACATAGACACATGTGCGTACAGTAATAATCATTTGTACGCTACTGAAAATTACTTCGTTGACCTTGCTGGTAATTGGTAAGATTATTTTGAATTGGTTTCTTGCTTGACAAAAAGGCGAAAAGGCAAAAGCAAAAGCTTCTTGTTGTTGTTGGCGATGAAGTTATATAGCGAAAATTGCTTGTCACACAAGGAATATGCAAATTGAATTTGGGCAGAGCTCAAAATAGATAAAAAGAGACAAATGTGTAAGTGTCGGACTGCGTCTGCGTCTATTTGACAAAGGTCACCGAAAATAAATCAAATATTTACTCAACATTCGAAATTGAATAGACCTCACTGGGACGAAACGAGACTGATAAATATCTGGGGCGTTGATTTTGGCTAATAAATTTGTTTTCTTCTCTTTTTTTTTGTGTCAATCAAAAGGGATTGGAATCCAACAAAAAATGTTAGAATGACCCATAAAAGCATTTCCGGTTTGGGTATTAAGATTATTCAAAATAAAATAAGTTGTAAGCCAATTTGACTTGAACGCTTGAATGAGCTGGCATCAAAATTTTAATGAACAAAATAACTTTCTTTGGTTTTAATACACTCGGAAAAATTTTTTAATGAATTTTAGATATTTGACTTATTAAAACCTTCAAATTTTTTTGCCGGCTCTAGGTCTCGCTATGTTGGTACATAACTTTAAAACAGGGACACACCACACCACTAAGGAGGTTAGTTGACCGAACAGCTGTTTCAATGGTATCTCTACCATATCATCAGCGGTCTTCACCTGGTACTACAATCAGAAAACAACTCCCTCCTCATGCCTGAGATGACATAATCGCTTGGGAACTCCAATGCGATTCAACAGCAAAACCCAGACACAACGCTCTGGCTTCTTAAAAAAATATGGAGAAAATATAGAATTAGGGAATCAAACCGGAATCGGATCTATATATCAAAAAGAACTGATAAAAACTCAGATCCATATCCCGAACCGAGTCCGATCATTTAAATATATTGTGTACGCGTATCCCAAAACCGATATTTTTGGAACCGAAAAGACCGAGGATGAGGATCTAAGCTCTGACATTTATTTTATCTGAAAGTGGTGACGAAGTCGATTCATATTTCACGCACTTACATCTACACTGTCAAACTCAAAATAATCGATTTTGTGAAAATAACGTTTAAGCTTTAAAGTTCTCTATGGAAAATACATCTTTAAGCTTCATATCAAACCAATTAAATAACAGAACGCCGAAGAATCAACTGAGATATGTCGCTCTTGTTGGATCATATAAATAAACCAGTAAAATGAAGTTACATCATATGCTCATCTAACGCCGCAATTATAAAATATATCAATATGTAAATTTGTACACCATTTAGAACAAGTTAAAGCGAATATTTCTGCATCATTAACTCAATAATCGTGTTATTGATTTATGACAGTTCTAAAGTAAATGAACTATATGAATTAATGGGGGGTGTTACGGAAATCTCTAGAGATTTTGACCTCGGTTGCATATTCATTGTGGAGCCCAATGTCGATTTTGAAAGTTTGTACTATTTATTCCGCCAGTCCACAATCCATACCAATCAAATTAGACATCAGTTTTTGCCTGTTTTTCTGTGTAAAACCAATTTCTCGACCTATTGTTCCATTGGCAGAAATAACATATAGTCACCCAATCCAAGTGGTACTGACATAAAAACAGTCAGCGCTAAGTATCAGTTTGTTAAAGTCGGCTCTAACCGACTTCGATATAGCTGTTACTCATGGAGAGAAAAGTTTAAGGGGGGATTCTCCATGTTCGAAATTTTTTATAGTTTTGTTTTTCATTTTTTTATAGCTTGGATATTTGATAATATCGCCCTTCAAGGATTTTTCGAAATTTGAAATTTTTTAGAAGATATAGCCTTTTTTGTCGAACAATGTCTTCGATAGAACGAGCCATTTTTAAGTTTAATTCAAACTTTAAAAGCATTTATCTCGAAACCACGTTTTTCGAACTGGCGGTCATGATATCTCCAGTTACACTGAACCGATTTTGATGAAACTAAGTGAAGTCGACGCAGAATTGCCACCATTCTGGTCTGACCCTCATTCATAATTTAAAAAGAATTTGAACTATTTTTTTTTCAACACTAATCTACAAAAAAGGGCCCAAAATCGAATTTCTATTTTTCACTAGCCGCCATTTTGTCAAAAAAAATCTCAAAATTTTTTTCGAGGGTCAGACCAGAATGACATCTATTCTGATTATAATATTAATTATAATTTTTTTGAAAAATGGCAGTGCCTGGCAAACGAACATGGAATAGCTCTGGATATATCACACTCAAGCACATAGGATTAAGCGCATATGAAAATTCTAGACGAAATCAACCGCGATGCTATCAGGAAGTTTGAATCTCAGCCCAGTCAAAGCTCTACGAAAGCAATGTATAAAACTCAAAGCTACGATCTAAGTGATGCCAACCACTTCCACGACGATCTAAAAATATGCCAGATATCGTTAATATTAAAAGCATGAACAGAAATGCTGCCTTTAAACGCCGCGTAATAATGCCGTGTAAAGATGTAAGAACATCTGAAGACACTCCGCATTTTGTTGCCATATGCCCAGTTTTATAGGAAATAAGGAAGCTACAGCTAAAAAAAATCGCAACTAACACATCAGGAAACCATAAACATTTTAAATGGATCAAACTGGACTGCACTCGCGAACTATATAAAACATGCACAAAACTATAGGAGACAGATACAAACTGAAAATTTTTAATCATATCCACATACAATCACAAAATTTACAATTACAAACATTAACCATTAGTTAAGAGTTTAAATTTCAATATCAGCTGATGGCAAATAAGATTAGACATGATATGAATAGTAACAAACTGTAACACCAAACCACTATTTCACACTATAAGGCGAACGTTCTGGGGACGACCCGGGCAGACAGGTGTATTAACCGAAGTAGCACTGGATAAGTGTAAGGTGATCGACAGACGGTTTAAAACCAAGTCGATGTAAACTCGTACACTTTATTTTTAGTTTAACAATATTGAAGACCAAGCAATGTGTTGTAATAGGGCATTTTATACTAAAAAACACCGTTTTTATGCACTTGAAAAGTGTATTATAATTTTGCCCAGGAGTTTGCAACGCATAGAAGGAATCATCTCCGACCACATAAAGTATATATAATATATTCTTGATCAGCATGACGAGCTGAGTCTATTGAGCTTTGTCCGTCCGTCTGTCTGTCCGTCTGTCGGTTTCAACACGAACTAGTCCCTCAGTTTTGAAGCTATCGAGCTGAAATTTTACATAGAGCCTTCCTTTTACTGCACGCTGCTAATAGATCGGATGACTACTTCTTGTAGCTGTTCTTAGCAATGTTCGGTCGGAAAATGGGGTTAAGTGAGAAAAACTTTTTTGTTTTCAATATTAGCGCTCTTAAACTCGATCATGGTTAATATAATATATTTTTAAGCTGATCTGCAAAGTTTGGTCGAAATCGCTAACCGTTGAAGCGAACTTTTGTAAGTGTATTAACCGTTTTGATCTCCCCCTCACACCATCTCATCTCTCTCTTACATATCTATCATCCCATCCATCCCATCCATCATCATCCTCCCATTACCCCCCAAACCCCATTCCATTTGATTTTGCATTTAAAATTTTTTTTTTTTTTTACTTCACCCTACTTATGGAATTGAACTCGGGACCTCTCACAAAACTGTTAAACAGACACGCGGACGGACGCCTTAGCTCACTCGGCTATTAGCCTTAAGCAAGACGTAGCGGCAAAGCCATAATTAAGAATATACGCAGTCGGGCGGGGCCTGGATCAAGTCACCGAAGCAGCATATTTTCTCTTTTAGTTTTATATTCATACAAAAACACTTTCTTCAAATTAAGGTTTATTTTCTTAATTTTAGGGCAAAATTACCTAAATTTGTAACAAATAATTTCTAAAATCAAAGGCGAAATTACCCTAAAAATTGGAAAAGGCAATAAGAAAATTCACAATCAAAAATTTAGAATAATAGAAAAGTTTTCTAAAAAATTCATTTTTAGGGCAACTTTTCTAAAATGCACAAAAATTTTTTCTTAAATTTTAAGGCGATTTCGATTCTAGTGCGATTTTGCGAATATAAAAAAATAATTTTCTGAGTGTAGCATTCCTGTGTTTCTGAGAGGGAACAGACAAAAAATATGCAACAATTTGAAATGAGCTTGATCTGCGCGCAGACAATAGGAGTCTACATTTCCAATTTGGTTGCTCTAGCTCTTCTAGTCTCTGAGATCTAGGTGTTCATACAGACGGACGGACAGACGGACATGACTCGGCTGTTGATGCTGATCAAGAATATATATACTTTAAATGGACGGAAATGATTCCTTCTGCCTGTTACATACATTTGCACAACTTAAGTATATAACTTAAGTATACCCTTAATACACTACAAGTAACTTGTATAAAAATAAAGTTTTAATAAATACATTGGTATTATTGTTTGTTTAAGTTGCTTACACAATTTGTCTGGTACCGGTTTAAAAATATAAAAACTCCAGGTTCCAATACGAAACCAAATACCGAAATAATGTTAGAACCAATACAGATCCTTTTAGTGAAACATAAGTTTCGGTACGTACCAGATGGGGAATCGGAAGCAAAATACAATTCGGTTTGATTCCCTGCGTAGAATAAAACGTATTTTTTGTACAAAAAGAGAAAAAAAAGCCTCCTCAGAAAATAAACTTAAAATTTGCAAGAAACTTTGTAAAAAATGTGCACAATTCAATCAACCACCTTACAAAAAACTATAAATAACATCTTAGTCGTAGGACAGCAGGCGTGTAACATGGTGTAGTGCGTTGAGAGGTTTTTTAATTCGTGTGCTCAGTGCAAAAAGGTTTCGAGCTCGATCCCCAGACGAAACGGACAATAAATACTACTTTTTCTTTGTTTTCAGTATAGCTAAGTTACCTTTAACAGAGGTGGGTGTGTGTGAAGTGGTCCGTTAAATTTGTATAGAGATGTCTTCTGATCCGAAGGAATTTAGTGGTGGAGTCAGAGCGCATATTCAGCATGAATAACATTTCCAATCCAAAGAGATTCGTACGCGCCACCGCAATGAAAGATCCCTCTGTGTAACCCGCAGTTTGATGTTCCAAAATTAATAAACAATTTTTGCTTTCAGAAACAACAATTATCTACATTTTCAAAGTTTTAGGTTTCTTGCCCTCTGGGGAAGAAAGCTTTGCAATATGTATTCGAAAAGCTTTTATAATATTTAGAATTTGTGTTTCTTAAATTTTGGGTGAATCTCCCTGGGACAGATTCTATAAAAGAATTTCTAATTTTATTTTCGAATTTTGGGGTTTTTTTATGAGTGTAGTTAAGCTTTGAATAGTGAATTACGAAGCGGTTCTTTGGTTCTCAGCTCGTGGATTTTGTTCCCCCTTATTTTGGAGCTAAGAGTACTCGATGTAAGAATTTAATGTTTCAGTTCTCGTTACGATTGTTTGTCGTTTCATTTTCGGCTTTATTCCCTGCTTCTCAGCAATTAATTCCATTCAAGATTAATTCATAAGTAGCTTCTCTAAGTCGACAATAACATTGCCCAAAGCCTGTCAAAATAAACCTGACTTCAGCTGCAAATTATTTCTGCTCACCCATACATATATTTGTATGTATTAGATAAATTGAACATTTAATCTCAACATTTCACTTAAGCATTTCGAAAACAATTTCAAATTACAAGCCTTCGGGCAAGGATACGGAATAATTTGCCAATCTGCTTAACCCTTTGGGTATGCTTGTCTGTGTGCACAATTGTGACATCTTGAATATCAAAACGTTTCCAATTAAGAGCCAGCTTTTAATTAAACAGATTAAGTGGCTATAAAATGCGAGACAAGCAGCCAGCTGGTCATTCCTAAACACAGGACGAAAGTCGTCTATGAGCTGGTATTAAATATAACATCATATTTTTACCCTCTGCTGCTCAGCTGGGCACTTAAAAGCTCGTTAAGTGTGTGTGTGTGTGTGTGGCTTAGTGTGTTCTGGAATCAGGACTCGGAAGTTTACGATGCGCCGCGGTGAAGTAATCAGCACAGGATGCAACTGCGAAAAGAAATGTGCATCAATTTAAATGCATTATGCGACTGGCAATCTGTTACTCCCAAGGCGGCATTAACTACAGGCAAATGCATATTGAACAGGATGTTGATGCCGCTGTAGAAAAGCAGCAGGAGCAGCCACTGGCACACACGATATGAATGAGCAAAAATCCTTACGTGTGCCACACACACTGCGGTGTGACTGGGGAGGACATCAGAATGAAAAGGCGCAAAGCAAAATGGGAAAGGAAATGCGTTGCTGGGCGCCATTGTTGTTACCCGCTTTGAGAGTCTCTCGCCTGCGCTTGTGCCTTTTCCATTTAACGGGATTATTTATTTTATTTCGTTATGCGCGGCAAAACAGCTTGTGTAAAGGATTTAAGCGCCAGCTGAATGTGGCCAACAAAATGAAAGAAGCAAAAAAAAAGAAGGAAAAACTTTTAAACCAACCAAAACACCAAACAATGAGCCGAAACGGTTATATTAAATTTTGGGCAGTGTGTCGTAGTATGTGCTGACAGAAGTGGTTAACTTTACCATCGTGTATTATATTTTTCAGTCAAATTTTCGATATAAAGGAAATACCGCAATTCATTTCAATCAATGCACTGTGGCCCAGAAATCTTCTTTTGTGAACAAAACTTTCCCATTTGGTCAATGGAAGAGATGTTCCTAAGAGATTGAACCTAATGTTCATCGCTTAAAGAGCGAAAAAAAACAATCTTACTTTATCAATCTTTTAAAAACTTTCATATGAGCTTAGATTAACAAACGGTCAAAAAATTCGTGAAACTTGCAAAACTTTATAATGAGTCCAAATTCTCATAAAGATTTTATAGAAAGCAATTGGATACCTGATTGAAGATTGAACGACTCAATTTGGACAGTAGTTCCATTTGTGGTGAAAGTGGGAACTGTGAAAATTTCATCCCCAAGGAGTGAATAATCGCCGGAAAATTTATTTTTCTACCTATTGCCTTGAAAATTGATTGAAATTGGATTGGATAATTCGCCCACTAGGAAAATGGCCGGGAAATTCTGCATCCAAAAATCTTTTTTCATCCGATTGACTTGAACTCGGCTTGTAAGGATAGTATGTTTAATAATTTGAGAGGCTATCTGTAATACATATTTCAAAAATTTCTAGCTATCAAGGATTTCGGAAAAAGCAGGAAAATATTAAGATTCTTCTTATCTACTTATCTTTGCGGACAAGGGTACGACTGAGGGTCCAACTTTTCAGGCAACCGAAATGGTGTCCAATCATTGATAAGCGAAAAACAACCCTTTGCATTCTATACTCATTGTTTCAGTCATTCGTCAAGTTTATGTGTTTCAAAAGCCTGCGAAGTTTAGGATATCCGAAACATGCTAGGAATAGTTTCTTCAGTGACAAATTTTTTAAGACACTCTGAAAAGAAATGGAATCTGAAGCTCCGGAATCAAAAAAAATCGACTAAGAACTCTTTGCCCTACTCGTGGGGTGGAAAAACCTGAATGTGTGAAAGAAACTAACTGACGAAATGGGACTTAAGTTGAAATTTCCCCGCTTAAATGGTCGCCTAAAAAACTGCAACAACGTGACGCTTTTGCGATGCTTTCACTAATTTTTCTTACATTGTACAGTTTCGATGTACGATGGTATAGGCTCTTAATGACATATTGAACTTGCTTACTACCCTTTTGTGGATTTCATGAATTTTTCGGGTTTGAGGTTCAACGTAAAAATTTCCTGACATTCTGGCTCTATAGGGTTCGATTCCAGCACATCGTATCAAGCACACAGTTCAAAAACTTGTAGAAGCTTCAACAGTTTATGAGGACTTGAATAATTGCAGCGAATCCGAGCTGACACAAGAAATTATTTAGTGGCACAAGAGTTGTGGGAACTTACAGTTGAAAAAGCCCAGACTGCACTCGAGGCACTACAGCTCAAGAAATCGAAGAAATTCAATAATTTTTTCCCGAACTGTTGCAATTGTTCTCGACGATCCCCGTCAACTCGTCAACAGCTGAATGGACTTCATTCTGCTAAAAAGATTGAAAACCTTCCTTCGTGTCAATATGTCTGATTACATACTCAACGGGTTAACGCTGGGAAACGTTCACATAGACATAATAATTTCCACCAAACCTCGTCGTCTTGCAACATTGGATAGTTATTTTCAAGTATTATATACTTGTTTGAGATTTGACTGGAATGCCAAACTAGTATAAATTTTCTATTAATGATCTCATAAGAAAAGTAAATGATGAATCAAATTACACAAATAAATTAACATTGTTCTTTGTAAAATAATTTTCTTGAGTGCCCTTAGCATCCCAACCCCCAGAACCCCCCCCCCCCCCCCCCCCCCCGCTCTCTCTTTTGCCTCTCTTTTGGGCATATAAATGGAATTACTATTCTTCAATTTTTGATTAGCCCACCCCCAACGTCGGAACATGGAGGCCGTTAGTGTTCAATATTATTTTTGGGCTGTTCTATCTTAAATTCTGTTTGTAAGCCTTATGAACGAAATAAATTAAATTATAAACGTTCAATTTTGGAAAATCTTCTTCAAAGTTAGGGAATTCAAAAAGCAAAGCTTGCCGGGTTATATGCTTTATTAACATGAATGTATGTATAATTGTACCGTATAGACGTCAAAACCGCTAAACCAATCTTCACGAAGTTTTCACAGTTAGTTCATGTCGATCAGAAAAGAGTCATTGGTTTTGTCCGAGTCTATAACCGGAAATATCTATAATATCTCAGAAGCTGTTTAAGCTATGATCTTGAAATTTTGTTTGTATACAAACCTATAGGTTGGTAATATGGAGTTAGATACTTTACTGGTTAAGAGTCATATCTCAGAAATTATTTCAGCTATGATCTGGAAACTTGGCTTCTAAACAAAAGCAGTGAAGTTAGATATTTTCCTGTCTTCAAACCAGCAGGTTGTACCAGTTCAATAGTGGTTCAAGTCCACATATCACAAATTATTCAGTCTGTGATCTGGAAAACAACTGTCAGCTACTACTACTTTGTATGGTTTTTAAAGCCACGGGCTTGGAGAGACCACATGCTGCAGTTTAGACAATGCTGCGCCCAGTTTTAAAGTAAAGTATCGACAAAAGTACTTGGAATCGATAACAATCTACGAATTATATTGTTTGTCTTATAAGTAAATGCTGTGCTTGAATGATACGACTTAAGAGTGACGAAACCCAGCATACGATTTAGTCCTATTTAAAAAATAGAAGCCAAAATGTTGTACCACCTTCTGACACTTTAAAGCCCGTCTCTGTAATAAAAAATAAATAATTTTATCTTTCAATGATCTGAAGCATTTCATTAAATTGGAAGATGACTTAAACTCGTTGCATTCTTGGTCCTTGGTTAATCATTTACACCTTAATTGCTCCAAGTGCATGTTTATGACTTTCCATCGTTGCAAACCTTCGCTGGCTACCTATACGATTGGCTATGAACCCTTTCAACGAATATCTACAGTCGTTGATCTTGGAATTAATTTTGACCCCAAATTTAGTTACAATCCTCATATCTTCTCTATTGTTAATAGGGCGAATGGTGTACTGAGATTCATTAAACGTTGGTCGAAGGAATTTAATGATCCATACACCACAAAGCTCCTGTACACTGCTCTAGCCCGTCCTGTACTTGAATACTGCTCGTCCGTCTGGTGTCCGTAATATAAAAAGCATATCGATCGTATTAAGTCAGTACAAAAGCAATTCTTGCTTTTTTGCTCTTCGTGGACTTAATTTGCACACTTACTTTCGTCTGCCATCGTACTCCAGCAGACTGTTGCTTATTAACCTTCCTTCATTAGCTAATCGTGGAACAGTCCTACGCGTTTCTTTTCTTCATAAGCTAATCATTAGTGATGTACACTCTACCGAACTCTTAGGTTGCCTTAACTTCTCCGTCCCTTTTGGCCATCTAGAAACTATTTACCTTTAATCTTGCCTAGATGTACAACTGATTATGCCTTAGGTCTTATGTCAAAATTACAATGATCTCTATCACCTGCTCTCAACATATCTCTCTGTCTTCTTTTTTAAAAACTTCTCTCTATAATTATCTCCGGGGAAATCTCTCTCTGTCTCTGTTTTATTTTCATTTTTATACCCGTTACTCGTAGAGTAAAAGGGTATACTAAAGTCGTGCAAATGTATGTAACAGCCAGAAGGAATCATTTCCGACCATATAAAGTATATATATTCTTGATCAGCATCAACAGCCGATTCGATATAGCCATGTCCGTCTGTCCGTCTGTCCGTCTGTCCGTCCGTCTGTATGAACACCTAGATCTCAGAGACTAGAAGAGCTAGAGCAACCAAATTTGAAATGTAGACTCCTATTGTCTGCACGCAGATCAAGTTTATTTTCAATTTTTGCCACGCCCCCTCACGCCCCCGCAATTTGGAAAAAACGTCATATCTCCTACAGTTTTGATGATAGATGGTTCGTACTTTCTAGAGATATCTAGTACTTAAAATTATTTATCGATTTGCTGAAGGAATGATAAAGATCGGATGAACGATACTCAAGTTATGAGCAAAAAACGGTCAGTTAACACCCACCACCCACCCCACCCATAACCTAAGCATTGCGTTCAGCAGCAATCTTAGTGAGAGAGAGAGAGAGAGAGAGAGAGAGAGAGAGAGAAGAGACTTAGAGAGCGCACTGCGTTGTGCGTTGTGTGTTAACTGGCCGTTTAACTCGTGACCAAATTCGAGCTGCGACATTAAGGGTGCAGAGTATGTAATAGTCGGGCTTGACCGACGTTTTCAAAAGTTTTGTTGTCTGATCTGTTTATCGTGATGAATTTGGAGTCATTTATGTTGGATTTAGTAATTGACAAATGTCTATTAATATCTGGCGGATAATAAATAGCCGAGTTAAAAAATGTTGCATACTTTTCGGCTGACCCTCCTCAGGCATACAGGAAGGCTAATAAACATTTGTTTCCATGAGTAACGGGTATATCGAAGTCGGTTAGAGCCGACTTTAACTTACGCTCTCGTTTAATACTATTATTATTCAATTTTATTTTTTATATTTTCCTTTGATTCTACATAACTCTAATAACGTCTCTGACTACAATTGGCTCTGAATAGGGGCATAGCTGGCCGGAAGGGCAAATAAAATTCCCCCACCGTGTAGGAGTCGTTATAAGTTTATTTTGTAATTTTATTAGATTTTCTTTGATAGGCTTCATTAGCTCATAAAAATTTTTGTAACGTATATATATTTTTATTGACAGCCTTTTTTTGTCAACTCTAAATAAATAAATAAGTGTTTCCTATGGGAAAAATCTTCGCAGCTTGAGTACAGTGTGAATACAGTACTATTTTAATATATGTATAGATGTTTAGATTCTAAGTGGATGTGGATCAGTTGCAAATAGAAGTACGTAGTTTCTTTAAATAAGTATTTAAATTAAAACGTTTTATTTCATACATATATGGGTTTAGTGGCCTGTTTTGATTTTAGTCTCTTTATTTCATTTGACAACGCTTGCTCGATCGAAAGGAAAAATGCTTAATGAGGCTTTGACAGCACAGCACAGATATTTTAGGTGACTTTTTTGTATTTGCAAACCGCTTTTACCATTTTCCGTAGCAACAGGCAGTTTGTGTGTTAGTGGAGTGGGAGGGTGTGAGGGCGGAAAAACCGAGACTTAACAGTGAAAAAAAGTCTTTTCGAGAGTATTTAAATTTACAATCAGATTAATCGTCGCAAAGGATCCCATGACACCCACTCTTTTTGCTTTGCTTATTTTTACCGAGCTCGAAATAACGCTCGAAAATCGTGCCTCTAGACTAAAATACCCCTGGGTAAATATTTTATTTGAATTTTTTAACACTATTCTTATTCAATTTTATATTTTATTTTTTTCTTTGATTCTACATAACTATAGGTTTTGGGTTTTTTTTTTTTTCTTCTTCTATATTTGTTTTTGCTTGGTCTAATAATGTCTCTGACTACAATTGGCTGGTTATTAATTTATTTTGTAATTTTATTAGATTTTCTTTTATGGAGAGACCGCATGCTGCAGTTTAGACAATGCTGCGCCCAGTTTTAAAGTAAAGTATCGACAAAAGTGCCCATGGCAACGCCATTGACAGAGCAGCTGTTCCCATTGCTGACGATTGGCAACTTCGATAGCATATCGATAGAAAATCTAGCCTTTTAGCGGAAAATAGCTTTATGTCGTGACAGTAGATCATCCATGACAGTGACTTGATCATCCGTCTCGGATGACCTAGCGAATGGACATTTATCTCGTATGCAGAAATACAAAGAAAGAATGAGGTCATTTAGATCATCCATCGAATGACCTACAGAATGTGCCAGTGGAACAATGGTAATAGTCACAAACACACAAAACGTCACACAGTTCGTGTGACTCCAGGCTTAAAAGTTATGAGCTATCTAAAAAGAAGAAGAAATGGCTTACAACAGACGGACTTGTCTTGCTCTCTTACTTACCTGTATTAAATAGTCAAGCGAAGCTGCAACCAACTTATAGTTATGCTTATAGCTAAAGTAAAGCTCATTCATCTGAAATTGAAATTTCATTTATCAGCGTGCACATTTTGCTGATGTCAGCCAATGCTGAAATTGGATGGAAAATCAAAGGAATGAAAAGTAATGAAAACAATATTAATTAAATGCTTACCACATGCACAGAAATGCAGTTTCGTTCCAAGATTATTTCAATAATAATTGCATTTTGTGTGTGTGTGGCGTCATTATTGTCATCATTAATGAACAGGAAAATGGACACAAGATGTTCAGCGTTCTGTTTATGCTGCAGATCCAGAGTCTGTATTTTATATAATTAATATCTTCTCGAATTCACGCTTGTCATTGACAGGAACAGAACCAGAACCAGAACAGAGCAATAATTGTAATGATAATGTGCAAGCCAAGCGTTGATGGCCATTAAACTTTTGCCCAGTCGTACAATAAAATATTTAAGATGATTTTTTTTTTTTGTGTGAATGTTTTACTTGCCATGCTTTTCTTCACACTTTACTTCTTATTGCCGCTTTACCGTTATGGACAAAAGACCCGGAGCTGGTGCTGAAGCTGGAGCTGCGGCTGCGGTTCTGCTTGGTTGCATTTACGTCGACTTCTGTGGCTGACTGCAACGGATGTGACTACCTTTTTCCACTGTGTTTGCCAGCAGGTAATAACAACTTTGAAAACATGCTGGAAATAACAGTTGAACTCTCCTGCCGTCATTCAGTCATTGCTCTTTATGCGGCAGTCAGAATAATGTAAATAAATAAAGTGTTAAGCACGGATTAGAAAGAAAGGAATGGAAAAAGTTTTATAAAAAAATAATTAAAAATAAAAAATCCAATACATAAATACTAACATCAGTTCTTACCTCCTACTGAGCTCAGCTACCCATGCCTCTGATTTGTTTACTATGCAGGGGTTGAATTTCGAGAGTCTATTTTTAACAGATAATAGAATACATTTAGATAGCTGGCCAAATATTTGTGTTTGTTCATTTGTTTTCGTTTGTTGTTTTGATATTTTTGTGTTCAATGCTTAAACACTAACCAATACTTAGTTTTTCTCGCAAATCGTTTGCTAACTGCAAAATTTTGTTGTTGATAAAGGCAAAAATATTTGGCAAGAGACTGAGCTAGCCACAGACACAGAATGGAAAGCAACCACAGTAAACACTCACACACAACAAACCATAAGTGTAGAATTACTTTGGTTAACACCTGCAAGTGTCACCATCCAAACCCTCAACTTCAATTTAAACTCCAAGCTGACCGATAAGAATAAAAACAAAAAAATCGAAGAAAACTATTTATATTTTACTCGCCAAAATAAAAGGGGAGGCAACTGATAACCCATGCGCTGGAAAATTATGCTATGCTGGAGCTTGTATAAATTTTCCACACTCTCACACACGAAAATGTGTGTGTTTTAAAGTTGCACTTGGCTTGGCACTTGGTTGGCGAGGGCGAAGCAAGCGCAGCTGGTGGTTGCCGCTTCCGGCAAACTCATGCATTTTTCAGCATCAGCCGGTTACAAAAACAACAACAACAACAACAACCACAAGCCGTTGTAACAACAACGTACCAGGCAATGACAACAGCTTTGCAGTTAATTGCAAGCGACATGGCTAAGGATAAAGTTCTACTAGAGCAGCATTCCGTTGCCAAAGCTCCCCCGTCTCTCGCTTTTATAACCAATTCTCAGCACATTCTCTTTGGCATAATTGAACACATTTTGTGATGGATTTCACGGGGGGAAAACAGGTGGTTGGCTTCGGGATTATGTTACAATATTTACTCTGATCCGATTCGAATGATGTGGAAATCGCTATTTAAGGGGGAATTATCTGCTACTGAAGGTATTTTAGACGTATGGAAAAGTCTTAAGCAAGGCGTAGGGTAGTAACTTTAGCATATAACCCACAACTTACATCTTATTGATTTGTTAGCATTTAATACGACCCAGGCGAGAGAAAGATTGTATGATACATTGCATGGGTCTAATCAAAATTTGTATAAAAAGAGACCAAATTTCAAATAAATGATATATTCATCATTTGGAAAAGGAACTAGTCACTCGCAAGCGTATTTTGCGTTTTTTTCATAGTTTATATTGCTTTTGTTCTCTTCACTCCTTCTTAAGGTGGATATTTTCAAAGTTGATCTTACATTAGAACTTACAAACCGAGCTATATTTAGATCTGCTCTTGAGGGTTGAACTCCGAGCTTACAAGCCGAATTTCATACGGATCGACCCAAAAATACTGTTCCGCTTTCGGATACGCGAACTTAGCTTGTAGTAGTAGTTTTATTCATTCAATAGTTTTAGTTTACATAAATTTATTACAGATTATCTTCTTCTGAGGCATGGTTTACGAAAAACCGTCAGCCCAATTCGTATGCTGCAGCACTTCAACGGACTTCCCCGTTCGTCAAGAGATATTCGATCGTCCCCTTCGAACCGTGAAAATATTACAGACACATTTACGACACAAAATAATACACTTTTTACGATTTTTATAACTACAAATACTAAATTACCTAAATGAATTTGGTTATTACAAGTTTCCTAAAGCTAATTCCAGTCTCCAAGTAGTTCTTAAGTTTAACTCAATGTTAAAAAATAATTTAAACACTAAAATATCGATAATTCTGTACATATCTAGATCTTGGCGGTTATTTAAAAACTTTTTTAAAATCGGTAAATAAAATAACAAAAAAAAGAACTTAGAAAGTCGGTCAAGCTCGATTGTAATATACTCTGTAACTGCAGTTGCAGCTGAAAGCGCTACAACAGCGAAATTTTTTTTCGTCATAACTTGAGTATCGTTCATACGATCTTTGTCTTTTCTTCGGCAAATCAATAAATTATCTTGATGGTTCCACGTCTGTTCAACACAAAACAATCTCAAGACTTCAATTCAACACACGTCAATTCCACACAAAACAAATTAAACACGAACAAATTCAACACAACTCAATTTTAACACAAGATATTTCTACACAACTACAATTTCAACATAATTAATTTCATCACGAAGCAATTCAACATCGGCAAATTTCAACACAGTTCAATTTTAACACCAGGAAATAGAACTCACAACAATTTCAACAATTTCAAATTTCAGTCGAATTCGAGTGTAGTATACTCCGTACGATGATATAATTAGACAAGGTAGTCCGCTCGGAAAGTGCTCGCTCTCGTTTTGGTCTCCTATTGTCAGTTCGTTGCCGACCGTCATAGCGTAATTATTAATGCGCACGAATTCGTCAAACATACAATAAGCGACCTAATTTTGCCGAGCGGACTACCTTGTCTAATTGTATCATGCTCCGTACCTTCGAAAGTGTATGTACACTTTTGCATTTTATTTACTATCACAACTTATTTAATAATAAAATTGATCGTTACTCGTTGGTAGTGTTGAATTTTTAATGTGTTGAAATGACGTATGTTGAATTGACGTTTGTTGAATTGACATGAAATTGCACCGCAGGCAATTACCTGTCACTTGTGTCACACTTCTATCCCTGATAAGGTTGGTACTACACACTTGCATTTTGCTTACTATCTGCACTTATTAAATTTAAATGTGGTTGTGTTGAATTGACGTAGTGTTGAATTGTTGTCTTTGTTGAAATGGCTTTGTGATATATGAGTAAATGTGTGTTGAAATTGTTTTGTGTTGAATTTCTTCGTGATAGATTTGTTTTTTGTTAAGTTGACGTGTGTTGAATTGTTGTGTTAGGTGAAATGATTCTGTGTTATAAAGACGAGTGTTGAAATTGTTTTGTGATGACTTTGTTTTGTGTTGAATTTGTTTGTGTTGAGTTGACGAATTGTTGAATTGCTGTGTTGAGTGAAATGACTGTGTGTTTTATAGACGTGTCACCATCTTGATTACTTAATATCTCTAAAGGGCACAATCCTTCTATATACAAAACTGTGGGAGACATAACATTTGTCTGGGCATGGCAAAAACTTAATTTAAACTTGATTTGCCTGCAAGTATAAGAAGTTTATGTCCCATAAATGTCAAACCTCTATCACTTACCATCTCTGAGATCAGTTTGTTCATACGGACGGACATGGCTATATCGACTTGGCAGTTGATGCTGATCAAGAATATATATATTCTTTATAGATTCGGAAATGATTCCTTCTTCCTGTTACATACTTTTTCATATACTTAATATACCCTGTGTACCTTTGGTATAGAGTATGATGATTACCATAAAAAATTCTAAAATGTCGAACTATTTTGCTTACTTTGCTTTCAAACCTGATTTAAAGTCTATCGAATTAAATTCAACCATACAACCCTACATTTTCTCTCACTTTAGGATCAAATTTTTCGAATTTTACACATACCCTGCAAAAAACGCTTAATATAATATCATGATAAATGCCCTTAAAAGCTTAATTCGACGCGAAGATTAATAGTCAGTTATGTAAACGTCGTTAACAGTCCACACTGTACATTTACTCAGATTGACAAGGCAGTTATAGATACTCAAAATAAAGTAGTGTTACATCAACACAAATCAAGGCTTGTACTTAGAACGACAGAAAATTCCTTTTGTCACAGTATTTCTCATAAATAGAAACACTTTCTTACAGCACATGAGCATCAACGCAAAACCAAGGTGTTTCTAATTATATGAAATACTGTGACGAAAGGAATTTTGTCTTTCTGAATACGGGGCTTCAACAAATATTCTATTACATTGGGACAGCAATGTACTGAACTGTTTCAAGAGCCTCCCGCTCCTCTCATCGGCAGACTTAGTCGTTGGGGATTATAAGGAATCCAAATAGCTATCCAAATGGAAAAAAAATCGGTGATGATTTGTGTTGACTATGGATTTATAATCAACCGTTGATTTGAAGAGGTTTTCTGTAATTTTCGTACCTAAGGTTTTAGTTCGAGTCAACGTTCAAAGATTGTTTGATAGTTGTTACATATTTTTGTTAAGGATTCCACGTACAGATTACCAAGCTATGTAAATCGTCAAGTCAAATGTACCTCAATCCTTATTGGTATTATTCACGGGTCCCCTAAAAAGACTTTCAAAGAATGCTTCGTTTGAGATTAGAATGTAGCCTCAACTTCTTCCTTTTCCAACTTTACTTATTGGATTGGGTTGACGAATTTAGATTGGGTTTTTTAAACGCATCTTCAATTATCAATTGAAGCGTTTTAGTAGTTAAAAATATTCTTAAGAATTTGACTTAAACAATGTAAATGATTGTTTGAACCGAACCATTTTTGTACACTGGGAGTCCGGTTCGGTTCTCGAGGTTAAATATTTCAAAGGTTCGGTTCATGGTCAGGTTCTAGGGACCCAAAAACGCAGACTTTACTTTGACCTAAAATCAAAACAGGTCGGTAAAACCTATATACACTATAGGTACTGTAGAAATTCTCAAATTTCTTAAGCGCAAGCTGCTTTTCCGAAAGTGCACAAAACTTAAAATTTTATGTAAATTGTTCACAAATACATTAATCTTCAATGTTACTTAGCACCTTGGTGGTGTCCCTGTAACTGCAAACATTCTTAAAGCATCTCAGAAAATCAAATTTTAGATGAAAATGAAACTTTTCAAAGGCCCATACAAATTTAGTTTAGTCATTGATTCTGCTTCCAATTTACTCAATGTGCACTTTTTCGCACTTTTTGCGAAATTTTATTTTTTATAAGATTAACTCAATTTTGGCCCAGTTGAATTTAATGTAATATGTAATAATGTATACTAAGAACAATCTGATTGTAACAATTGGTTATTTAATTGTCTCTGTGTTCAAATTTGTTTGTAATACAAATGAAGAAAATAGTTGTAAAACAAAAAGAACCACAAGAAATAGAAAGAGAAACACGATTTTGGCTTGTGTGTGTGTGCCCGTCGCTGTCTGATACACACGAAATCATTCGCAGCCAACAACAGAAACTTCGCTCGGAGAGAAAGAGAAGAGAGAGCACATATTAAGTTGTTGTTGCACTACGTATAGCCATAAGCTATGCGTGAAGACTATACGCGCGGCTATCCCTTTGCGAAAACAACAACGAATGCTTGGCGTGCGGAATGGGCTCCTGCCTGAAAATTGGATATTGTAGATATTGTAATTTCACTTTGCTATATGAAGAATGAAATTAGATCGCCGACCGCGTCCTTAATTCACGCGGTTGAATTTCCATCACCCGAAAGTGTTTTGTACAGCAACGACTTAGTACTCGCTCCACATCCGAATACTGCAGTTAGCCCCACATCTCTGTTGATATCCAATCTCATCTTGATGCATTTCAGTATTGTTGCAGTGTTAATCTCTTACGCCTAAAATGATTGAAAAACATGTGTATAACAGAACCTTCAGACTTTTCCCAGCCTAACTCCCTTCATGTTTCAGTAAGGTTTATGTAAAACTTTGATCTTTTGGTTAAGCGGTTTCTCAAGCAGTCAGTCGGGCTATTATTGATTTTTAAGTACCTGTGTGGCTCTTTAAGCTCGATGGTAATTTACTCAATTGTACAATCGCTTTGCTCATTCTATATTGATATTAAGCGAATTTCCGCTATCTTTCAATTTCCTTTGAATAAATGTCAATCCCAATCTGCTTTCGTTGGCGCTGTCCTGGCCATGTCACTTGAGCTGGCATGTTGTTGTTAATGAAGTCTGACAGTTAGGTGGCAACAATTCGCACTTTGTTGTTGCTGGTGAGCCGCGACGCCCTGCTGTTCTGTCCAGCCACGGACTCTTGCCACCAATGCGGGCAATTACCGACAAGGGCAATTTAATTAAGTTTTAAACACGCAAACTAATTAACTTTATGCCAAGGCCAAAATAATAAAATGCTCATCGATGGGAGAATGTTTTTAATGCGTTAAAAATGTCGATTCAAAAAACTTCTTGTAATTTTCATTGTCCATTTGTGGTTTTCTCTGCCATATTGACATTTTCACGCTTATTTTTAGGTCCTGGCGCCATATCTCCAGCTCGCGGATATCCCATAAGTTTGTCCTTACAATAGGTCAGCAAATACTTGCAAATACGGAAGCAGATGATCAGCAATATGGCCTGGAGAACGGCAAACAATAAGCATGCAGGGCAAATCATTTTTATCGATTGATTGTAAATTTTCAACTGACTTGAGAGCACAATATAAACAGAAAACAAACAGTTGAGAACAACATCGCCTACTGCTCGAGGGCCTAACAAAAATCCATTAGCCTGAATTGATTTTACGCTTTTCTTTTCAATCAAATTAAATCCGTGCCATGCTGGTGCCTCGACCCCTGTCCGGCCCATCAATCATGCTCGAGCATTCTTTTCAGTTTTTTCCCCCGTGATAAATCATTTAAATTAATGCCAAATTGGTCAATACATAACGCTGAACAATCAAAACGTATTATTTATTTCAATACAATGCATACCGTCGGACAACATTTTTATCTCCCTAATAAAAAAATGCAAAAACAGATTCCGCGTGCGCACTTAAAGCCATGCAGAAAGCTTTTAAAATGAAATTTACATTGCCACATTTTATGCCAACTCGCAACTAACTAAATAAAAAGCTGTGAAAAGGAAATCTGCACATATTGGTCATTAATAAAAGTTGTTTGCCCCCCCTCCTCAATCCCTCGCTGTCTGCATGGGTTGAGGCCGCCACACAAAGAGCAAATGTGGATAAACAAAAATGAATACGGTTTACAGTTGAATGAAAAAGAAAAACAAACAGTCACAGAGCATCAAGTAACAAAAAAGAATGTGTGAAAAGGCAACAAAAAACAAAGAAGGAAATTGACGGACTAGAGATGGAAACGTGAGGGTAAACAAAATCCTAGAAATTGAACAAACAAACAAAAATTGTCAGTAAAAATATAAAACATTCAATCTTATACAAATGTTATACAAGTACACAAATATATAAATCTGCTAGTTCAACGCACTGACTGACTGATTCAACAATGCCCAGGTCAATCGATATAACTCAAAGAGCTCAGACTTTGCACTGACCTTTCTTCAAAAAGTTTTCATTCGAGGTACAAACTGAACATTTTGAAAAATGTAATTAAGATTTTCACTTAAGGATCAGCTAAACCACAAATACCCTTTCCTACAATGCTGCTTCTTAGACTGCAGGCTGGCAGATTTTTTTGGAGACTAAAGGCCGATTTCTGTTCATTGATTTTACTCTGCTATTCGTTAGTTTATGTGACAGATAGCTCTATGTAGCAGATGTGAAATCGGCCCTTAGACTCAGACTTAGTAAACTACAAGCGAATCAAGATAGATTTGTCTGCACATACATATATGGCAACAGTGAAGTGGCTATGCCTCTGACAGGTGTTCATCCATGTATGGAAGCAACTGACATCGAAAAATATATCAGCCTGCTAGTGTGAGTGGACGCCACTTAACTCTCTAGCTCAGAATTTCTATAATGGAGAGTGAGTTGATTCACCTGACACCCTGGATGTCAATATCAACAAACGGCAGAGCAATCAAAAAACAGCAAAATTCACGGCAGTTCTTTAAAGAGAATCTCTGACGATGGTGTAACATGATACAAAAAATAGAAGGTAGTGCAATGCGTCGCTTGTAAAATTAAAAATTCCCTTGTGACCTCACAGACTCACAATTTTGTTGTTCTTGACTTTTATTAAAATGTGTGCTACGGTAACCAAAATGAAACTTAATTGAAATTATAGCAACCATAAAATTAAATCAAATTAAAACTAAAAAATTCAAATTCCCTATCTAGACTTATATGTCAAATGATGCTTTCAAAATGGAGCAAGTGTTTGCACTACCTTGTATTCATTGTATGATGATATTGTAATATAAATATTTAGAAAATGTAGCCTTCCTTAATATAATAGCATAGGTTTTATTTGAAACGAGTTTCTCTTTAGAGATTTTTGACAACCGACTGTTTAGAGATATTTGACAAGTGTACAGCCAGCTTAAGCACCTCTTAACCCTGCGCGGAAAGAGCCAATCCTTTTCTTTGCTCGTGAACACATGTCTTGAAAAATGGAGTAGGAGGACGATGTTTTTGACGAACAAAATTTTAACTTGGACCGGACAGATTGCTTTAACTATTACACTGAGACACATTTTTGAACTCAAAAAAGTTGATAGCGTCGAGACCATAAAATTCTGAAAGGGTGTGATGGTAGTATAAAAACCCTGTCTTGGTTTGGTCTGATTAGCTGCCGTTTTCATTTTATTGCACTTTTAACTTTTCAGATTCAGAGTAGGACGAACGATTCCATATCTCGTAAATTATTGTGAATTTTTTTTTTAAGTCTTTAACAAAGTTGTTGCTCTTGGCTTGGCCTACAAAACATTTTTTTGTAGCAAATCAAAAAAATGATATCTTCTTACTCAAAATTACAAAAGTTGCCCAAAAAAGCCAAGGTTTTACCGCTTTTCTACAGTTTTTCAACTTCATCTTGAAACCCGTTTCACATTTGGACAAGTAATACAGCACAAAGTTGTAGCTTAGATCAAAATAAACCAACCGTTAGAACTAACCAACTTCATTTAGTTACTCTTTCATATAGCTATAGGCCCAGAAGCACGTACAACTGTCATAAAAACTCGGAAAAAGGAACATTTTCGGTAAAAAAGAAAAAGTTATTAAACTTTTTTAATTATTGTTTTTAAGTAATGTTTTCTTACTATTTTCTTGATTTAATACAAAACAATAGAAATTTTCGACTTTGTCGGCCAATTGGTACCAAAAATTGCAATTTTTCGAGTAGGGGCCCATAACTATACGAAGGACCAACCGAATGAAGCTGGTATGTTCCAATTGTTCGTTTATTAAAATCCAAGCTATGTTTTTGACCTGCATTGCTTAGTCAATTTCGTTACAGTTTTCAAGACAAAGTTGAAAAATAATACAAAAAAATAGAGGAAAGCTAACTTCGGCTCGACCGAAGTTTTTATACCCTTGTAGCTTGTACGATTTATATAAATAGTAGCCTCATTCCAGTGACATTTGGCCAAATTTATATATTTTTGACAAGGCCTCCTATATACATTTTCTACACCTAACTTCTATGACAGCTATACTATAAAGTAGTCCTATCAAACTTGGGGGAATCGTGTGAAAGCGCAAAAAACTTATAAATACAAGGTTTGGGGACGTTTGCGTTGAAGACAAAAAAGTTTTTCTTCAACTTTTTAATGTTGCACAGTGTTATTATCATGATTTAAGAAAGAGCATCACCCTCTTGTGAAGGAGCGGTTTTGGAAGCTGTTTCCTGTTATGGAACTTGGGAGCTGAATTTTCTCACATCCAAAATGAATGCTACTATCTATATTCAAGTTCTAGAATCGGGCTTCCCTTTGTTTTCTCAAATGTTTGGAACTTTTTCTTGGACATATCAATCAGATAATGCTCTAATACATACCTAAAGCAATGAATGGATTTAATGCAGTGGCAGCCTTATTCTCCTGACATAAACTATCATGGAAAACGTATGGAGTATATAATACTTTCACGTAAAGCATACGAATCTGGCCGACAATATTAAATCAAAGACTCAGTTATTGCTGTAATTAAGGAAAGTTGGTCTACAAATTTCATCGTGGACTACCAATATCATCTCAACACAAAACAGAATTTATGAAATTATTTTTAATAAAATGACTTGTTATTTTAAGGGCGGTATCCACGGCTCGCCAAAAAGTTTCTTGTGAAAAAGTTGATATTCCGCAGATTCTTAACAGAGTCTGCTAAGCCTATGTTAATAACACGATATTACAATTTACTCTGTCGATAAACGTTTCAAAGAAACCTTGCGCTGATTTGGCGCTGTTAAATATGCCCGCGAACTTATAAACAACAACACCTTGCAGTATTATGAATATAACATATTTAATGTGCTATTTTAATATATTTTTATTATTAAATGAAATTAATAATAAATTAATTGTTATCATTATGACAGTTTGATGTAGTCCCGAGCAGCGGCACTTAACGGGCACCTCGCATTTGGCTGCCACGGCAAAAATTTCGTTCACCTCGATTGGAAAGTAATTGGCGCATTTCTGGCGACTTGCCTCCGTAATGTTGGTCAGGGTATAGTACTGTAGCATGTGTGACTTGGCGGCGTATATAGCTCCGCTAAACTCGAAAATGGTATTGGGCAGCGGTCCCTGGGTGGTCACATAGCACTTGGTAACGTAGTCGGGGCCCTGTCAGGGAAACGATAAGAAATGGAAGTGATTTATAAAGTAAAAGTTGGTTTGGTTCGCCCATATTTTACCTTGATATAATTGGCATTGATGTAGGGTACATCCTCGTTGCCCGATCCGCTTTTGCTCGGTCACTTTCAGGGAGGTCACCCATCCGCTTGATGGGAGGCCAGCAGTTCGCTGTCCACTGAACTGGGAGCGGGCATTTGGTTTGTGGCCTTTTTACTGTCTCGATCCTTGAGCACCGGCGGCTGTTCAATGATATTCCTTTTGGTCTGGTAGCAGTGATCGAAGACATAGTTGAGGCGAATCAAACCGAACTGATTGAATGCTGGACAAATAGATTTCAAACTCCTAGCTGGTGGTTTGTGGTGGCAGGAGACGTCACATGATATTGCGCACACCGCCACCAATACCCACCCAGACCAGACCGTGCTCCGGTCTACCGGTGTTCTCTAGCGGGTTTCCGAGTGTTTCTTATCCGCCAAGTCACGCACCTCACACTGCACTTTCACGGTTTTTATCAGATTCAGCTTCTCCGCTCTTGAAAATGCCATTATTCGACGCTTTCTGCCGGAATCTTTTTTATTTGCGCTCATTTTCAATTTGGCCTTTAAATTTCGCCGCACAAATTAGAATAAAAACCTATTTTGTTCACGTCACGGCAAAAAAGGGGCGTTAACAGCACTTAAAGGCTATGTTAACTTTGTACATAACGTAATGGCAAACGTAAGCATTTTTCGCGACTAGTCGAAACCGAATATAAAACGGCGACACGAAAAAATTCCTCAGCAGTTTTTATTATATAGAGTTTTTCATTTCGCAGCCGTTTCCGTACCCATGGACAACGCCCTTATTCAGCAAAATTTGTTTGGCAGAGTTTGCCCAAGCAGTTGCAGAGATAATGTCACTTTCCAATTGGACAGATGATGAATCTATCCAATCTTAAACAAAGCGTTTTTTCAAAATTATTTTAAATCTTTTACCTTATGAATGTAAAAAAATGCTTGTCTTGAGTACGAAATATACTACAATGCCAAGTGAAGAAAGTAGGCAACGGGTAACGAAAAAATTTCATTAAAATCCCAGCTGGTTGTGTCACTTTGATTATGAAGCGATGGTAAATTTCCAACCGTAGTTATACCTTGTTGTTCTTAGATTTAGTTATGGCCTGTGAGTCCCTTGAGCTGTGTAACTGTGACCAGAGCAGAGATTTTAATGTTTCTAATATTTATTTAATTATTTTTATATTTGATTGTGAGTTTTTAATACAAAAACGAGCAAACGCGTATAGCCACTCTGCTAGAACTGAGTGTTTGTGGTCACAATTTGGTAGAGTGGCTGTGTGGCCCTTAGAATATAGCTCGGTGAACCAGAACTTGTTCACGACGGTGCGTCGTCGTCAGACCACATCTATTCCCCCCTCAGGGACTTCTTCAGACAAAGAAGGTAGCGACGTTGATTCTGAAGGACGACGGTATCGGCTGAGAAAATTCTTTGAGAGCCAGTTTAAGGTTGCTCCAACGGTTTCTTGACTAGCTCCTGTCAGTAACAGAATATCTGGAGTTGGCTTGATAGCATCGTTACCTCGATTCAGGACTTTGCTGTGCCTGGTTTGAGGGCTTTAATGTGCCTCGATTGATTGAGGGCTTTAAAGAACAATTGTGAATTAGCTGAAAAATTTATGTGTGCATATACAAAAAAAAGTACTTTTTAAAACATTAATCTTTTTTTTAAGAAATCTATTGAATACTTTCAATGATTGAGTTAGAATAAGTAATTTTTTCAGAATTTTTCTTTATCTCAGTTGCAGGAAATGCAATCATCTCTAGCTATTTTCACCAGCCCATCATCATCTCTTTCAATCTCTGTGTATGTGTGAGTGCGTATATATATTGGAGTCTGATAAACGTGACCGCGATTGCGAGTCAATTGTGTCGTTATTTATCAGACAGCATAATATGTATAAATATATATTCATACTTGTGCGTATACATTTGTGTGTGGTATCCACGTTTTTAAATTTTTCTTTTGCCTGCTTTTAAGCATTGATGTGGAAATTTTTATGAAAAGTGTGCGAGTAACTACGATGAATAAGAGCTTGTTGCTCTTTTGCGTAGCAAATATTCTATATATGCTGTATTCATTAAGGTACAAATAAATTTTCCTGTCATTTTAAATATCTATTTGAATAACAATTTAACAGGTATGTTCCGGCTTTCACTTGAGTGAATTCGAATGTAATAATAAAAAAAAAAGCAATCGGAATCAAGCCTTACATTAATACCTACTTTTCGTTGGAAAAATTCAACATTTATCTTTTGAAACCAATTAAGTTGATCAAGTCTATACAATAGCTACCGTGCCACATTCGAGTTCGACAATCTTAAGTGAAAACTGGAATAGTTTTGGTTTCCGGATTTCTGAATTCGAGAGTCATCTGAAGTTTGTAGTTGATAGGATCTTCCAAAACGTGGCTTATAGTTTTGGCACATAACTCTTTTAGTATTTAAGAAACGTTTCGATTTTAAAATGTAAAAAGCATAGAGACAACGATCATTTGCAAGTGTATTAAAACTTCGGCACATATTAAGTTAGCTTTAAATTTGCATTATGTGTGCTTTCACTTCCCTCATGCACTCTCAACTCACTAAAACTGTTTTATAATAAAATTTATTTTTATTTGATTCTGAATTACACGCAGCTCTCACCATGCCATTGACACCAATTCTGTGGGTTTATTAAATGAAATAGATTGTTTTGCATGGTTTTTGTGGTTGCCTTTTATGACTGTGATTATGAGTGTTTGTAAATACGTGTAAATCATTTCAAATATTCACTTTTACTTGATTTAACCACTTTACTCTGGCCCAGGAATGGCCATTGAATGTTAAAATATATGCATACGATTAGAGAAAAAAATCAATCCGATGGTGCTTGATATTAAGCAGTTTTGATGTCAAAAGTAAGGTAAGACGAAATATTCTTAGGTCCAAGCCGAAAATAGTAATATCATGCATGAATTTTTGAGATTGGAATTCTCGGTTTTAAATGCGTTATACTTTGCTTTATATTAAGCATAGATCTTCATGGTTGCAAGCATGAAAGTCTTTACAGGGACTTCAACTCGGGACCTTGAAGACTGAGAGCACATGAACGACGGCGCCTTAGTTCACTCTACCATCAGGCATAAGCAAGAAGCGTCAAAACCATACTTAAGAATGTAAGCAGTTGGCACTTTGCCGCTCAGCGAGAAACAAGGGTCGAGTAACTGTGGTAGAGTGGTCGAGACATTTGCTTAGAAAACTTCGAGGTCGCAGGATCAAGTCCCCGTAGGAGCATAGATTTGTTTTATGTTTTTTCTTTTTTATCTGAAGTGTTTTTTAACACTGTCTTTATTTTATACAATCCTTAAATCGATCTAATCGTCAATAACGCATTTCCCTCGCCCACAAGTTCGAAGTCGAGATCAATTGTCTTTTCGAATTCAAGCAGTTTTCGTCTTTAAAATCAAGAAGAAAAAATTTAAATTGAAGCGGATTTCAGCCTCGTCAATTCGAGCTACCTTTCTCTGGGTGCATTGGTTTTGCTTTCTAAAAAATTTCGTTTTTATGTGAAAGAAGTTTAATTTTGATACAAAAGATTGGAGCTCATTATCAGATATTCAAATGATGAAAATGACCGAAAATTTGCGACGGAATGCAGAAAATATACCTCAACCCGATACAATTGTGAATTCACAAATGATCGCCTGACGCTTCAAAGATTTCGGAAAATGTACAACTCCGTTTGACTTTAAAACTTGCTGTAGGTGAAATCAAAAGGTGCATGGCTGCTACCGAGACTTAAAGAAAATTAGTTTAGAAATAAATAATTATCCTGGTGTAGAAATTATGTCTGAAACCTATACCCTTGCACCCCAGATCACTGTTTTCTGTCAATGATTTATCACAAATTTTCCAGAAATGACTAAGTATTCCTTGCATATATCGTTTTGATTTGCAAAAATTAGGATCTATTCATTCAATTCGTATTGAAGCAAACCTGGACTCTGACTCCGTTAACTAGATCCCTAAAACGCAAACGATACTGAGGGTAGTTTCATGTATGTGTGATCGATACATCGATGACGGGCGATGACGATTTGTCTGAAACTTTAAGCTATCACTCTTCCTTTGCAACTCGTGCGCAGAACACATTGGCTAAGAAAGAATTGTCAGAATTTTTAACTAATTAATTGGCTGACTCCCTTCCCTTAGATGAATTTTAACTACTACTTGACGCTTCTGTTTCTCTCTCTACAACGTGACTGACTCACCTAACAAAGATTAGTTCTGCTCGGCTGACAGACATCAAGGCGAGCCCTCAATTGGAACCAAATTTCGCTACACTATTCATTTCAAAAGTGTTCTTTCGTACACTCTCGCTTAACTGAATAGATTTAACACTTACCAAAACGGATATATCCCTTTAATTTCTTTATCAGGGCGACGAGCTTAGTTGATTGAGCTTTGTCCGTCCGTCTGTCTGTTTCTACGCAAACTAGTCTCTCAGTTTTAAAGCTATCGAGCTGAAATTTTGCTGCACGCTGCTAATATGTTGGCACCGACCGGATCGGATGACTATATTTAATAGCTGCCAAAGGAACCGTCGGTCAAAAAATGTGTCTTACTGAGAAAAACTTTTTTGTTTTCAGCGTTAGCGTCCTTTAACTCGTCCATTATTAATTTTAAATGCTTTCAAACAGATTTGCAAAATTTGGCCAAAGTCGGAGGACTATATCTTATAGCTGCCATAGGACCGATCGGTCGGAAAATGGGTCTTTGTGAAAAATCTTTTGTTTTTTCATGTAAATCGTTCTTAGGGTTGTTGATTCTAAATATTAAACGCTTTCAAACTAATTCGAAAAAGTTGATCGACATCGGGTGACTATATCTTATGGTTGCCATAGGACCGATCGGTCGAAAATGGTTCTAAGTATGAAAAACTTTTTGGTTTGTAATGTAAGCGTTCTTAAACTCACTGATTACTAATTCTATATGCTTTCAAATATATTCGCAAAATTTGGTCGATATCGGATGACTATATCTTAAGGCTGCCATAGGACCGATCGGTCGGAAATGGTTCTTAGTAAGAAAAACTTTTTTGTTTTAATTTTTTCTTTTTTAAAGATTCGCGAAATGTGGTCAAATTCAGATGTTTATCTGTCGGCAAATAAGTTTTAGTTAAAAAATTTGTTGATTTTGATGTAAGCGTTCTTATACTCTGACATTTCAGAAACATTTTGGTAGGGTATAAAAACTTCGGCACGGACGAAGTAAGGTTGGCCTTCTCGTTCAATATATTTTCAATATATTCCAATATATTATGATATGCCGTCGGCATTCGTCATCAGGCAGCATCCAATCAGTCAGCTGTGGTGGAAACCAAATAATAGTGTTTTATTATACTCTGTACCGAAGGTATTATAGTACTACTTTTTATAGTATTATACTCTATATATTAAGTTTGTGCAAAAGTATGTAACAGGGAGAAGGAATTGTTTCCGACCCTATAAAGTATATATATTCTTGATCAGCATCAACAGCCGAGTCGATATAGCCATGTCCGTCTGTCCGTCTGTCTGTCTGTCCGTCTGTCCGTCTGTCCGTCCGTCCGTCCGTCCGTCCGTCCGTATGAACGAAGAGATCTCAGAGATGGTAAGTGATAGAGGTTTGATATGTATGGGACATATATTTCTTATACTTGCAGGCAGATCAAGTTTATTTTCAATTTTTGCCACGCCCCCTCCCGCCCTTGCAATTTGGAAAAAACGTCATATCTCCTACAGTTTTGAAGATAGATCGTTCGTACCTTCTAGAGATACCTTGTAAACAAAAATATTTATCGATCGAATAATAAAGATCGGATGAACGATACTCAAGTTATGAGCAAAAAACGGCCAGTAAACACCCACCACCCCCCACCCATCACCACAGCATTCTATTGAACGGCAATCTTAGTGAGAGAGAGAGAGAGAAAGAGAGAGTGAGAGTGAAACTTAGAGATGAGCAAGTATAACTCGTGAGCAAAAGCGAGCTGCGACGTTAAGGGTACAGAGTATGTTATAGTCGGGCTTGACCGACTTTCTTTCTTGTTACATTAAACGCACATAAAAGACACACCACCTTGAGTTGGCTTACAACTATTTCTTAAAAATCTAAAACTATTTTTACCATCCATTTTTTGATTATATTATTACATTTTTTTATATTTTTATTATGGAAATTTGATACATAAATCGGCTCATAGTTGCAGTAAAACGTTCGTTTTTTATCTTCTTCTGCATTTGTAAAAAATGCGCGTGGAATTTCTCATTAAATTGCCACTCATATTTCTGTGTGTGTGTGTGTGTGTGTCATCATGTAATTAAAGTCGTCGTGGCAGCTGTGTGATGTGGCAAGCAATTTTCTGTACATAACTCATACGCCCTGTCTGTCGACATGCAAAAAGATACATTTGCCTGCCGCTTCCCACAGTCTGTCTTTGTGTGGGTCTAGCAGCTGTAGCTTAATGATTTTTGCACTGGTGTTGCACTTAAGTTGCAGTCACTTTTTCTCATTTTTTTTTTCTTTTTTGCGGAGTGGTTGAACGAGGCGTTAATGGCAAACAGCGGCGACAACAACACACACACATGTACGCTCATTTGGCTGCCGGGTAACAAAATTTCAAGTCATTAGTCGTTGTCCTGCGGCGGCGACTGCTTCATGGTTGTCGCAACAAGAAAAAAAATGCATTTCAACTACATTATAAGAACTGCAAAAAGCTTTATATGAGATTAGAGAGAAGTCCGCAACATATATAAAAAAGGGAAACCAAACTCTGTCTACTGTGGCTACCCAAAAAGTAGATTTAATTCAAGCCAGTTCCGAAATGCATTTGTTAACCAAGTTTTTGGCATTCAGCTGCCGGGAGATAAAAAATTTAAATCAGCAAAATATATAGCTACTCTAGCCAATTCTGCAGCGGGTGTATCATGGCAAGAGACGGGTGTATTAACAGTGCAACTGATACTCTGTAGGAGTGCCCCAAGAAGTTTGAGAACTGGGCATGCCGGTGGAACATTTCTGTAAGCCCGGAAAAGCGTGCCTGCGTCACCCATACGCTTAGTATTAATTGTTGTTGTTAAAAGTTTAACAAAGTTCAGTCAAACTATTTACAATTATGAATTTAGATTAGACAATAGACTATTCCTTACATCTAACAATGGGGAGTTTACTGAGAACAGATGATAGAAATTGTGGTAATTTAGACAGAGATTACGAAAGGGTTGATGATGAGCATAGTTCGTGAGGCAGGGACTTAAATAAATCGGGACATGAATTCTCGTTACCCGTGCCGGAACCGCAAAGCTTATAAGGCTAAGCAGAGCGCTTGAGTCAACCTCACCTGACAGTAGCTTATGAAGGAAAAGCACACTAAGGTAGATCCTTCGATTATTCAGTGATGGAAGGTCCAATAAGCGTAGTCTGTGCTCGTATGGTGGTATATGCCTATTGGGATTCCAATTTAAGCCACGCAGGGCGAAAAGTAAGAACTGTTTTTGTACAGATTCGAGCTTAACCTGATATCCAGACACATGAGCCATACTCAAGAATATGTCTGACCAGAGAAACGTATAGTTGTTTGGTGACATAAGGGTCATTAAATTCTTTAGACCATCTTTTGATGAAGCCAAGAACTCCCATAGCTTTATTAGTAATAACCGATATATGACCATTGAAACATAACTTGGGCACGAATTGTATTCCAAAGTCGTAAAATTTATAGATGCGCTGAAGTGGCTTATCCTCAATCATGTAGTCATAGAGATAGAAGAGACATTAGACCTGGAGTATTCCTACACAGTGAAGTCCTTCCGCACAACACAGGGCATAAATACCTAGGTGTGATGCTAGACAAGCGACTCACGTTCAAACAACACATCGCTGTAGTAGCTGGAAAACTGCAAACCAAGGCGACAAGGGCTGGCTTCTTAACGGCAACAAAAAACTGTCGCTCCGAAATAAGGTTCTTATTTATTTGGTCATCCTTGCGCCAATTTGGAGATAAGATTTATGGCATCGCGGCAATATACTCTGACGTATCACAGGTGCCAAGTGGTATTTACGCACACGGGACATAGAGCGAGATTGTCGGGTCCCTATGGTGGCGACACCATAAACAAACAGGCAGCGCGATACCTGGATAAAGTCGCATGCCACCGAAACAGCCTTGCAAGAAGACTACTCAGAAGACGAAGGATCAATGGAATCATGGAAAAAAACACATCACAAGAACTGACTTACAAATGAAATACTACGCACACTACAATATAAGTTATTATTAAAGCGTAGTACGGAGACGCTGACAATTTTTGCGGAGCGGAAATTGTTTGATAATTTCCACAGCCGCTCAGACAATGTAGTGTGACCGAAACAAACAAAAATCAGCTGTTGTGTGTGTAAAAAATAAGCGGGCTAATTCATATAAAATAAAAGAGTCTATAAAATAGAAAATGGAAGTCACTAGGGGAAATTCAGTTGTCTGTGCTAATGCCATGGAAGCATTTTGTGTGGTGAGGTAGAAGCCGAGCCCTTTATTTTGGGCTGAGGGAGCAGAACCTAGCCACTTAGACATACTGCTTTAACGACAACACAAAACGCATCTGGAGATTAAAATTGCTGGGCCGCACATTGAACCAGAGGCAATATTCATAGCCACAGCCAGCTCCATAGACTGGAGGCGGATCATACATGCCGGGCGTATTAGACGAGGATAAACCAGGTAAATACGGATTTAAAGGCGGCCACAACAGTAGCAACAGCTACCACAGTAAGCCGAAGGAGCCACTACTATAATGGGGTGTGGAGACTTCAGCTTAGGGCTGCTTGGCCGTTGGCTTTAGGACCGTTCCGTGGGCTGTGGAGACTGCGAAGGCTTAGACTCGGGTGGTATGCATACATTGCGCAAATGGCATGCTGGAAAAAGCAAAGCAAAAAAGTGATGCAGCTGCGGGTATCGAAATGCTTTTCATTGGCCAGATTCCATAAAATTGGTTGCGACTCGCCCACTTTAATTAGCTCCACTTGTTGGTCCACCTCTCAGTTGTCCAAATAATTGTAATGTTTTTCATAGTGTGCACAATTACCTCTGACAAGTATCATACAAGTTTCATAATTTCCAGACCCCCCTTTGACAATTTATCAGCTGTTTTCAAAAAAAACGAGTTGTCACAGCAAATTGTTGGTTGCTCCGTACTCGCTCTGACAATGTGCTCTGACAATTTTCATGAGCGGATTTTCTGAGCTGTGGAATTAGATAGGCTCCGCAAAAATTGTCAGCGTCTCCGTACTACGCTTAATCAGTAAGAGTAAATTGTAAACATTTAGACTTAAGTTTACTAAATGAATAAAGAAATAT
This sequence comes from Lordiphosa magnipectinata, assembly GCA_037044535.1. Lineage (NCBI taxonomy): Eukaryota > Metazoa > Arthropoda > Insecta > Diptera > Drosophilidae > Lordiphosa > Lordiphosa magnipectinata. The sequence goes on along the minus strand of JBAMBO010004137.1, from coordinate 94,201 downwards.
TTTTATAAAGTAAAAAAAAAAAAAATATGATTCTCGCTGTGATGTTTGTTTCATAGTTGAGTCGACGACCTACTTGGTGGCTTCGCGTGGGCGTCGATAAGCTAGCTCGCCCAAGCAGGGTTGAGTTTGCCGAGTCAATAGTACTGGGCAGTGTTCCCCGAGTAGAGACTTTCGTTTGCCACGCGTTGTGGACTTTGTTTGCCACTTGTTGTGGACTTTGTGTTGAGTTCGCGAACTTGTAGGTAGACTCAGGCTGGCATCAATTGCCAAACAAAGAGCGTCTCGAGTTATAGCAGGCAGCTTGTGGTCGATTAGGTATGGGATTCGTTTTGATCCAGATTTAGCTGCATTTTGTTGCAGAACCGGCTGCGTGCAATGTGAATCGGCGGGATTGGCGATTGATTGACTAATGTCGCGACTGTGGACATGCAGCTGCAAGGCCGGCTGGGTGAGAGCTGGCTGGGCGAGGAATGTTTTTCATACATGGACATTCTCACGTGGAAAGCATTGGCTGCAGCAGGATGCGTACGGATGGACTTGCAGATCCGGATACATGCAAGCACGGGGCGACAGATAGGAGGTCGCTGAACAGCATGCGTTGGCAGCGGTCGGTGTCATGCAAGCAAAATGAGCGCTCCAGCTGACGCACATTTGTACTTGTATAAAAATTCTGGCAGATTCGGCGATGTACATATAGTTCCTACCGCCAAGGATCAAAGGTCCAAGGCTGGTAGATGTGGGAACCGATTATGTGCTATAACTATTTAAATATGTTAATAAAACTTTGTCAATGAACCCCCAACTACTTTTACTTCTAGTCTAGAAGGCTTCTACTTCCATTTTTGGAAGGCAGACTGATCAGACATTCAATTTATATACATATTTATATTCTTTACCGATCCACCAACTAAGATGAGCGTTTGTAGAGTTGGAAGCAAATCAATATTCGTTGGTAAAACGCTAGCAGCAGCCGCCACAATAGTAGCATAGAATGAGCAAAAGTATATGGTGCCTCATGTTAAAGCAGCGTTGGTCAACGAGAGCGAGGCCAAAAAGTGAGAGTGTATTGGTGTGCCGTGAATCAGCTTCGATCTGACCGCATCAAAGGCTAGCCAGCTACTGAAGGCCTGTTTACTCTCTGGGCCTCAGCTTCGGCATGCGTTCGGCGAAATGTTTTCGACCCCTGGGGGTACCGCTGACCATCGCTGGTTTAAAGCAACAGCCGAGGTACTTTATTTTGTCTAATTGTTCAAACCCTCTTCTAACTAATTAATATTCAGCTTAAATTTGAAGAAAAATAAGGAGAATCAAATTTTGAGAACAACTTCAATTGTCACCCATTGCGACAGAGGCGAGAGATGAGTTGCTTGTGAGCTACCGTGAACAACAATTTGAAATATGTTTCCATAAGCCAAGAGAAATATTTTTGCACTGACTCACTGACTGACGGACTGGCTGTGTCTGTTCCTTTTGTCAGTTTATCAGACGCGTTTTTGGGTGAAAACTGGCTGTCAACAGACGTTGCTTGCCATGGCCAGGATATGTCCATGGCGTTTGCCTGTCATTGCCCATCAGCGTCATGTTGTGTGTATTCCCAACAGTTTTCCTCGTCTTGGCTCAGTTGTCAAGGTAAATGATATGAATTTAAGCCACAGGCATGCGACAATTTCATTGTCTTTGTACCACAAAATTACAATTAAAATGCGCGAAATTAATGTCAGCTTACTGTCTTATGTTCTTTATGACGATGTCAAATTTAAAAGCGGCTTAAGGAAATAATTATGAAATCGTGTATTGTAAGTAGCTTAAGCTACTAAGAACATACCAATTTCATTTGCAGTTAATTTATCACATTTTTTTCGCCAAATCCTGACGAGTTCATAAATATTCATCAACATTTCGCCACACACCTTTCTCTTCCGTCGTAATTAATTGTCTCTTTTTTTTCCATGTATCTAACAAACAATGGTTGTCATAATGAAGCAACTTGTGACACATTCTTTCGTTCCGGCGGATGTACATGAAAGTCCCTTCAGTACCTGCGGCTCCACGCATGTGCGTTGCAAATATTTACATATGACGTGTTATTAAAATACAACAAAAAAAAGTATCTGAATTAACCCAAAAAGAATGAACTTTTAGTATGTAAATTAAAACAAACACAACCTTCCCAAAAGTTGGTTGAAAAATCTCTTGAATATGCAAATTTGCCACCACCCGCAACAACATTTAAACCAATTTCAGATCAAAACTTTTAAATGAATTCAATATGTTTGCAATGTTTTCAAATCTTGAAATATGCATAAAGCTTTAAATTGCTTTCAAATTTGTTTATTTATTTCAAGAATAGCTTGTACGCGAGCTAACCTATAAAATGTCTTCATAAAATATGCAGGTGAGTACAATTTTTCTTTACTTTTGATTTACCAGACGGGTACTTAGGGTAGTTTGAGGCAACAAAACATGTTTATTTGACTGTCTTGCCCCGATGCAAACCTCACAAGGGTGATTCCAAAATTTCGTTTCATATTTGGAAGATAAGCCGAAAAAAGAGATTAGTTTTGTAAGTCATATCCAAACTGGGAATATTCCGACTGTGAGAAGGGAAATAAAGTAATAGTATAGATGTATCATGACAATTTAAATTTTTCATATATATGTACGAGTACACATTGGAAGAACCAGGGACGTATGAGTGATGGCGTTAACCTTAGTTAGATCGATTTATCAAATAGTAAGTTAAATGTGTCCTCTTCAACAAAAATAAGGCCATGAATGTTTTAATTTTAACCGATTTGCTGAAATTCATGGAAAATTGAGGCAAAAATGTTTCAAATATTTCAGATGTTATGAACCAAGGTTCGAACCAAATCCTCAGGTTTGATAAGGTAAGGAACCGGTCATCAAACCGAATCTTACACTTCACGATTGGTTTGAACCTCCGGAGGTTCCTGAGCTTAAAATGTTTACAAAACAAAAAAGATGAAGTTAAATGGTGGTCAGTAAACTTGAAAAAGTTCCTACAATTGTGTTTATGTATGTCTTTGAAAAGGGCATATAAGTGAAGAACGTTTGTTTACCGGGGTGTAATTATTATGTTTTCGCTATGAAATTGGGTGGACGCAAAACCAATGCCCGATCTTTATTTATATTTTATTGGTTCCGGTATACCGAAATAAAAATCAAGGTACCGACACGGTTTACCGAAATATAAGTTTCGGTACGTACCAGAACCGGAACCGGAACCGAAATACGATTCGGTTTGATTCCTTGGTTTTAGAGAATTGACGCGATGATTGAGAACCGCAGGTAACAGATCTGGTATTTTCAACTTTTTTTGGAAATTTATACTTTGAACACTGGCTTTATTCTATGTGATTTTTCCTTAAAGTTTATTATAAAAGCCCATTTAATTCTTCGTTGAACAAATGTTCTCTCGGTGAGTTTGTTTACCTGATAGCGAAGTTGTTCGCAGACATCTGAGCACACTTCGACAATCTGGTATACTTTTTAAGTGTGTTAACAGAAAATTGATTGATTTAACATTAATGCCCCGAAAAGTATACTTTGCTAAAGTTTGGTGGGGAATTTAACTAAAGTATTTCATATAACACAGTACAGCACTAAAAAAATGTGGACCGCGTCATTGGGAACGCAATACAGAAAATTCACTTCAATCGTACAATGGGTTAGGGTACCTCCAGAGGGAGCTTAACCTTAATTCTTAAATATCTTGTAAAGCGCACGGTAGATTTTTATTAAAATCGATTTTTATCTACTAGAGCGATTTCCTTGAAAATGAGCAATCCAAATGCTGTAAATCCACCTAAATTTTCAAAAACATTAACATGAGAAAATTGCCCATAGTTCTTCTTCATACAGTTAAGTCAAGTAGAGTTGGTTGTGTTCGTCGTGTTAGGCCCTGATTAGTGTCGTGTTGGACCGTGTTCGTGTTTTGAGAGTTTAAATCTGATATTGCAGACACACAAGCTAAAATATTGTTCGTTTGGGTCTGTGAAAGCCAAATATTTTTAATACTTTAAAAGAGTTTATTAGAAGTCGACAATAGAAAACTATTAAGAAAGTCGGTCAAGCCCGACTGTAATATACTTTTTTGCCACTTTTGCCGGCTTTTTTGCCACTTTGTGTGGCTTCTAACTTAAATTGATCAGAAATATACCTATGCAATCTTTGGGGGGTACAGAGTATATTATAGTCGGGCTTGACTGACTTTCTTATTAGTTTTAAATTAAGAGTTTGTGTGTTTTTCATACAACAATTTTATTTTTGCTTGGAACAATGCTAGTTAAGGGATTTTCAAAAATGACCAATAGATGGCGTCACTAACGTGACAATGTGGAGGTTCCAGTTCATCCAACTCCAATAAAAGAAAGAGAAACTCACTATTAAGCTGTTTTGAAAATATATTAGGGATGGTGCTTCATGAATAGTGTGACCAGAGGTGGTCAGGGATGCCACAGTACTCCCCCCTCCAGAGACCATGTGGGAACATGTGGAATGATCTTCAAAATTTAAGTATAGCTGGGATGAATGTTTGTCCGCGGTGAGCATCTACAGGATCTGCACAAGTCCCAATGTGGAGGAAAGCTTGCGTATAGTTCTCGCTGTGATGATTGTGTCGTAGTTGAGTCGATGGTAACCTTAGGTTGAGGGTGTTGCTTCGAGTGGTGGTCGACAAACAAGTTCGTTTCATCAGTGTTAAAGTTGCCACGCGTCGTGAACTTTCGTGGTGCCTCTCGTTAAGGACTTTCGTGATGCCTCTCGTTAAGGACTTTCGTGATGCCTCTCGTTAAGGACTTTCGAGGTACCTCTCGTTAAGGACTTTCGTGATGCCTCTCGTTAAGAACCTTCATGATGAGATCGAGAACTTGAAGGTAGACTCACGCTGGCATCAATTGCCAAACAAAGAGCGTCTCGAGTTGAACAGACACGCCACCGCGCGTGGCCGAAGCCAGCCTGAAACTGCGCGCCAGGGATGGCGCGTCTGTAGTTGTTCTGCTACTGCGTTAGGGATGGTGCTCGATGAATAGTGTGACCAGAGGTGGCCAGGGCTGCCACACAATGTGGCGTTTCCAGTTCATCCAGCTCCAATCACAGTTCAAGAAGCCTCTGTCCCATACATATTAAGTCTCTATCTCTAACCATCTCTCATATTTGTTTGTTCATATGGACATACGGATAGACGGACACCCTTCTCCCTGTTACATACTTTTGCGCAAAACTTAATATACTCTGTGAGTCCTTGGTACAGTATATAAAAACTGATCCCAGTTTTTGGTTTCAATTTGAGACAACACGTTGCAAATTGATATTGATACATTTTCTTTGGGTGTACTTATTTTATCAAGCACTTTTTGCAAGTAAGTCAATATTCAGCTTAAAGTAAAGTCGAGTGTGGTAAATTTTTTCTCATAATCAAGCCTTATATTTCCTTTTACTTTAAACCCGACGCGTATTTTTTCTCAGAGTATTGCAAATTCAATGCTCCTGTTGGAAATTTAACTTTTTTTTTTGGCTTTTAGTGTCATTTTTTTTATAAAGTTACCTCATGAATTATTCATGAATGACATAGACAGAGCAAAAATGGAGGAACAAGCAAACAGATAAAGATTCTTCAACTTTTTTTTTTTTGTTTTTTTTCTCTTGGAAATCCGGATAGAAAAATGCCAGCAACCTTAACTCGGAAAATATAAAAATCTGATTAAATTATGTAAAAGTTTTTAATTGGTTTGCTATTAATACGAGGATAATTCTAAATTGTAAATTGAAATGAAAAGAAGAGAGATAACAATAAATAAAATATGTTTGGTTAAGTTTAATGTGCCATTATCGCGTTAATAGCAGCAAAAAAGTTTAAGTAAAAGCCAGAGAGCTGAAAAAGCGCTGTTAAAAGAAAATTGCAAGCTACTTACAGCGAAAAGGCAAACTTATGGCTTTTACTTTTTTAAGTTATGCATGTCAAATTAACCGCAATTACATTTTGAAAGAGAAATTTTCTGCGTTTAGGGAAACTAAACAGCTAAATTTCTTAAATAATTAACCCATTTAAAACAAAGTTGTGTATCCTTAAAGTCCAACCAGTGCAACAGCATATTGAATGCCTTGAACTTTGGCATTTTTCTTCACTTGTGCAAACAATCAACGGCGCGTCGGTTTTACTCTTTTTTTTCTGTCAATTTTGTATTTTTTAATTAAAAAACGCCTGCGTCTCAGGTACAGGCACACACACACACACGCACGAACAGCATGTGCACAAAGGATAACAAAAAGTACAAAAATAAAGAAAGCAAGTCTGCGCTAATTAAAAAATAGCTTGGCCTTTAAGGACGCCTTGGCCATGAAGTGTGAAAAATTTAGCCCATTTTTAAATAGAACTCAACTTGTCCCTTTTTGTTCTTTGAGCCGCCACCGCGTGGCCTTTATTTGGTGCAGTTCAAAAAATTAATTAAAAACAATTCGCCCCCTCGTAAGGTCAAGTAGAAATTGTTAGAATTAAGCCACTTCGGCCTGAGGATATTTGATAAAAACTGCCAAATTTGTTGTCTTAACAGCCTGGAAGGTTAAACGCCCACAACATTAACGAAACTCTGTGCATAATATAAAACAAGTAAACAAATAGTTGCTAAAAGCAAATAGGCCTTCATGAAACTAAGATATGCAATTTAAAGCTTTTCTTAACTTTAAGTTCTCAGAACTTAGTTCAAATCTTTTGCTGTACCAATGAAGTGGTTATTAACCTCCACGACCTAGTTCACTACGTCTCCCCTTTTTTTTATGTTAAGTCCTCGATTTATTGCATATAAAAACACGCAAAGAAATAATCACTTTATGCACAGAAAGTCTCCCATTTCCAGGCACTTGAGCATATTTGATTTGATTAGTCAATTAACAGTTCATTAGTCGCCCATCGTTGACACATCGCGTCAATGCTTTAATATCTTCACACTTTGTCAACCAATAATCCAATCTTAAATCATTCCTGCTACCCAAACTGTAGTTGCGGGGGCCATGGGAAATAAATTTATTCGAAATCCAACCACACAGCCACGCCCACACAATGTCAATGTTTATGGTTGAAACAAGAAAAAACACTCACAAAGAACCCATAAATAAAGAGCTGGCCGTGTTCAGCCTGGTTCCTGGTGTATTTTTAATACCACAATTAAATGCAAATAGTGTACAAAAAAATTGATGATCCGTCTCCCCACCCAATATGCGCCTGCCAAACTGACATCAACACAGCGTTTGGTGAAGAATGGCCAAAGGGATAACTGAAGCACAGGATTGCAACAAAAAAATGTTTTCCGGCTGGGCGCAAAACACACAAAAAAAAGAAATTGCAAGCAACAGCCTGCAGAATTTATTGAGCCATTGACACACCCCCACAACAGCAGGGAATGCAACTGAAAATGCCCCTGTGTGTGGTTAAGTAAAAAAAAAAAGTGTCCTCACATAAATGAAATGTGCACCTTAAAAATAACTTTCCAATTATCTTTTTTTTTTTGGAAAAGCAGAAGCAATTTTAATACTCTGTACCAAAGGTACATCGAGTATATTAAGTTAGTGCAAAAGTATGTAACAGGGAGAAGGAACCATTTCCGATCAGCATTAACTGCTAAGTCGATATAGCCATGTCCGTCTGTACACAGAAAAAAATAAGATCAGGTATTTCAATATCATATCAGTAATATCAATATTTGCATATCAAAGTGAAACTATTTAATATCAATATGAACCTGTAATACCACATTGATACTAAAAATATTATATTGAAATGTGAAATGATCAAAGTGATATGAAAAATGCCCTAGTGATATGATTTCAGACATCGAAATTCTGAAAGTAGAAATAGACATACAGAGTTTCTCAAATCAAAGAGAGACAGCAATAGTATATCTCGAAAAAAGCAAAAACAATGCTCATTGCTCTGCTGCCGCAAGCGATAAAACGAGTGCCAGTCGTTTTTTCTTCGTGAACGTTTCAAAGTTGGCGTCGGGTCTGCATTGAATTTCTAGCTTCTTCTTGCGAATTTCGTCATTCGATCTGTGCTGGCGCGTGTGAGAGGTAATTATAAACGCGAAGGCCAAGCTAACTTCGTCTGTGCCGAAGTTTTTTTACCCTTGCAAATGCTGTTTTTGAAATCTCAGAGTTTAAGAACGCTTAAATAAAAATCTAAAAATTTTTAACTAGAACCCATTTTCCGACAGACAAACATCTGATTTCGACCAAATTTCGCGAATCTTTTTGATAACATATCACATTAACAATCGCGGAGTTTAAGAAAGATAAAATTTAAAACAGAAAAGTTTTTCTCACTAAGACACATTTTCCGACCGATCGGTACTATGGCAACCATAAGATATAGTCACCCGATGTTGATAAACTTTTTCAAATTAGTTTGAAAGCGTTTAATATTAAGAATCACCGACTTTAAGAACGATTTAATTGAAAACAAAAAAGTTTTTTTCACTAAGACCCGTTTTCCGACCGATCGGTCCTATGGCAGCTATATGTTATAGTCATCCGATTTTGACCAAAATTTGCAAATCTGTTTGAAAACATATAATATTAATTATGGCTGAGTTTTATGAAGCTAGCATTGAAAACAAAAAAGTTTTTCTTACTAAGACCCATTTATAGACCGATGGTTCCTATGGCAGCTATAAGATATAGTCATCCGATCCGGTCGGTTCCGACATATTAGCAGCGTGCAGTAAAAAGAAGACTCTGTGCAAAATTTCAGCTCGATAGCTTTAAAACTGAGAGACTAGTTTGCGTAGAAACAGACGGACAGACAGACAGACAGACGGACAGACAGACAGACAGACGGACGGACAAAGCTCAATCGACTCAGCTCGTCGCCCTGATCAAGAATATATATAGTTTATGGGGTCGGAAATGAATATTTCTATGCGTTGCAAACTTCTGATCAAAATTATAATACCCTTTGCAAGGGTATAAAAAGTGCGGTGCCTAAAAAAAAATTTAGACGGTAAAAGTGAATAAAATATGAATTGCATGTATGTGTTTTGTCGTACTGTTGTTGTACTTGCAAATTAATAAATTGTAAAAAGGCTATTGAATATATTCAGTCGCTAATAGTATGTACGATTATAATAAACACACTCATACATACATATTCTGCGTGTTTTTTTCATTTGGAGCTGTCTACGCAGTAGAAGTGCGTGTTTTAATATGTACATATGTATGTATACATATTTTGTGTCCGCGATGCGTTTTTTTTTTGGTCTGCCCTTGAACGTCAAACAGCACACAAGCACACATTCATGCATATGCAATCATGCGTACATACAAATTGTCATGCAAAATATGCATGTATGTAGGTATATGTGTGCTGTTTGACGTTCAAGGGCATATCAAAAAAGCGCATGCTCAGCCTTTGCTTTCGGCAGATTTCGCACACATGCACAAAAAAAATTATGCGAGTTTAAATATATTAATTTTTTATCATTTTCAGATAAAAATGGAAGACATCCAACTCTATGAGCTGATAAAGAAACTAAACATTGGAAAATTGGTGTACGAAAAGTAAATTGGTAAGTTTTGTCTTAAAATATTTATTCTTCTCAAAATATTAATTTTACAATTTTTCTAGAGTGTAGATTTAACTTCGACCAAGGCGGTTAATGCAATTACATTTCTTCCAGCGACAAAAAGCAGATTTTTCCAGAAAGATAATTGTCATAATAATTGTAATATGTACTATAAAAATATTGCTTTGATATTATAAAAATAAAGCATTGGTAGTAAAATATTACCCTTTTGATATATAAAAAAAATTTCTTTGATCCTAAATCTATGTTCTACAGGTATTTTGAAAATATAGCTTTGATACTATAATAATATATCATTCAGATTAAAGAATATCAAATTGTTAATCTGAAAAAAATATCACTTTGATGTGTTCGAAATGTCAAAGGGATATATTCGAACATATCATCTGAGTATTTTTCAGATGAAGGCCGATTTGATACTACAAAATACCAGATTGATACTAAATATCGTGATCTTTTTTTCTGTGTAAAACTATAATCAACCTTTTGTTGACCTTGCGCCAAGGTTGAAAAAGCTAAAAACTTTGACTAAAATCGAAACAGGTCACTAACTCCATATATGTATAAACTAATGGAAAACACGCCACAGATGTTTGCATTACAAACCTAAACGGTTTCCCTGTTAAAAACAAAAAACAGATATACCTTTCGTATCTCAACCTGGCCAAACTAGAGTTATTACTAGATAGATAGATAGATAGATAGATAGATAAGTGTTTATTTTCATTTGATAATTTTCATAGCGTACAGCTTTACATTAATTAACTAATAATAAACAAACATTTAAAGCTTGGTTTAAAACCGTCAGCCTTCCTTCTGTTGTATGACATAAAAAACAATTATTAACATATAATTAACAAAATTTCATATTCTACATATTATTTAAAAATTTTCATTTATGACATTTATTCTATAATTAGTAGCCATCTCTATGTAATTCGCCAGATTATTCCATCTCATCCCCCCGTTCAGGGCCGTCAGCACCTCTTCCTCGGTAAATGTACAAGTTTTGAAATAACGCCAACGAAATTCCCGCAGAATTTGACATCGTCCTACAAAATGCTGCATGTCCTCCTGCTCAGACATATTGCATAGTGAGCATATACCTCCATTTACAACTCTTCTCGGGCAGCTGTTTAACCATAAAAGATCTCCTCTGGCCTTCATTATCCAAGTTATCTCGCTTTGCTTGAAAGACTCGTTGCAGTATGTGGGCCCTATTGCATAATTGAGGTTTTTGTACACTCTTGATGCACTTACTGACGCCTTGTTCATGTGTTGCATGTGGTTATCTGCTTTTGATGCGCTTAGGAACCGAACATTGCGGTCAATCCAATTTACATGCGATTGGTTGTCTCCGAGTGATATGCCATGATGCGCGAACATTTCTCTAAGCCTCGCAAACCACCCCAAATTATTTCGCATCATTTTTTCAGCAAGGATATGCGGGAGTCTAGAATCTTCATACTCAAATAAAATTCTTGATAGATATTTGAGATGAAGTGTTAGACTATAGATGTGTCCATCTTCTAGCCCTGCGTCAATTCCCAATATGTAGTTGGGTGTGCTATCTGGTAGTTTGAGTATCCTCTTTAAAAAATATCGCTGCAGTTGGTCTGCCTCTTCCTTTATTTCTCCACCCCAGACTTGAGCTCCATAGCACTGTACCGATCTGCTGACTGAGTTAAAGATTTTCCATTTAGATGCTAGGTTCACTATCCCCTTGTTGATGAAATTCGCCCAAACAGAGTTTATACTCGCCTTTGCTTCTTTTGTCCTGGCTGCCACATGCTTCTTAAAGCTCATTGTAGGTGTCAGGATAACCCCAAGGTATTTGTACTCCGATACCACCTTCACCTGCTCCTCCTGATACGTCCAGTTCTCCGATGCCGCCAGTCTACCGCCTTTTCTAAACACCATAATCTCGGATTTTGTCTTATTGACTTCCATGCCCCACAATATGCAGTATGTCTCGAGGTTATGGATCATTTGCTGGAGGGTTGAGGGATTGTCCGCTACCATCACAATGTCATCTGCTTACATTAATACCCTAATGTTTGTGTTGTCGATATACAGGCCACCTCCCAAGTGTTCATGCAGATCATCTAAGTACATCGCAAACAGCAACGGTGACATAAGGCATCCTTGCTTTAATCCGTTAATGGTTTCAAACTTCTCAGAAAGCTCACTCCCAGTCCAAACAGCGCAAGACGTTTGCGAGTATACTTTTTCTATAAATTGTATTATTTTTGTGGATACACCTTGTCGTTGGAGCTTGTATATAAGATGTTTACGAGGTACTCGGTCAAACGCAGCCTTAAAATCTACAAAATAAGCATAAACTTTTCTTTTTTCTTCAAATTTAATGCGGACTATAGATGCTAAGTTGAATATGTTGTCAACCGTTGAGTATCCACGCCGGAATCCTGCTTGGAACTCGTTTAATTTATCGTGCTTTTCGACCCACGTTGTTAGACTCGTCGACAGTATACTCATTAGTAGCTTCGCTGCACAGTTCATAAAGGATATACCTCTGTAGTTCATCGGATCGTTGATATCTCCTTTTTTATATATTGGAAATATTATACTGTTGCTGAAAGATTTTTCCAAACAGTTGATATCAAACACTCTATTGTATATAGTGACAATTTGTTTAAGCATCTTATTTGGGGCGTTTTTGAAAAATTCATACGGAACTCTGTCTTCTCCAGGAGCTTTGTTGGATTTGGCTTTGTTTAGTGCTGACAATAGTTCCTCCATTGTTAATACTGCATCTAAGTCTGGATCCGTGATATACATTGGTGCATATTGAAACTCCACGGCGTTTTGTTGAGGGTTAAGGAGATTATTAAAGTGATTTCTGAAATCCCACGCAGCTATTTCCACACTTATTTTCTGACTGACTCCTCTAATTTCTCGGACTATCCTCCGTTATCACTAAGCAGAATGTTTAGAATCTAGCAACAGCCAAAAAGCTAAACAACAGTAACGCTCAACACATAACAAAAATTGGTACCACCTTCAAGCCATAGCATAATTTCAGGCTGTACTCTCTCACAAGAGAAATTCTAGGCTAGTTTTCACCAAAAATATTGATTCTCAAGCCTTTATTCGGCTCAATGAGTTTATAAATAGCGCTTATTATCAGTGGTTGAAGTGTGGAAGCAACAAGTCTGCTGATGAGTGAATTGTGGTCAATTCCGAAACAGCCGGTTGTCCAGACGTACCATTGCTATCCCAATAATGTTGTGTGTTGACTCTATTAAAGTGTGTTGATTGCATAGAACTACAATCAACCATTTATTGACCTTGCGACAAGCCTGGAAAAACAAAAAACTTTGACAAAAATCAAAACAGCTCACTAACCCCATATATGTATGTTGAATAAACGAAATTCAAAGAAATATTTTCATCTTAATTAATTATACATTTTGTTGTACTTTGTCGAATGACTTTTGATTTTTAGCGTGCGGTATCATTTGTGACGCCACCTAGAATCCTGCATAAATGATGTACGGGAATCGTGCGTAACGATCATTTTTATATCGCAAAGTGCTCGTGACGTGAATGAGAATTCTTGCTCTTAACTTCTTCACTCTCCACTTAAACGGTTTAAAGCAACAATCTACATTATATGATCAGGGACTTGACTTGAAAAGTGTATATTTCCTTTGTTTTCTAATCGCACCTGTTCTTAAATCAATCAAATTTTTAATGTTAGCGCTAGCAAAAACTTTGGCTTGATTTGATCTTTTTAAGCAATTTAATTTAGCTGATGTTGTTTACTTTCACTGTTTATACTCATCTCTAGCTGACTCGTTCATATTTTGTTAGCATTTTTACGGTCAACAAAAAATTACACAAAAAATACTTAAGCTTTTCTCTTTATTTTTTTCGGCGTCCTTTGTAATATTTTTGCCAGGACATGCTTTGTGTACTTTGTTTCGAAAATGAAATATTCGCTTTAACAATTTTCGTTGTTCTATGTGGCCAAACCCCGAGGAATGAGTATGTTGAAAATGGCAAGTTTTCATATCGACGACGCGATAACAAAACTGAAAACTTTAACCACAAAATGCAATTAAAATTTAACCCTAGCTGCCAGTGTATGGCGCAGGCAAACTGAGCATTTCTTAATTACTTGTGTTTAGTTTGATATTTCTGATTTAGATGGCCGAATATTTTTTTGTTTTGTTGTTGTGCACTCGGTCACAGAACGTGCTGGGGCGGGTCATTGTTCTTGGCTATGGCAGGAATTGCAGTGTGGAGACGTGACTGGGTAAAAGTTGAGAATAGTTGGAAAATGTGCAGCCAAGTAATTCGATGATTGCTCAAGCGTTTGAAGTGGAATAGAGTTTCAATAGACAGAGAATAAAGTTAGTGACAGAATACAAAGAAAACAGTAAACCTAAAAATGTGCCGCAAAGTAGCATTTTATATTTTGAGGACCTGCCACATTTGGTGGGAGCAGTTGACATATGAAATATTCATGGGAAAGATTGATATTTCAATAAAAGGGAAGATGAGTTTTTATATTTCTTGCCTATTGTAGTATTTGTAGTTTTTTGAAAATAGCCGCCAATATGTATAAATGTATTGATATTTTAGAGTTAAGGTATGTTAATCGAATAATGGTCGCACTGTATATAAGAAATAACGAGATCGTGGAGAAGATAGTACATAGAATATGCGATTTGGGCAATAAACGAGACAGACATCGAAAAACTGTGATAGTAAAGCCGTGTGTAAATAGTAAACCGTGTAAAAAGTGTGTAATTATAAACCGAAAAAACACTCGTGTGAACACAAACCTTAGTGTGACCGGATTGTATTGAAGTTCTGCCCATTTTGTTTAGCCTAGTTATCCCATTCAGACCCTTCCGGTTACCTTTACCCTGTGCATTGCTTTCCCCCTCAGAAAAATGTTTTATATCTTAATTTTCTCGAGCAAAAACCATTTTTCAGTTGAGATGATTTTTTCAACACAATTTCAATACAATAACAGCGTGACCGTACAACAAAATGTAATGATTAACACTTAAGGTAAACATGCCAAAGTCTCCAGAGTTGCGTCACTCCCTTTATTGATTTTTTTCCGAGTGTTGTACTTCTTGTCTTCTTTTGTATTCCCAACAAAAAAGGTGAAACAATTTGATGTCCCATTGCGTGATCTGTTACCAGAGTGCGTCAACCAACTCGGGTTATCAACTCGTCTATTGTTCTTCAGAACATTTGTTTGCTTGTTTGGCCTTCACTTGGGCAAACACAATTGGACAAGTGTCTTTTTCGGGGTTTTCTGGCTATAAAAGACGTTTGCGAATTGTGGAAACTCATCACAAACTTGTGAAACATTTGAGTATGAAGAACTTGTTGTGGATTTGTCTGTATCTGGCTGTGTCTTTGGCCTTGGTCGTGGCCCAACAGGAAGACGACGACGACTCTTCCTTGGGCAACGATTCAAATGATGTGGGTAATGGGGGCGCTACTGATGATGGTGGCCTTTCCACTGGAGGTGGAAATGCTGGAGCAGGCTCTGAGGATACGGATACGGATGGCGGTGGTGTAGAAGCTGGTACCCCCAACAACCAGGCTACCCCAAACAGAAGTCGTCCGAGTAATAATAATCAAGCTGGTAACAATCGCAGGGGCCAGAACAATAGGGCTGCACGCAATCGTCGTGGCAACAACAACAGCAATAGAAGGAGGGCTCAACCAGCTCGTCGCAATGCCAACAACAACAGGCGAAGGGCCGCCGGCAATAACAATAGGCGTCAGCGTAACAATGCACGCAGGAGTCGTGGTTAAGCCTTAACTGTTTTTGGTTGTTTCTTCATAATAACAATAATCATCGTTGATCATTTTGCAAATGAAATAAACAATTTGTGTGACATACTTTAGACAGAGGCTGCTGATTCTTATTCCAATTGTGCTTATTGACAAAGCTGTTTTGGTGTTTTAGCCAGACATTTGTGCAAATTTTGACAATTAATTTCATTTCAATTAGGTGTTTACTTTGCAAATTCAAATTGCAACAAATGGATAACCCTTGAATTAAAACAGCTTTTTGGAGAGACTTGACTCCCAACTTGAATGTCAACGAATACATAGTGCTGCCACATCTTCAAGCTCTGATGATTCGAATTCATGATAAAATCATTGTTGCCAACCATTGCAACCTACTAAAAGTTGTTAATGCAATCTGAGTTGATTGAATTTAAATGTTTTATGAGTTATCAAATAGTGTGACAAAATCGGTCATATGTCCGGAACTTTGTTGCCGATTGTTACTCTTTTTTTTGTACTTAATAGTATTCAGCTCCAATTTGGTTTCTAATCATATAACAAAAAAAGAAAGTCGGTCATATTGAACTGATGACTAACTTGAAAACTTGATACTGTTGATATTATAATTCTTCCAATTAAGGTATTTACATATTCGACATTAGTTAGAATCGAGTCGGCGCAGCAGCTTTATTGGTCCTTAAAATAGTCACTATAAAGACTGCGGACTTTACCAAATTTCAGTTGAATTGTACAGCTAACTTTGTGGTACAAGGCAGTAATTTTCCTGACTAATATCACTGCTCTACTGCATTTTCCCCAATGTGACAAAGCAATTTTTTATACCCTACCCACTGCAAGGGTATAAAATTGTCCAAATGTTTGTAACGCATAGAAGGAAGCATCTTCGACCACATAAAGTATATATTATATATCTTTGATCAGCATGACGAGCGGAGTTGATATAGCCATGTCCGTTTGTCCGTCTGTTTCTATGCTATCTGCTCCCTCAGTTTTAATGCTATCTTAACCAAACTTTGCATGAAGTCTTTTGGTAGAAATACGCTGCACATTTGTCGGAACCGGCCAGATCGGATGACTATAGCATATAGCTGCCATAGGAACCATCGGTCGAAAAAGAAGTTTTAGTGAAAAAAACTTTTTTGATTTCAACGCAAACGTCCCCAAACCTCGTATTTATTAGTTTCTATGCTTTTACATAATTTAACCAAGTTTTATTAAAATCGGACAATAATATGGTATAGCTGCCATACAAATGAAAGTTCTGAAAAAAAGTCTTAGTAGAAAAAACTTTTTTGTTTTCAATGCTATCGCTCCCAAACTTGTTATTGGTCAATATTATATGCTTCCACACTATTCTGTTAAGTTTGATCAAAATCGGGTGACTATAGGGTATAGCGGCCATAGGAACGATCGGTCGAAAAATTGGTTCTAAGGGGAAAAACTTTTTTGTTTAGGAGTTTGGTCCAAATCTGATGAATTTATTATGTAGCTGCCATATAACAAGCCTGCATGCAAATGGTGTGAAAACTGGGTTTAATGTGTAACTAACTTTATTCAATATAACTTAAGCTAACAATTATAGTTGAGTTGAACGGACGCGATACCGCGCGTGGCCGAAGCCAGCCAGAAACTGCGCGCCAGGAATGTCGCTTGGGTTGTCGCTCTGCTATCGCTCGATAAATAGTGTGACCAGAGGCGGCCAGGGCTGCCACAATGGTCAAAGTAGTGGCGCCATCTCATGCTGAGTTTGAGAAATAACTCTGGTAAGAATGTTCGACGAAAATCATTTAAAACATGGGTGCCCTGAATGAGCTTACGAGCGCGTGGAAACCAATACAAATGCACAAAATACAACTAAAGCAAGAACAACACAAGAAATAGAAAGAGAAAACCGATTTTTGTTTGGGTGTGTGAGTGTGTGTGTGGTCATTGCTGTCTCAAGCACACGCCTGCGAGCGCAAAAGGCATTGTTGTTGCTTTTTAATTTGCCGGAGACATAGGAGAGAGAGAAGAGAGCCACATATGTTGTTGTTGTTGCAGGTCTGCACGCGCCAGCACGCGCCAAAACGTTCCGAAAGAAAGAGAGAAGAGCACGCTGATGAGATTGTTTTTGATTTTTACAATCTTATGGCCGCGTAAATGGTATGCTCGCTGTCTATTCCTTTGCGTAAAGCAAAAACAAATGCGTGGCTTGCGGAATAGGCTTGGGCACCCCTTATTTAAAACCTTAATTTATATCAATTATACAAGCTACAAGGGTATATAAAGTTTGGTCGAGCAGAAGTAAGCTTTCCTCTACTTTTCCAAATTAGTTTTCCCCGCTAAACACGAAACTCGTCCTCTATCGGCTAGTTATCGACTTATTCGATTTTTTTAAAAGTTGCCTCCACATAAACTTTCTCAACTTTTTGATTCAAAAGTTCCGTAGATATTTAGAAAAGTTTCGCTTTCAGACAAAAAAGTTCCAAGGGTGAGTTGTTTTAATGCTAACAATATTTTTTTTTGCAAAATATAAAAATTTATCGAAGCCAAAGAATCTGTAATTTGACTCCATTTTGGTGAAAGTGTCACTTGTTTATCCTCCTTCATGCTCCGATGATGGCCAAGTTTAAAAACGATAACATTGAATACAAAAAAGGTTTTCTCACTAAAACTGATATTCCGACCGATCGTTCCTATGGCAGCTACAAGAAGTGGTCAACCGATCCGGGCGATTCCGACATAATAGCAGCGTGCAGTCAAAACTGAGGGACTAGTTCGCGTAGAAACAGACGGACGGACGTGTAAAGCCCCTTTCTCGCCTTTTTTTTTTACAGTGTTTATTGAACCAAACCAAGAAAATGGGATTATTTGAAACCGACTTTGCACCTGAAAGTTTTTTATTTTCAAAATTTCCAAGCGAAAGCAGCTCATTTTGCACATTTTAGTATCACAAGGACTTACACAAATATATAGCAGCAGATAAACTAGCTTGGACATTTTTAGTTTCACTCCATGAACGTTTACTAATAGTTACTAGAAGCATTATGTATAAAGAGTTACTTCTACATCAATTAACTAATAAATCGCTTTATCCCAGAGCACAAACGGATATGTTTTATTAAATACACAGCATGAGTTTTCAATAAAACTATTCAATTTTGTTATACACGTGAAAACTGGAAGCCAGCTGCAGCTGTTGGAAAACAATTTAATGCGCTTGTAAACATATGTGCAAACATTGGTAGCTCACAGCTGGTAAAATACTTATTAGATATTGTTATCGATGATAAAAAAGACTAACTGGAGTATTGATAAGCAATAAGAAAACAAATCAAACTTTTTCGAAGTTTTTTTTTGTAAATTGTTTAAGCTTAGATTTACACAAATTATAGCCCAAAAAATTTTTTAAAAATTCAAAAAAGTTTTGGAGTTTCGGGATCATTTTTTTTTGCCAAATTAAGACATTTATAAAACTTAAACTGATCTTTTTGACCTGGCTAACATGCTGGTGCAAGTTTCACTGAACTGGTTAATCGAAGTAGAATTAACTTGTGACCAAGAAAAGTCAAACATAATTTTTTTGGCTACAAAACGGATTAAATACAGCGCTCCAAAGCCTGAGATCCCCCCTATACAATTTCACCGGCAATTGTTGCGTCAAAAGCAAACTAAACTCAATTGTCATTTTTCAATTTAAAATTCTCAAAAATAAACAATATTTCGTTCCACTGTCAAAGTAACACAACAAAACAAGCGATAGAGGGGAAGGGTTGCCATGCCGAAAGACGAAGCTGGGGTCCCCAGCACAAGACCATCTTCGTCTGAGGGGGATCCCAATGTGGAGCGACTACCGGGAAATATACCAAGATGGAGTTCAAGCGGAAGAAGCAGCAACACCAGCGAGCCCAGTGGCAGTGGCAGGGGGAGCGACAATGGCAGTGGCAATGACTCTGAGAATACGCACACCCAAAACTTTGCCCCCAAGCCTAGAAAGTTACTAAATGATCCACGATTTTGCATACGTCCCCTGCAGCAGGTGACCTCAGCTTGCACCGGAGCCATGATCACGGCCTGTTTCATGACCCCGCTGGATGTGATCAAAACCCGCATGCAGTCCCAGCAATCGCCGTCCAACAAATGCTTTCTGTACTGCAACGGCCTTATGGATCATTTGTTCTCCTGCGGTCCGAATGCCTATACCAGTGTGATTAATCGACCAACTGTACACTTTACCAGCACTTTGGATGCTCTAATCAAGATAAGTCGCAATGAGGGAATCCGTTCGCTGTGGTCGGGATTGGGCCCCACGCTAGTGTCCGCTCTACCGTCGACCATCATTTACTTTGTGGCCTATGAACAGTTCAAGGCCAGGTACACGAAAGTCTATGAGAATCATTTCAAGGAAACTACCACCAAGCGGCGAGAACGCAGTCGTGCATTGACGCTATTCGTCCCTGCGCTCTCGGGGGTTACAGCCCGCATTTGGTCCGTGACCTTTGTGAGTCCCATTGAGTTGGTGCGCACCAAAATGCAGTCCCAGCGCTTGACCTATGCCCAGGTCATCAAATTTGTGCAGAATGTGATAGCCCTGCAGGGTATTGGGGGAATGTGGAGAGGATTGCCGCCCACCATTTTGCGGGATGTACCCTTCTCGGGCATCTATTGGCCCATTTATGAGTATCTGAAGCTGCGTTTCAGCGAGAGTGCCCAACCCTCGTTCGGTTTCAGTTTTCTGGCTGGGGTGGTGGCAGGATCGGTGGCCGCTCTGGCCACCACACCCTTCGATGTGGTCAAAACCCTGGAACAGATAGAGTTCGGCGAACGGGTTATATTCACCGATTCCCCCACCAAGGAGCTGGAAAAGAAATCCACCTTCAGTCGCCTAGTGGCCATTTACCGCCTGCACGGTGTTAGAGGACTCTTTGCTGGCTACGGACCGCGTCTGTTCAAAGTGGCTCCAGCTTGTGCCATCATGATATCCACTTTTGAGTATAGTAAATCATATTTCTTCTACTACAATGTCCAGCAGCACAATCAAGCGCTATTGCTGAGCAATCCAAACGCCACTCTGATCAAGGAGGATGACATAGAGTGAAGATTTCTTTAAAGTTGTTGTGTTTTGATTGAGTGAATAAATGGGGAAAAATAGTTTTATAACTTAGTGAATGAGAATAAATCTTCCTTAGTTAACATTGGTAAATATGGTATCATAAAAGTGTGTGTCTGAAATTAAAATTTTTCATGAAAAAAATATAATGTTTATGTTAAATATCTTTGGTTAAACGTAAATCGATTTACAGCCTGCTGTAGTGAAATCACTTTCTTTCGTTGTTGACTTCATTAAATATTCATTCATTTACATTAACTGCAATTTACATAAAAGAAAAGAGGAAAATGTGTGAAATTACTCTAAGAGAGAGAAAGGGAGAGAGAGGAAGGTTGCTTAAACATTTGCCAGCCAAAAGATATAAATTAATATTTTATGTAAAAATGTTCGCAAGACTATAAATAATTTGCATTATATTAAAATGTCTTCATTTTTATTTCTGTAATTAAGTGATGGGATAGAAGGGAAACCTTATAAAACATTTAAAGCTTAATAAAGCCAATTTAAATTTGAATAATCTAGAATTTTAAATGGAAGTTGTAGACCGAGCAAATGAAAGGTATGCCTTGAAAATTCTAAAGTATTGGGAAATTTCTTAATTGTTCATTAATTTCAGATATTAATGAAGATTTTATGGACGGCTAGAGAACACGGGTAAATAAAGGAGATGTAGAACAAATGGTCAAAAAAAATCGCGAAATTTCAAAAATTCTCATTTGAGTTTAGATTATCATAAAGAATACCCTTCCGGCGGGTTAATAGAAGGAGTATATCAAGTGGTTCAACAAATCGCGAAATTTGAAAAAATTTTTGACGACTGACTAATTGTTAAACAATTGTTTAACATTAAAATGGCCACATAATCACATTATATGAAGTTTGGATAGATGGCAATTGAAGACACGTATATGAGAAGCTTAGACCAAAAACCGCGAATCTTGTCAAATTTGCATTTGAGTATTTACGAAAGCGCAGCTGTTGGTAAATAGGCGTGGATTTGCCAATTTTTCGTATGGCCTATTATATTAATATGAATGTTTTATGGATGGCAATGTAGACGGGTGTAGCGGTAGAAGGTGTAGATCGAACGGTTAAAAGGATCGCGAATTTTGCCAATTTTTCATATGATCAAAGATTATCATACAGACTTAATAAACAGCAATAGTAGAATTGTAGACCGAACTATCCAAAAAAATCGCGAAATTATTATTATTATTTCAGTTTAGATTTTTCGCGAAATTTGCAAAATTTCATGAGTTTTGGGAATCATAAGCATGTGATAGATGTCAATTATAGACGCGTAAATGGTTAAATTCAACGGTCCAAAAAACTTTTTCATGTATTAGATTATAATGAAGACAGGTAAATTGACAGGTAAATCAAAAATCCGGATATATACAAAATTTTCTGATTAATTCAGATTATCATGAAAATTTAATAGTTGGAAATTTTAAAGAAATTTTTACATTTGCGAAATTTTTATATAAGTTTAGATTGACACGAAGACGGGATTATCGACGGGTAAATAGGAGGTGAAGATCATACGGACCAAAAACTCGACTCAGCTCGTATATATATAGTTTATGGGGTCGGAAATGAATATTTCTATGCGTTGCAAACTTCTGGGCAAAATTATAATACCCTTTGCAAGGGAATAAAAACTGCTAGTCAGTTGTATAGCGCTGAATACTTAGCTCACAATTTGGCGGTTGTGGTTCGACCCCAGCAGCTGATAATATCTTTTTTTTTAAGAATTTGATTATACATAGTCTTGTACATTTTAAAATTGCTGCCATGGATCAGAATACCATTTTTACTTCTTCTGGCTGCTTTCTTCAAATGGATACGAAAAACCAGCTTTAAAACTGAAGAACTAGGTAAGTCACAGTTTATATGCTCCTTCGTTATTTTTGTTCTACATTGTCTGCGATTCGACATATTATAATACTGTCGTATTAAATAAGCCGCGTAGGTGTGATTGCTTTTTTTTTCCTAGGTAAACTCTTCTGACCTTTAACAAACTAAATCCATCTGCAACATATCTCTTAGGTCTACGCACCGTCAGATGTGCACGGCTATATCGACTCGCCTTTTGATGCACAAACTTATCCCAGGTGTTCTACAAATCGCTTAACCCGCGCCCCAAAAACAATCCAATTCCCATACGATTTGGGTCGAAAGCGTATAAGTACCATTGTACCTTTTAAAAACAATGATGATCCCATAATACTACCTAGCAATCAAGAGTTTCTGCTTTTATCTGTTCAAAGTTGCAATTGAATGACTCAAGCGTTTAGTCCCCCTCCCAATTAATCAAGAAAAATCTGAATAATTGCATGCTTCAGTTGCTTTTTTGCTTCCCCATGTTGCTGCATTTCTATTTGTGTTAATAAACTGGTTTCACACTCTGTGACACCATCCACACACACACACACACACACACACTCATATCATTTTGATGTCAATTATTTCTTCCAGCAGCAGTAAACTTGTTTTCCCCGTGCCGTCAAACGCGAGGAAATCACTCAACCTTTTTGCCACACTTCGCTTTGCATCCGACTTTGAGTTGGGGTTCAGTGGGGAAAACATCAACCATCATTGTCAGCTCAGGGGGTGAGCGAATGCATGTTAATTGCCAAAAATAAAAAGTGAATTGAATGTGCTCTCCACTTTCTGCACAAAAGCATTTTAATTGCTTTAAGGTGGCAAAATGACGTGAAGCACTAAAGTGTTATTGTATGAAAAAGAAGCCATATTTTTTAATGGTGATAAGAATGGTAAACAAGAAAATCAAGTGACTAAGCAGCAATTTATTCAAAAAAACATTTTAGCCGAGCAAAAGTTAGTGTGGTGATATTTACAATTGCAACTAAGACAAAGTTCAAAAACTTTCTTGTATACATTTTGTTTATCACTTGACCCGATTCTTGAATTCTTTAAAATTATCAAAAAGTTTTATTTTTGTTTTTAGAGAATTTTTCAAGTATTATATCAAGCCAAATACTTTTGCCTCTAAGTAAGTGTGATTCCATTCGCTTACTTCGTTTTGAGTAATTAAAATTTTCATTACCATTACCATTACTTTCTTCTTCAAAAATATGTGTTAGGCAGAGCTGTAAAACGAAATAACCATTAAAATTTTTTGGTAAATAAAAATGTAATTTCGATAACAATTACAATTAATTCATAATTTAAAATCTACAACTACTTTCATGTAATTAAAAAATGCATCGGAAATTACTTCAATTAATTTTAATTATCAATAATTATTGAATCAATTTTAATAGTGATTTTAACTTTTAATTACGAAATTGGAACTTTGGCATTATTTAAAAATAGCCGCCAATAAGTGTAAAAGTATCGTTAAGTATTTAAGAGTTAAGATATTTTAAGACAGAGACCATCGTCACACTGCACGACGAGTAGATGGTAGAAAATGAAGATAGGCGTAGACTAGACAGAGGGACAAACGAACACACACGATATTGACAATGTAAATAGTATACTGAGTGTCTATAAAAACCCGTGTAAATAATGTGTAAATAAAAGCCAGAAATGCAGAAAAAAACACGATTTTACAAATCAGGTGTGGGGTCAAGAGCCCAGGCCGTTTGACCAAACCGTACGCCTACACAGAAATAGACTCTTACCTGAGACCCTGTGACCTGTATCCCTGACATTGCCGGCCATTGCTCCAGTAAGTAACCGTTGGAGCCGCATTTACTGCTTTGGAGACGTGCTCTGGTGTACATCAAGCAAAACCGCCATTTTGCCAGCGAGTGTAGACAACGCTAAGCTGAATGGCGCCAAATGAAGTGCGTGGAAGTGTGCAGTTAAAAATACATGCAAGCAACATTGTCGCCGTGTCGTGCAAGTGTGCAAGCGTAAGCGAGAGGGAGATGACAATGATGATCTGGCGCCAAACCTAATGCATGGCCGACGCGTTGAGCTGAGTGATGTTGTTGCAATAATGCCCGTATTTTCAACATTAAACGAGTTACGTCAGAAGCTCTTACCCGCAGCTAGCATAGTTTCCGGCAGTCTTGTTTCGGGCAGACCAGTGATGATGCTTCAGCCGAAATCGGTATGGACACGTAAAGCCATTTACCCCGAATCTTAACGTATAGCCCTTGAACTCGAATGGATACGTGCAGCAGATGTGTCCAAATGAAACCGTAGGGCGTTGGACCCGAGTCCCCTGGATGAGTTGCTGTGGAGGAACTGTTGAGTTCTGTGGAGATCGCGGGCGATTTTGGAATTGTTTGCAAATGACCGCCTAGACAGGGGTAAGATATGTATAGAATTATATACCTTATAATAAATGGGTCTTATAAGATAAATTAACGGAACAGGCTAAAGGAAATCTATAAAATTGAGCGCCCAAAGCCTGGCATCGCATTTTCAAAGCCTACTCTATGCAGAAAGTCCCTTCTCTCGACACCTCTTTGCTTTCCCATTTTTGACAACGCCAGCTTTAGATCGATCGATTCAAGCGGCAGAAGTGTCAGAAGCCCTCGCACGTAGCAAAAACAAAAAAGCACCGGGTGTAGATAGAGTGCCTGCCGAATTTCTAAAAAATGCATCTCCCCTGTTTATTAACCAGCTGGCAGCCGCTTTCAATCATATCTTCGAAACAGGAGTTGCCCCTGACAGTTTTAGAAAAAATGTAATCTTTCCAATTTATAAAAAGGCAACGAAATGGATCCTGCGAATTATAGAGGAATATCTTTTCTTAATGCGATGATGAAGGTGTTTACATCTGTTCTGTTAGCAAGCCTAACAAACTGGGTTAAGACGCACGATATCCTAGGGGAATACCAAGCCGGATTCAAAAAGGGCTACTCGACTGTAGACAGGACTTTTGCATTGACGTCGATTGCCAAACAGTTCCTGGGCGAAAAGAAGAAAATGTTCACCTTTTTTGTAGACTTTAAAGCTGCATTCGATACAATCGACAGGCGCAGTGTTTATCTAAAGCTAAGCAATGCTGGAGTATCGACCAAATTCATTGCAATAATAGAAAGCCTTTATAGTCTAAATAAAACCACTGTATGGGATGGAAACCAACTATCCGAATGGCTTGAAACGAACTTAGGCGTAAAGCAAGGATGCTTATTGAGTCCACTACTCTTTGCAATGTATGTGGATGATATTGTTGCGAATCTTCCCGGAGGTGTAGAGTTCGGAACTCAACGCATTAAGGTGCTCATGTATGCCGACGACATGGTGCTATTGGCGGAAACCCCACAGGTGATGCAACAAATGATTGATGCTCTTAATAGGTACTGTCAGACGTGGTGTCTTCGGATAAATATCGAGAAGTCAAAAACAATGGTAGTAAAGGATGGAAGAGGACGTAGAGCCAGAGCGGATGAATGGACACTAGACGGGGTGTTGTTAGTAACAGTACACGAGTACAAATACCTAGGTGTGTTACTGACTTCAAATATTTAAGTCATTTAAGAAACATTTGGCACTGAAATTGACTGACGCCAAAGTCGCTATTAATAGCACCTGGAAGCATCTGCTTGGGAAGAAAAAAGTCAACTGCAGCACCAAATATAAACTGTTTTTAGACACATCCAAGGCAATTATGTGTTATGCGGCCCCAGTCTGGGGATTTAGCCGATTCGAGGATGTAGAGCGATTGCTTCGTTTCTACATTAAAAGGATCTTTTACCTACCTCTAAACACCCCGAACTACGCCATATACATTGAAACGGGCCTACCTACACTGTTCCAATACACCCTACTGCTGCACTTCAACTATATAAGCAAAGCGATGCTGCTGGACTCTTCACGGCTTCCAAAAATCATAGTTGAACAACTTTTGGTAAACCGATCACAGTTTTTCCATGAATGGGATATTATGGCAGGAGACCACAACATAAATACATACTCAAATGACAGCAGATCTTGGGAAGCGTGGCAAACAGAACTCATACAGAAGATTGACGCTGGAGAAAAAAATAAGTTCGAGCTGCAGGCAAGGCAGAGTGATACACGATTCACATACAAGCGCCTAGAGTACAAACTATGTGAACGGAACTATTTTAGGGATGATGTGGACACATATGCAATATCGCTTATTTTTCGTGCAAGAACTGAAGTGCTTAGACTAAATTATATGCCACACAGAACGATGGAAAGCCGATGCACCTTATGCAATATGGATGAAAGAGAAGATGTAGCACATTTCATATCGCGATGTCCAATTCTAGGTGAGCACCGTGTACTGCACCTCGGCAAATGGACTCTAGAGAGAAGGGAAATGTTTGAATTAATGAACGGGTCCAACTGGCCCTCTCTAATCTCATATCTCAGGGAGGCTACCAAATATAGGCAGGAGTTTATAGGGGATTTTTAAACGGAAGTGTCAAATTTATTTGTAACGAATTTTGCAATGTTTAATGTTAATTAGTTAATACTCTGTAACCTCAACTAATGTATTATATTGTTAATTTTTGAATTATTGTTAATGTCAATCTATGTAGTTAATTTCCTACGAGGGGTCCTCTTACGCACCATTGCCGGTGAAAGATTTGATATCTCGGGACGACCGGGGAAGTCAAGTGTAGTAACGGGAAATGGAGTATTGTGGACCACTTAAGGAAAGTATGGGCTGACGGCTTTAATTGCCATGCCCAGAAGCATACCATTATTTATTTATATTAAAGTCACTACGTGCATTTAGTTAACACATGTTATATAATTGAAAAATAAATACTACTACCACTACTACTATACCTTGTAATGATAGTTAGCCATGATGTAGTTTTGCTTTACTTTGGTCAAGCAAGAGCTTAAGCTTGGGTCTACACTGGGAGTCTTTCAGCTAACGCTCGTCGGACGGGTAGGATCTTTTTCTCATGAACGTGACTGGCAATCACACAAGAGAATGTGTTGACCTTGCCTTTGATAGATGTTATACCAAACTAGGAGATACTATCGGGTTTGATGTCAAACCAACTACGCACTCTTCCATGTTAACAATGGTTGCTTCCTTGCATGTTAACCCGAATACTTCATCGATGCTGACTCATTTCGATACCCCCATTCCTTTGCACTTCATAATTCATTTAATACTGTCGATAACTCACAAACTTGTTTTTCATGGTTATATATAGCAACTCTAGGATAAGGAAAACCACAAAATTAATTACAAATTCACTTGAAATAATGTTTTGAAAAATATGAATAGGGCTTTATATGTAGCTTTTAGACATTAAGACGTTTGGTTTTAGACAAGCACTTGGCTATATGTATGTATGCATATGGTAATTATAACGCGAGTCTTGGATACATTAGCTTTAGTACTTCAGCATTTTAAACTGTATTAAATCAAACTGTTATTTCATAATCTATACCAAATGCTTCACTTCAGCTTTGCTGGATCTTTTAACAAGAAATAAAGATGTGTTTCTGTAATACTCACAACTTATACGGCGATCCGTGCAGTCAGGCCTGGTGCTTTGTTGCTGTGCCTAATATAATGAGGTGATACTAAAACTACTTAAGTAAAGGAACAAAGAGTTGTACCTAAGCTTATCATTTTTAATCAATTATCCACATGTAGCAATGTTGAAGCTTAGATGGGTCTTGATCACGTGAAGAAAGGTTAGGGCGAAGATGCTACTGACTTTTCCAAAAAGCATCCGAAAAGGTAAGGTATATTTTTGGCAAAAATCCCATCCTTGAGTTATTTTCCAAGGCCATCCGAATATGCCCAGGGTTTTGTACCTTTCACTTTAGTTCAGCTGCACACCAATGGCTATGCAAGCACCTGGTCAATGTAGCTCTGTTTTACAATGGAACTCTCGTAACGCGGTAATCTAATATTCACCTGGTACCCAAAGAGTTAATGGTTTCTTTAGGTTCAATCTCAACCAGAGTCTCAAAGACCAGTATGTGGCAAGGTGTCTGCGTTCACACGCACCTGATCATATTAATAGGTACACACATCAACTCCGACTGTTTCTCTTTTGTTTCAAACTTAAAATTTGTTCTCATTGGTTCTTAGACTATTTGTTTTTAATAAAATCAACTTAATTGTAACATAGAATATTAATATAACATAAAAGAGATCATTTTGTGTTTCAGATACGTTTTCAGTGTGATCATAATAATAGGTACACTTCATGTGTTGGTAAGAAAAAAATTGTAGTTTCCATTTTGTGTTCTTTTTGTAGGTAAATTAGTATTTCCTAACTTAGTATCCAGTGTATCCACCTCTATTTTTGGCCACTACTGCTATTCTTTTCCGCATACTTTTAATAAGAGCCTGGCAGGTCTCTACTGGTGTCTCATACCACAGTTTTTGAACACCTTCCCATAATTTTTGTTTATTTGAAAATTAATGCTTTGCCAATTCCTTTTTTAAGTCTCCCCACAAGTTTTCAATGGAACGTAAACTTTTTGGTCCTCGAAAAATTTAGATAACAGCCTTGATGTGTGTTTAGGATCATTATCTTGCTGAAATACCCAACGTAATGGCATATTTTCCTCAGCATACGGTACCATAACTGTTTCCAATATGGATTTGTACTCTTCAGCATTCATTTTGTTCGTACCATACCATTATATTGCCACCTCCATGTCTGACTGTTTTTTTTGTAAACCGTGGATGGAATTCCTTTCCATTAGGGCGTCGAACATCCCTTTCACAGTCATTCCCAAACAAATTAATCTTGGTTTCATCGCTCCATAATATGTTTCTAGATTTTTTCTCCCCGGTGCATCCTACCCAGTCTTTGTGGTCCCTTGCAAAAGTTTGCCTCATGGTGATATTTTTTTTGCGCATAAGTGAGACTTTTCTGGCACTTCTTCCTGGTAGGTTGGCATCTTGTAGTCGTCTTCGGATAGTTGGAGCACTAACTGAATTCCCAATTTCGGCTGCAATAGCCTTCGATGACTTAAATGGGTCCTTTTTGCTCAAAGTTACTATGTAGTGGTCAAGGGTTTCTGTTGTTTTTTGTGGCCTTCCATGGGTTTCTTGTCTTGGTTTTCTTTCTAATGCATTTTTAACAAAATTATGAGACCTGTTCATTAATTTGGCGATGGCTCCTAAAGATTTGCCTTCTTTTCTAAGACTATGAACCAATCGAGCTTCTTCTTTAGTACAATGAGAATTTTGACACATTTTTTCTAAAAAAAAAATAATTATTTAATTCTCTGTATTGACAGGAGCTATACTTAATTTACCTTTAGTTACCAAAAGATCACTGATTACAAAATTATTCACTTGATACTTGTGAAAAACGGAGACTGTACCTATTATTATGATCAGGCGAAATGTGTGGTGGACTCCCAATTTATAGAAATGCTTTGATCTTTCAACTCTTTGTCACAGTGTGGCCAGACATTGACAACAAAAAACCAAAAATTAAAAAGTTGTCAACACTAAAAGTACGAAAAAACCATCTATAATTAAAAAATTCCGGTACCTATTAATATGATCAGGTGTGTACATACGTAAGTAGAACTTATGTGAGTGCGCTTCTTGCAATTGATTAGAGACAGAAACAATTCCTCACAACAGTCAAGCTTGACTTTAGGATGCCACAATAGGAAGTAGTATGTCTTCAACCACGTAGATTTTTCTAGCTTTTTAAGCTTCTTGATCTGATAGCAAACGGAAAAAAATTAGAAACACGACGAGAAGTTGGCTTCGATAGCTCTCACATATGCATGCATTCATATATTTATCGAATGTGTAATCGATAGTCAAAGTTATTGAACAACAAAAGAAATGGGTATTTTTGCCACCATTCCGTATATTCTAATTTCGTTTCATACAGCCGTTGCAACCTTTAATGAGCACGGTTGTAAGTTTGAATTTGTATTGACTCACTCTGGCGAGCGAACTTGCTTTTATTTCTGAATTTCCTCCTAACTCTACTCTAAACAAACGATGTGTGTGTTAAGACACAAAAGTGTATACAAATGATCTGCGTTGGTCACAATCGTGATTTTTCACACAATACATGACAAGTGCTTTTCACCGGGTGATGTCTTCAAGTGGTGTCTTAGCTGTCCTAATCCTTGTCACTGCCGCTATTAATACTTAATGCTATTACAAAAAATTACATGTTTATGACATAGGCTGAGTTATCTAAATATGAGATTACACTACGCGTTGAGTTGAATATCATGTTCAAATTTGATCAAGGCATTTTAAGATAGAGACGATGGTCACATTGTATAATACATAAGAATGGACGACGCGACTGGGAGTAGACTAAACAGAGAGACGAACGAAAACAAAAGCTGCATCTAAATGGACAGAAAACCCGTATCGACATTGTAAATAGTAAACCGTATGAGTAAATAGAATCCCGTGTAAATAATAGACCGAAAACCGAGAAAAACAGTTAATCAGTTCTTAAAACTAAAACGTGTTTTAATTTATTTGCTTACGAATATAACTTATCTTACGAATAAAGTTAAGATACTTTTATCCAACTATCGTTATCAATTAAATTTTTAAGACACTCTCCCATGCGACATGATTTAGTAAAGTTTGACACACTGAATTATTCTTAATTAAAAACGTTTAATTAAAATGATTAAAACTCCTCAAGTTGTGTTCATTTCAAATAGAAGCTCAAATTGTTTGGGGTAATTTCTGTCTTCACAATCCCTTCATTACCCACATTTTCCAGAGCTTTATTACTTTTCGCTGCATAATCCTTTCGCCATTTCATGCTCGTCTTTCTCAGCCAAAGCAAGGCCAAGTCCTACCAAATGGAAGGCATGTAGCAACAACACATAAAACTAGCACAGTGCATACCAAGGGTATCAGAGACCCGTTGTTTCGCTTCTAACAAAATGTTACGCTGATATGATTACGTTGTACTTTGCAGATGTACAAGCAGAAGTTTGGGTCTTGGTTGCAATAAAAAAAAAAGCCCTTAAACTATGCAAGGCATATGCATGTAGTTGGAGAGATTGAAATATGCCAGCAAGCACATAGCGTCACCTTCACGTTCGTTCTATCTCGCACACCCCGCACATCCCACCCAAACACATTGTCTTACATTTATGACTAACGTTGTTATTTGGGATACGACACGTAACTGCTGGCTCCTGGGGCACGTAGACGTTGAGTGTGAGGTTTTATCAGGGTCGAGCATGTGCTGGTGTCGATTTTGACACGTTGGGTATGGATGTGTGTGTGTGTGCGTGTGGTAGCTGGTAATTGCGGTGTAAAACTGTAGAATAACAGCACTTAGTTGGCTGCTAATATCAGTACGTGTTTGCTCTGTTACAAAGGACTGGCCGAGCCATATGGGATGATAGCATATTTTGCAAAAATAACAAAGAAAAACAAACAAAATATTAGCAAGAGCTGTGAAATATTGGGCCACAGACTAAAAGCTGAGAGCCCTTCTTACTGCACAAATAGCAAACCAATCCAAAAACAACTCTGAGTATTATTTGTATTTTCACAAAATTGTAACAACTTATACGAGAATTCACTGAACAATTCACACTTGCAACCAACTGAAGCAAAAATAATTTAAATGGTCTTAATCATTAATCTTTTTCTATTGTTTAACAGCCTCAAGAATAAATTCTCTAGCAAATCGAATCTAATTTAACAACTCGTTGCACATTTGGTAAATAATTGGCTGCCTTCGGTTAACTCAAAGCTCGAATATGCATTCGGTTGCAGTTGCTGGGTTTAATCAGCTTATGTTAATGTGAAATGTAAAATGTATTTTCCTTATTTAATTAAAATCGAAAATAAATTGAACGAATCGGCAAGCAAATGTTGACGCACACACACACAGTGCAAGCCAATTGTAGAGCTTTGGAACTGCCAATTCAAGCGCCCTGTCAAGAAAAACGCACAGACAAAAAGTCAAAAGCGAATTGACGGAGGCGAAAATGTAGCACGCGGCATTCACCGCACAATTCCATTACGTAAAGCAAACATCAGATGGCGTTGGCTGGGTCGGATGATTGGGTTGGCTCCTGCTCCAGCTCGGCGCCAGTAAAAGCAACATATTGAATATTGATGCGCATCGATTTCGACTTGAAACTGCAAAAGTTCAAGCCAAACACACAAAAACCCACACGCTTGCACGCATGCAAGCTCTTTGTTTATAATAAAAACATTTGCAATTTCTTATTGCCAGCGATTCGAGCCAACACCAGACAACCCATACAGGAACTATAAATTTAATAACTAAAAATTGAGGAAATTTCTAGGAATTAAATTTTGTAAATGAAGGATATTTTACTACAATTCTTTCGATCATCATATTCACAAAGGACCGTACCAAAAAGAAACTACACACTTTTAATAATCTTCCCAGTTGAACTTTGCTTGCACGTTCCCCTTTACAGAAAAAGTCTGCATAACATACAAACTGTTTTTTATTGGAAACAAACATAAAAAGGAACCCGTCTATACTCAATACCCAATATATGGGTTAATATCGGTTTTTCCTCTACTAGTAAAAACTTCCTCAAACAATGAACATTTTACATACTACACATATGTATATATTCACGAAAATTGGCTGCTAATGTATTTTCCGCCGTACTGTTGCTTATGGGCAAAAAGTTAAGAGTGCAAACGATTAAGTGACAAAGGCAGCTAACTAAAATCTTTACGTTTCTCATCTTTACTTAATTTTGTTATTACACTTACAATATGATTTTATGAAAACGTAAATATTCACACATATGGTTGTACTTTGCGCGACCGCCTTTTTATACCCTTGTAGAGGGTATATTAAAATTGTCCAGATGTTTGTAACGCATAGAAGGAAGCATCTCCGACGGCACAAACTATACATATTCTTGATCAGGATGATTAGCTGAGTTGATATAGTCATGTCCGTCCGTCTTTTGCACATTTGTCGGAATCGGCCGTATAGAATGACTATATCATATAGCTGCCATAGGAACTATCGGTCGAAAAAGTAGTTTTAGCTAGAAAAACTTTTTTGTCTTAAACGCAAACGTGCCCAAACCTCGTATTTTTAAGCTTTCTATGCTTCAACATAATCCCACAATGTTTTATGAAAATCGGCCAACTATATAGTATAGCTGCCATACAAAAGATATGTCTGAAAAAAACATAATCCCACAATGTTTTATGAAAATCGGCCAACTATATAGTATAGCTGCCATACAAAAGATATGTCTGAAAAAAAGTCTTAGTAGGAAAATCGTTTTTGATTTCAATGCAATCGCTCCCAAACTTGTTACTAATCAATATTGTATGCTACCACACAATTCTGCCAAGTTTGATCCAAATCGGATGACTATAGCATATAGCTGCCATAGGAAGTAGAGGTCGATAAAGAAATTTTAGTGAGAAAAACTTTTTTGTTTTTAATGGTAGCGTCTTTATACCTTCCAGTTGTGAATTTGATCAGTTTTCACACAATTTTGAGGAGTTTGGCCAGAATCGGATGAATATATCGTATAGCTGCCTTATATCAAACTGTCAAGCAAATGTTCAAAGTAGTGACGTCAAGCTCAAGCTGCAAGGGTATATAAACTTTGGTCGAGCCGAAGATAGCTTTCCTCTTATTTTTAAAGTTACTTCTTTCTCTGAATGTGGATGAAAAAGAAAGCCTTTAACATGCTTACGCGTATAGATGTGTGATTGAAAAATTTTTTTGGCACGCCGTCATCTAGGCAGCTTATCAGCTTGGCGCCGGTAACTTGACAAGTTGCGCTCTGATCTTCACAAAGAAGGTACAAATAAGAAAAATGTGCACCGAAATGTCACCTGAATAGTTCTTTTTGACTTTCAGACTTCCCGATAAGTTCGTGATCATGGAAAATATTAATATGTTTTCAGTGGATAACGTTTTGCGCGCAAAAAAAGAAAGGCCCTGTAAGAATATTAAATTACTTTGACTGCAGTTATATCTAAAATGTAAAGGCTCCATATGAGAAAATACATCTGATAAAATGGGAATGTATTGAGGAATTGGTAAAGTTTTGGGCTCAAGAGGTGCTCAAATACAAAGATTTCGGCGGTAACAGTCCGTTTGATTGTGTCATACAAATTCTGTCACTGCCTTTGTCCAATGCACAGGATGAACGCCTCTTTAGCCAAACAGCAGGTTAAGAAGTTGAATGTTATTTTAAGCATGAGGTTGCTTTTAAAATGTTTTATTTCTTTTATTTTTCTTAATACTCTTTTTAACTTCATAGATACGGATTACGGACTAAATTACTCCGAAGATAAGTACTTTAAGTTTTAGTTTTTTCTCTTGAAGAAGTAATTTTTTATGTTTTTGTTAGTCTTGAAATGCTTTAAAAAACACTTAAATACGTATTTGTTGGTTTTAGGTCCTGAAAAACATAATTTTTTAAGTTTTTGTTTGGATTACAGGAAAATAAAACCAAAACTAACTCATTACAGTGTAGGATTATTAATTCTATTGAGCGTTAGGAAGTCCCAGCAGATCTTTCACTCCTAAGGTAGTCCGTCCCAGGCTCCTCAAACTGTTATTTAACTTGGCTTCCGCCAAGATTATTGCTCTATACTTGAAAGCATCCATCAAATATTTTCCCAAACGAATCCAGGATTGCCCATTCAGCACCGCCTTCAACTCATCCATCGTGAGCATAGCCTTTCCTAGCAGGTAGACTCTAAACTCCTTCAGGATTTAGCAGGTGGCTACAAAGTGTGCAACATCCTCTCTCGCATTCATATTACAGAGATTGCACAGCTCATTAATCTCGTGTCTACCTGTACCATTTGGCATGTAGTTAAGTGACACTATCTCAGTTCTAGCTCTGAAAATATAAGATATGGTTAAGGTATCGTATTGTTCCTTGAAATAAGTATCGTCTCCTAGCTCATATTCAAGAAACTTGTACGTGTTCCGAGTTTTGCTAGACCGAGCGCGTTGAGCATACGTCTCACGTTTTTTGTTTGCGATTAGCCGCCAGCAGTTTCGACTGACCGTCCTTCCAAGTGGAGGGACTGGAAACGGCTAGGTCCACTCTGTGTTCCGAAGCATTTTTCTCCCATTTTTGGAAAAAATTGCGAAGGCGACTCTTTCAATGCAAATGCTATTATTTTTGGTTACCTCGCATCCGGAAATGTCATTATTTCATTAACATAGTTAAAGTGGGTCTGCATTAGGGTAAAGTGAAACAGGCCAAAAAAAAAATAATTGTATATCAACTTTATGATTAATTGATGATCCTATAGAAAAGCATGATGTGGCCAAAAAATCAGAGTTTTACGATTTTCAGTCCCAAAAAGTGTTTTTTTTTGTTATCTGCAAAATCGCTTGAGGGAAAGATCGTAGTGATTTTCTGAAAAGCTAAACAAAAGTTAAATTTGTTAAGAAATCGGTTGATACTTCAATTACTTCGTCATCACCCCAAAATATAATCTGGTCCTCTGAGAGTTCTTCCAGTGAATATTCGGAATCGGACGAAAATTAGGACTACTTAAGAACTAAACGAACGGCGAAAAAACAAAACGAAAATGAACAGATGAGACGTATTCTTCAAAATCTTGCAACAGCGCGTGATAGAACTAAAGTTTCTGATCGATCTGCTGCTTTAATCGTGAACGCTGCAATGCTTGATTTAAATATTATTAGTGCTGATAGCTCATCAAAGTAATAGACAGGTACAAGATTCGTCGTAAGCGAGAAAAAGTACGCAAAGACTTGCTATGTGTTGATAACGATGAATCTATAGAGGCTATTTATTTTGACGGTCGTAAGGACAAAACTTTTGTCAACAGACCCTAATAGTTTTTCCGGCAGCATAGGCAAAAAGCTCGCTAAGTGTTTGATGCCATTCCGAAAATCAATGAGCAGTTACTAAGCAACGATCAGAAATATCTTTATCAAATATGCTCCTCAGTTTCTGTTGGCAATATCTCACCAAACTTGTTCAGCAGAGACCCAGGAACACTGGCTCATTCACGATGGCTAACTTGCGCGAATAGGATTCTCCGTTTTATATATTGGAACAGCTAAGCCAACAAAAAGCTTGAGCGAACCAGCTAGTTTCATCATGAAAGTAAACGCACCAACCTGGTTTGACATCCAGACAAAGTCTTCTTATAAAAACGGTCCGGTTCACGTTTTTAACATGGTTAAAAGGAGTTTATATTTGAGAGATGATCTGAAGAGCATTGTTTTGAAAACCATACAAAGAAATTTATTCTTCCCACATCCAGAAAATATTTTGTTGGCTACGTTACAAGATGATGCATCCCACATAAAGAAACTAGCTCTTCGAAAGATATTGATGGCGCGAAAGGAGAGAAAGGGAACGAAAGTTCGCGAGTTTCGACTTCCAGCGCTTCAAACTCATGCGTCGAACTATTATATTTTAATAGATTCCGCGAAAGAAAAGATCACGAAACCTCCAATGACAATGGAATATAATAACAAGGATATGGAGGACACGATTTCATCAGGAACTAGTTTACTGAAATTTGAAAAGTTTCCTTGCCACACTCAAGCTGTGGAGGGATGCGTCAAGCTTGTGTCAGAAGATTCATTGTCTGTTTGTGGACCAAAAGCTAGGGATGGATTTATTCATACTCGGGTAAAAGCAAGGCAGAAAATACCCTTTTTCAATACCAAAAATGAATTTTTTAAACCAAAGATGGAGGAGGAAATGTCTAGCTTTAAGTATATTTTTAAATTTCGTACTTTAAATATCTAATAATATGCTAAGAATACCGAAAAAAGATGTAAAAATATATTATATGATATGAATTTTTACTTGTACCACTATAACTTAAGTTTTTTAAAAAGTTCAGGTCTATTGCGACAACTGAAGATATTGGTTTAGAAAGCTATAATTTTGAACCAATGCATTTAAGACTTTGTTTCATCAATAAATAACCCAGGAGAAACGAAAAAAAAATTTTTTTTTTCACTCCACCCTAGTGTGCATCCTGTTTTCAAACAATTCCGGTAGTCCTGTCTCCAAGTGAATGACATAAGTTGGCGTATTATTTGCGAGAAAGAATATTTTTTTTTACAAAAAACCTTAGCAGTTTATCCACATCTTAATGCGCCTCCCATCCCCAAACTTAAACTACATAGCACATA
The DNA here is from genome assembly GCA_037044535.1 of Lordiphosa magnipectinata. NCBI lineage: Eukaryota > Metazoa > Arthropoda > Insecta > Diptera > Drosophilidae > Lordiphosa > Lordiphosa magnipectinata. The sequence continues at coordinate 56,648 of JBAMBO010004137.1, read as the reverse complement.
ATAGATCTCGAAGTTGTTTGCTCGAACATTTTATACTTTGTTCTCACATTTTTCATTCCCATTATAGCTTTCCACGTGCTTTATAATGCTCTTTTGGACTCTCCAAGTTTTACTTCAATGCGCTTCCTAAAAGACATATTTGGGGTTAATATCACTCCTAAATACTTGTACATTTTTATACCCTTGTGGAGGGTATATTAAAATTGTCCAGATGATTGTCACGCATAGAAGGAAGCACCTCCGACCACACAAAGTAAATATATTCTTGATCAGCATGACGAGCTGAGTTGATATAGCCATGTCCGTCTGTCTGTCCGTCCGTCCGTCTGTCCGTCTGTTCCGTCAGTTTTAAAGCTATCTTAACCAAACTTTGCTCGAAACCTTTTGGTACAAATACGCTGTACATTTGTCGGAAATGTCCGGATCGGATGACTATAGCATATAGCTGCCATGGAAACGATCGGTCGAAAAAGTATTTTTAGTGAGAAAAACTTTTTTGTCTTTAAAGCAAACGTCCCCAAAACTAGTAGTTATTAGTTTTTTATGCTTTTACACAATTCCACCAAGTTTTATGAAAATCGGCCAACTATATAGTATAGCTGCCATACAAAAGATATGTCTGAAAAAAAGTCTTAGTATGAGAAACTATTTCGTTTTTAATGCTATCGCTCCGAAACTTGTTACTAATCAATATTATATGCTACCACACAATTTTGCCAAGTATGATCTAAATCGGATGACTATAGTATATAGCTGCCATAGGAACTTTCGGTCGAAAAGTAGTTCTAGTGAGGAAAACTTTTTTGTTCTCAATGGTATCGTCTTTATACCTTCCACTTGTGAATATTATCAGTTTCCACTTAATTTTGGGGAGATTGGTCAAAATCGGATGAATATATCGAATAGCTGCCTTATAGCAAACTGGCAAACAAATGGTCAAAGTAGAGGCGCCATCTTATTGCTGATTTTGGGAAATAACTCAGATAAGAATTCTCGACGAAAATCATTTAATTCCTTAATTTATATAAATTATACAAGCTACAAGGGTATATAAACTTCGGTCGAGCCGAAGTTAGCTTTCCTCTATGTTTATCGATCGATTTTACCGAGTGTCCAGCTTTCATTTCTTGCCATCCTTCCTCTTCCATTCCGGACTACCATCACTTTGGATTTTTCCGTGTTACTCACCAGTCCACATTTCTGACAATATTCTTGTACTTCGTCTATCATCTCCTGGAGCGTCGATGGTGATTCGGTAAGAAGAACCATGTCATCCGCATACATCAGTATTTTGAAGACACTATTTCTAAAACGTGCGCCACCATTCAGTTGGTCGCCGATATCATATCATCAAGAACAAGGGAAATAACAAGATGCTAATGACGCAACCTTGCTTAACTGCACGATTTGTCTCAAACCACTTCAAAAGGTTATTTCTATCCCATACGGCAGTTTTATTATCCTCGTACAGACTCTTAAACACATTGATTGTTTTGGACGAGATGCCCATAACCGAAAGTTTGTGGAACAATAAATTTCTGTCTATTGTATCGAAGGCTGCATCGAAGTCAATAAAGAAGATGTAAAGCTTTTTATTTTCCTTCAGGAACTCCCTGGATATCGACGTTAGCACGAAAGTGCTGTCTATTGTGGAGTATTCTCTTCTGAACCCACACTGGTTTCCGCTAAGTAACTTATGTTCTTCAAAGAAATAGCTTAGACGCATTAGTATCACTGAAGTGAATGTTTTTAGCAGCTTATTCAGAAACGAGATTTCTCTACAGTTTCCTACATCGTTAGGGTCTCCCTTTTTAAAAACGGGGTAAATACTGTTACTTTTTTTTTTCTTTTTTAGCTATTTCTAGTCATTTTTTTTTTTCAATTCTAGCAATTTTTGTCTTGAAACAACACTGACTATTACCAGCCCCTCATATTAACAAAAAACAAAAGGAAGTGCAATAAGTGCTTTAATGCCAGTTGAAAAAAAAATGGTCTGTAAATATAATACAAACTGGGCCAACAATTGGATGGAATGATTTAAACCGCAATCAAAAAAAAAAAGTGGCTGCACAAAAAGTTAATAGCGTTATTTTTATCTTTTTGTAGCAGTATAACGAAATAATAACAGTTTTTGCCACACTTCAATCACTTATACAAAACCCAATCAGTGCTCAACCCCGCTAGACAGTGTACCTATAACTGCACTCAACTGGGTTAACAGGCAGCGTGCCACTGGCGGCTGCTGCCTCTCTGGCGTTGAAGCAATTTGTGTACGCGCGTCGGGCATTTAAAACAATTGGTGCCAAACAATTACGAGAAGAAGACTGGAAAAGGGCGAAGGGCACGGCACGGCGAAAGACTTTTACGCGCCAAATTAGCGACAAATGCGTGACAGTCAAGGGGGGGGGCAGACAACGACCCAAATTGCAAATTGCAAGAAAAAACTTAAATGAAACTGGAGCAGCAGCACCAACGTTGGCGACGAGCAGAGACATTGTCTGTAGAAGTTGGTAATAAGCAAATTAAGTAAATGTGAAAGGCCCTGCAAAGTATGCTACTATAAAAATGCATGAGGCGGCTGCCAATTCTCGCATTAACACCACCCCACACCCACATGGAACCACATGCAACCGCAATATTATAGCGTTAATTGCCACGAACCGCCTTGGGAGGACGACGTACTGCAAGTCACGTCCTCTATAAAGTTTCGTGCGCATTCCTGCAGTTTTGTATTATGCTTATTTACTTTTAGATGAAGATCTGGTTATTGTCATTGTGCTGTTGTTTTGGTATATGCCAGCAATAGCAGAAATTTTTATGATAGAAATAAGCAGAAAGCAGCAAAAGTCATCAAAATACATAAATAAAAACAAACATTGCCCATAAATCTCGTGTGCGTGGGCGTTGGCTGAGCATAGCCAGGGGTCTTTGCTCTGTCTCGGACTTGGAGCTGAAATTCATAGATTTAATAAAGCGAAAGAAACTATGAAAAATGGAAATGCAAAGGGAATGCTTGTTTACATTTATACAGTTTACAGACACGATATATGTTTTTGGGTGGGTTCAGCTGATAAGCGAGGCAGAAAGCGAAAGAGGATTGGCAACTGATAGCAGAAATATTGTTAAGCTGTTCAACGCAGCAGGTGAATTGGTTTCAAATAAAAATAACATCTTTGAATCAAATCAATCCCTTTTGACTTTGATTGATTAAAAAGCAAGGATAATGTAATGCAATAAAACTTTTTCGATATTTTCCGATTCGTTAAATGAAAATCATTCGCTCATGTAAAATCAAATTTAGTTTTATTCTCATGTCACATAAAATTCAATATTGGCCGACGCATTGCACCAAAACTAAATGCAATTGTTGCGGTCGAGCTTTAGCGCGAAAATAGTTTGCCTGGGGCAATATTGTCACCAACACAAATGACCCAAAAATAATAATATAAATATTTAATTAAATATATTTCAAGTGAGTGCGCGCGAGCGTTCATTTTATTTTCCTTTTAATTAATCTTGATAATTTGTTTATTTTGTTTTTAGTATTGGTTGAAAGTTCAATGGATTGTAAAATTTTATGCTGGTCATAGCCCTTAACAGCTACGCAACATGGTCAATATTTGATGACAAAAGCAAGAGGCAAAAGTGTGGAAAATTTGATTTTAATAAGTAATTGAAATTATGTTTTCAATTTATTTACAATCCAATCTGATGGATTAGAAAATGAGATTTAGGTAATTAGAATCAATCATTGAACTTTCACTAGGCTCCAAGTTAATAAGTTATGTTTTGGTTCATAACTTTTCTAAAACAATACACACACACCACAAAAAAGGCTGATTGATTTTAAAGCTATTTTATGAATCACCACGATTCAATCATCAGCAGTCTTTGCCTGTCTTAAGCGGGCTAGCAAAAGCTACCTCATGCCAGCATTGCTATACCCGCTTGGGAAACCCAAAGGCAGGCTTATAGCTAAATCCGACATCAGTAACCAAAGCCAAGTCGCAGAAGCTAATGCTATAAGGTTTCTATCCTGAATGTCGAATTAGCAACTCCAACGAGAAGTGGCATCGAATTTTCCAAATACACACTAAGGCTAAAGTAAAACGTATAACTTAAGTTCAAAAGCTCTAAAGAAAAAGTGGGTGTTATGGGACGCCCGGTACGAGCGAAGCTCTTTACGACAATAAATCCGATTGTAAATTTATGTACTGGCAGAAAGACACTTTGTGGATTCGATTGGATAAACTCAATCTTGAAATAGCAAAATATATAACAAATTTTCAACAAATTTTGGACTATGATTTCTGAAATATAAGAAAAACGACATTAGTTGTTGGACTGGTAAGGATTGTGGTTCATTGTCTAACTGAATTTATTAAGGGAAAATCATTTTCGTTAAGGACTATAGCAGAATTATAATTTAGTTTAGGAACTGAAATGACATTATGGGCATGAAATCCCGGTTCTGCTTAAGAAGGCGAGCAGATTCGAAACTTAAGTCACGAACGGATAATGGAAGTGAATTAAACATTATAATTTATCGCACTGAATTCACAACTTGACCTCAAGGCAGCCACTCTTCAATTAATCTTCTTTCTTCTTTATTGGCCCGATGTTGCATCACAACCGCTTGACGTTCTTGGCCTCTGCAATGAATGCCCTCCACTCGCTTCTGCATTGTGCGAGCTGGCTCCAGTTGTTCACACCAAGGTTGGAAATGTCTTTCCGCACTTGCTCATCCCATCTTAGTGGTGGGCGACCCCTCCTGCCTTGTCCTCCAAAGTCAGCCACCTTCGCTTTGTACGTCTTTTTTACTGGAGCTTCTTCATCCATTCGGATTACATGTCCTAATATTCAGTTCAAATTTGCTTTCTCTCCTTTTCCCCAACGCCTTTTCACCCTCCTCTACTACCTACACTCTTCCACTGTTTCCCACTGTTAACCCACTGTCTACTCACTGTCAAGTCACTGTCAAGTCACTGTCAAGTCACTGTCAAGTCACTGTCAAGTCACTGTCAAGTCACTGTCAAGTCACTGCCAAGTCACTGTCAAATCACTGTCAAGTCACTGTCAAGTCACTGTCACTGTAAAAGCGAATATTTTGCAAATACAAAATGCAAAGACAAAGGCAAACCAAAAAGAATCTGTCGCACAAATAAAATTTTTCTTGATTTCACCCCAGCCAGACGTCCGTAAAAGAGATTCGCTCTAAAAATGCATTTTGATCTTAAATTCGTTCTTAATTTGATTTTTATAGGCGAGTGTTGTGAGGTTAAGTAGCTAAGTGAAGAAGAAAACAAGCAATATGTTAAAATCTCTTGGATATAAAGAATCGATACAAAAATTTCATACTTGAATTCGTTTTTGAATCAAAAATGTTCATTCTTACTGGACTTCTGATATCAAACATTCTTGATCCAAGTATAAAACTATTTGTATGTCGCATAATCATACATACTGTCTTGAGCATCTACCCACATTCGTTCGTTGCCCATCGTAAGCAACCGAGGCACGCATCGCACCATTGATCGCATGCTGTGTACAATAAAATGAGGTTCTTTGTTATTTCGATTGAAGCATTTAGAGTACTTGCTAATAGAATTTTATACCGGGGCTAAGAATTTTCGAACCAAGAAATTTACTCGCAATACTCTACAGCTAAAAACTTCGCAATAAAATTAATTTTGATTTTCTCTCTCCTTTCAGTGACTTACTCAAATTCGCCGAAAAGCGACTAAATTTCAGGGCAATTGTCATTAAAAATGGCGCCAAGCACAGCTTTTCCTTGCTTTTAAGTTGCTAATGCCTGTATGATACTTGCCGATATTAAAGCAATTTAATGCTATATAAAGCAATTCTCGTATTGGCTGCCCATTATGTTCTTGACGAAACAATATTGGCCGCTAACAAGTCTTTGTTTCGTTTTTCTTAATGGTCGATACTTTCGACAACCAACAACGGCAAGTGTCAGATAGTAAAAGTAAAATTGGCTCAAACAGCACCTCCAGGAGGGCCAGGGCCAAGCTTCTCTCAATCTCTTGGCGTGTGTGCTTATAATTTTTCGCACAAGAGAAAGGGACCTACAGCTGCTAAACGCCGAATCCGAACGGCAATAGTTAGAGAATTAGCTTTTTCATGGCTAGTTACTTCCAAGCTGGCGCTAGTAGCTGGTGAAGGTGATCGGGTGTGTAAAAGCTTTTTTCTAAAGAAAGAAAAAAACTTTTTCTATTATATGGTCCGAGGCGGGATCGAACCCACAACCTCCCGCACCACCAGCCGCCACACATACGACTGGTACGCCACGCCCGACCAAGTGTCAGATAGGCATCAGGAAATATCTCAAATAAAAGAAAATGTTGTCTTCTATGATAATATTTGGCTGGTTCTATTTGATCGGAGTTTCTCTTTAAAGGCAGCTCTAGGATAGAATCTTATACTTAGGTGGCCAATATTTCTTAACAAAACTGACCTAAAATCTCCTTTAAACATTTAAGGGCCGTGTCCACTCGACGCGAACAATTTCAAGTAAAAAAGTTGATATGCCTCAGATTCTTCTAAGCTGCTGCTATTATTATATATATTATGCTATATATTAATGCAATGTTAACTGAGCCAAGAGTTTTTTATCCGCCAAGTCCCACACCGAGCTCTTCACTTTTAGGGAGTTTATTAAATTCAGCTTGTCCGCCTTGTAAAATGATATTAGGCGTCGCTTTCTGCCTGAATCTTTTTTGGGTATATCGATTCGGGTCGTTCTTTCCTTACGTCTGCCTGAAATGAGGCGTTAACATCTCTTATTCGCTACGTAATTGGTAACAGAACGTGGTGCCAATTCGCAGTCTTTTTTCGCAGGGATTGGAAATCGAACATGAAACGGCCACACGCAAAAATCACGCAGCAATTTGTTTGTATGAAGTTTTTCATTCCGCCTCGAGTGGACACTGCACTTTAGGTAAAAAAAAACCATAACATTTAAATTTTTGAAGGCGTTTATAAAAAAACAAACAATTTAAGCTCTGTTTAAGTACAAAACTTTTAACAATTAAAGCTTGATCTGAGTATCAGCTAAATTTCCAGACAGCGGAGATCTCAGCTTATTGCGATTGGGGTAAACGTAGGATCCAGTGTGGCCCCTCAATGCCCAAATAACACCATTCAACAGCTGAGTACCACAAAATATCTAACGATCACACTGTTTCTGTCAGCTATACATTTTGAACATAGTTCAGGCATATTTGGATGATATGTGGAAAGCAGAAGTCAAGGCCAAAGCAAAATCTTAACGTTGGTTGTAAATTTCGCTTAACAATGGTTTTCCAGTCCTATTGCGGAATTTAATCAGCTATTTCTGCAGCACAAGTTGGCAGCGCCATGAGTATTCCGATGGATATGATCGGAAAATTTTGATTGACTAATCGGAGTTTTTAGAAAGCATTCCGACACTCTTTATTTTGTAAGGAGTTTTAATCCATTGAAATTGATTTAGCTATTAAGAGTACTATGCTTGAAAACAAAAATAATTCTCAAAATAAAAAATTTGTAGTCTTTGGAATTATTTGAAAATAGCCGCCATGATGTAGATATGTACAGATATATCGATATTTTAGTATTAAGGTATCGTAATAGAATGTTGACGAGACCGAGAGTAGAAAGCAGGAGTAGTCAGACGCTGTAAATAAATTGGACAAGACTGACAGACAGAACGAAAATCACTTATCGATAAACCGTGAAGTGACAGGAAATTGTAAGCAGAAAACTATAAGTAGATAGTAAATAAAAACGCGAAAGTCCGAAAACCCTCGTTAGCACGTTTCATATTTCACTAAGAATTTTTAAGTACGTTAAGTTATAAGATGGTTTAAGTACTCAGCTGTGCAATAAAAACTGTTTTGTGCATTTCCTCAAATAAGTATTTTCACATTATCCTTTTTATACCCGTTACTCGTAGAGTAAAAGGGTATACTAAAGTCGTGCAAATGTATGTAACAGGCAGAAGGAATCATTTCCGACCATATAAAGTATATATATTCTTGATCAGTATCAACAGCCGAGTCGATATAGCCATGTCCGTCTGTCCGTCTGTCCGTCTGTCCGTCTGACCGTCTGTCCGTCTGTCCGTCTGTCTGTATGAACACCTAGATCTCAGAGACTAGAAGAGCTAGAGCAACCAATTTTGAAATGTAGACTCCTATTGTCTGCACGCAGATCAAGTTTATTTCAAATTTTTGCCACGCCCACCCCCGCCCCCACAATAAAAAATGTTGAATAACTCCCACAATTTTTGAGATATCGATCTCAAATTTAAAACTTACATTAATATTCGCAACATCTATAAGCCCTCCAATGCCCTCCGGATGATAAATAGCCGAGTTAAAAAATGTTGCATACTTTTCGGCTGTCCTGCCTCAGACACACAGGAAGGCTATTCAACGTTTCTTTCCTTGAGTAACGGGTATTTCGAAGTCGGCTAGAGCCGACTTTAACTTACGCTCTCGTTATTAATCAAATTACTCACAACCTGCATTATTAATATTGAAAACGTAACTGCAAAATTTCCCATTAATATAAAAAGTCGTGGCTTTTTTTCCATCCAAGGAATAATTATAATTATAAAATCAAATCGTTCTCTGTGCTCAAAAAAATGTCTATATATCTACCATAATTATTGCATTTATAATTGTATTGTGTGCTAAATTATTTATCCATACAAATGTTTGTCTCATCAAAAGAGTTGTTTTACCTATTAAATTATTGAAATTTTCATTAAAAAGTCAAACAATGTTTTGCATTGTGTCTGACATCATAAACAAGCACAAAAAAAACAAAAAATAAATAGAGGAAAGCCAACTTTGGCTCGCCGAAGTTTTAATACCCTTGTAGCTTGTACAATTTGTATAAATAAAGGTTTTAAATGATTTTAGTTCCAAACTTTTATTTTAGCGTTAAACCATATTAGCTGTTATACTCAGCAATAGATGGCGACACTACTTGTACCATTGTGGCAGCCCTGGCCACCTCTGGTCACACAATTTATCGAGCACCATCCCTGGCGCGCAGTTTCTGGCTTGGCTTCGGCCAGCGCGGCACGCTCCTGCTTCGCTCCGTTCGACTTGACGATAATTGTTAGCTTAAGTGATATTCAATAAAGTTAGTTACACATCAAACCCCCGTAGCTAAACCATGTGGCGGTTTCAGTTTATCTAGCTTCTATCACAGTTCCAGTCACAGTTCCAACTGGTTCGCACATCACTCGCAACTCCTTAAACGATGGAAACCCGCTCTTTGTACATCTCCAACCCACACACATATACACACTTAACTCTTAGCATGCTGTAATACTCATTCTCCACTGCTAAACGCCAAGCAATAAGACCACAAAACCTAACTGTGTTTTACATAAAATAATCAAAGTGGCTAAATCGCCACAAGTGGTGGCCCTTTCTTATAGAACAATTGACATTAATTATTGAAATGGTTATAACTTGTGACCAAAAGTAACACCAATACACACAAATGTACATACGGGTGCTTCCAAGACGGCCCGTCATGGTGGTGACCAAAAACACATGCAAACCTCGTCTTCAAGTCAACAACTAAATTGAAATGTGCAAAAGACATTAATCTAATTTATATAAATAAAGTGAGAACAATTCAACGCCAACAACAGAGCATAAAGGTACATGAACACACGCCCTCCAGACGCCGGCAAAGCAACCACACACTCACACGCTCGCAAACACAAATGTCCATACACAAATGCACGCGGTCGACCACACACAAATACTTATATACTCATACACACGTAGCGGACACTACAGCGCTTATGCAGACATGTGAGCACTCCCAAAAACAACAAATCAACTACGGCCGATAAAAATATAGTTTTCAATTAACTAAAACTACATCGTGTCGCTACTACCAAATGCTTCGCAGCTCATAGTCGGAGCTCAACACCAACATCATCACCCTGTTCGCAGCGACATAAAACGTTCATCCATACATGAAGACGTCATATCAGAGTTCAATGAGCTTCTCCATGTCCGATCCATTGCATCGACTACATTCAGCTACAGGCACACATGTCCAGTCAACTAGATGGCATCAGCCACTGTCATACAGCATCACATGTCCAGTCAAAACGACGATATACAGCTTAAGTCTTCAGATCAATACATCCATCGGATATTCGAGCTTACGAAAGCAACGACGCTCAAACATTTCCACAACATATGGATCCCATGTTCCTGCGCAAAAACCAGTCAAACGAGCAGTCAAGCATCCAGTCAAGCAACCTCTTCAGGCAGCAATAATAATACAATAATAAATTCCTCCGATTTTGATCAAACTCCCCGAAAATTGTGTGAAACCCAATAATATTCATAACTGAAATGTATAAAGACTCTACCATTGAAAAAAAAAGTTTTTCTCACTAGAACTTCTTTTTCGACCGATAGTTCCTATGGCAGCTATATGCTATGGTCATCCGATTTGGATGAAACTTGGCAGAATTGTGAGAAAGCATTTAATCTTAATCAGTAACAAGTTTGGAAGCGATAGCACTGAAAACAAAAGTTTTTCTCACAATGACTTTGTTCAGACCTATTTTTTGTATGTCAGCTGTACTATATAGCTGTCCGATTTTCATCAAACTTGGTAAAATTATGAAAAGGCATAGAAAACTAATAAATACGAGGTTTGGGGCCGTTTGCGTTGAGCACAAAAAAGTTTTTCTCCATAAAACTAATTTTTCGACCGATCGTTTCTATAGCAGCTATATGCTTAGTTTAAAACTGACGGAGGAGATAGCACAGAAACAGACCGACGGACATGGCTATATGAACTCAGCTCGTCATGCTGATCAACAAAATATATATACTTTACTAGCATAAAACCCGTCGCGCTTCGCTGCGCCGCCAACATCTCACCCACTTCTCACCCACATCCCACCCACTTCCCACCCACATCCCACCCACATCCCACCCACATCCCACCCACTATCCACCCAGTTACCAAACACATCCCACCCACTAACCACTCAATAACCACCCAATAACCACCCACTTCCCACCCACTTACCGCCCACTCCGCACCCACATCCCACCCTCTCCCCACCCACTTCTCACCCAGTTAGTTTTTTGTATGAAGAGTTTTCCGGGCATTTTCACACCCTGGGGGTGGATTTTCACACCCTGGGGGTGGATTTTTCAACATTGAAAAATCTCTTTTCAAATTATTTCGTATTCTATCCTTATAAACCGAGTTTCAAGTCAATCGGATGTGTAAATTGGAAAATGAGTTTGGAGCTAATCGCTGGGAACTAAACTTTCGCCCATGTCACGGTGACCACCCGCTTTCCATCCAGGGTGGGTGAATTTTCCTGAAAATTGGTACGCAGTTTTTGTTAAATTTTCATATAAATCTTTGAAAATGAGTTTGAACTTGATCGGATGATAAACAAAAAAGTTTCATACAACCATTTTACGCAAATTTTCCGACTTTAGAATTAAATTTTCGAAAATTTTAAAGTAACGTTGCTAGCACATTTCGTTCCGGACAACATCGAACAAATTGAAGGCAAAAGCGAGATGCAACAAAAATGTTCAACAAATAATAAATATATTAGCACATAGATTAGCACTCTTTTTCATTAGTTTTCCATATTTATTAATTTTAAGCGCCTCAAGACTTTCTCTACCAAGGACCCCGAAGTCGCCCACACTTGTGGTAGTACATCATATGACTTCGAAAGCTGTGAGGTGATTATAAAATTGTTTGAACTTTAATTTGATAAAACATTTTGAATTCAAGCGACTGACAAATCAATATGACCCCACCGTTTGACTGCCGTTTTGGGTATTTTTTAGGGTTTTTTAAGACTTTGTGGTCCCAGTATAGCTTACAATCCACCTAACATAAATAACTTGCAATTTCGTGACATCAATTTTTATTTGTTCTGGAAATAGGCCTTAAACCAAAAAGTTTCATACAAAAGCTTTTAGCGAATTTTCCACATTTCCCGACAGAATTTTTCAAAATCCGTTCTTAGTACTCACTTTCAGCAGAAGAGAAAACTACTGTGAAAAATTCAGCTTCCTATCTCGTTAGTTAGTTAATCAGTTAGTCAGTTAGTGAGTCAGTCAGGTTGAACTCTTTTATAAATATAGATCTAGTCGGAAATGCTCCCTTCTATGCTTTACATACATCCAGACAATTCTGATATACCCTCTGCAAGGGTATAAAAGCTGAAACAATAGCCATGGGCATACTAAATTATTTGCCTATTTGTCGTCAGTTTGTGGAAAGTGTTATTTTGTTCAATGCCATTAAACAGTTTGGCCTATAGCATATAATATTTTTTTTAAAATGGTATAAATAAACGCATAATACTTATTATACGGTGCCAATTAACGACAGCCTGTCGCTTTTAATTAGATGTGTTCAAATATTATTAAATTTGTATGCCTTGGTCAAACAGTAAACCAAATGTAGTCATAATTCTGCATTTGTGTCGCTTGTGGCAAAAGGAGCAGAAAGAAAAGAGGCAAACAGTAAATCAAATTTAGAGAGCAGAACGAGAATTAATGCCTGAATTGTTGTCTGAAAGTTTCCCCTGCTGTGTGTGGAGCGTTGCCGCTATGCCTTTGCTTTATGTTTATTTGCCTTTTGACTTTAATACACTCTTGAGTTACTCTAATTTGTGGTTGTCAGCAATTTTTTGAAAATATTTCCAGTTGGTTTAGGGAAATGGCTTAGTGTTCTATTTCTACTTTTATTTTAAATTGTTTTAGCTTGTGGTATTTTTGGCTTGGTGAACTTTGATTTGTTTGGTCTTAAACATAGTTTTGGTTGTTGCGGTTTGTTTCAATTTATGAATTATTCAAAATGCGGTTAACTGGATTTATGCTTAGGTTAAATATTTAATAACGATTTAAGTGTTTTTAATTGTGTAAAAGTGATCTGCGGGGAGAATGAATAGTGCAATTAAGTTATTACCCAAAAGTAAAGCAGATTGAAGAACACAATTCTAGGTGGGGGACTTACCAACAGTTGATTAAACTGAACACAAAGTTGCCTTTACATCTATTTGACAACGGAGACTTTCAATTTGTGGCTTAATTTTCAAACACAGTCACATCCCATTTCAGCTTGATTAAAATAAACATGTTCATGTTCATTTCAAGGCTAGAATTCGATAACATTCTCATATCAAACTAGCACTTTATGAACTTGCCCCCCAAAATGTTTTCTCAGCTCGGTTTATTCAATTTAAGCACCAGGAATTTCACTCACAACCCAACAGACCTTCCACAAAATGGACCAAAAAAAAGAACTCAAAAACATGAGCAAAGATGGTGAAGCATAAAGAAAAACAGCTTCGGGCATTTTCCAATTGTGGCAAATTACGCAACACCAGCCAGAGCACAGCAGAATGCCGAAACTCATATCAAGTTTATTTGGTTTTCTTTTTTGCATTTTTCGCTCGTTTTCCTTTGAAGTGCAACATTAATGTCTATAATGTCGACACTCTTTTGTGTCACTTTTGGTCTGAACGACAAAGCACCATTACCTCAATTAGACGGTGTCCAAAGGGGTCTTGTTTTTCTTTATGAAATAAGTGAGCAACAAATGTTTATGCAGTTATGAAAGGACTTTGTTTAAGCAACTTTATGCAAAAGACCCAAAAGCCACAGCACAATAACTCAATTCGTTGGAAAAATACCTCGAAATACGAAACTTTCTTTATCAAGGCAGCAAAAACCAGAAGGATGGAAACGTAAGCAACCAACTACTTTGCGGTAACAAGCAAAAACTATGCAACAAAAATATTTGAAAAATTTTTGGGATGAAAATGGATTTGGCTTTCCTGTCAGTGCACACTGGGCCAGCAAGCCGAAAGTTTGGCCAAAAGTCCCAATTTTTTGTTTGGAATGGTTACAATAGGCGCCACTATCTATCTGTCAGTTTTCAAATTGTCAGTCGTAGTCGGTCAGTTTTGAAAATCAAGTAGAGGCGCCATCTATTGGTCAAGTTATGAGCCAAAGAAGTTTCGCTGACAGCGCAGCAGCAGTGCTGCTGCTGCAGGTACAGAGTATATTACATACCCTGTTTATACACAAATAAAATATCAAAATAAATCATTCAAAATTTTTTTTATACGAATTAGAATAAATGTTATTTAAATGAATTTTCGAGGGCTACTGCGGAACTTTGTTTTAAAAATGTATAGCGAACTTAGCATAATTGGGAACGTATCAGATATCATCAGATAGAATTCCAAAATTAAATGTAAAGCTTTGTGAATTCTGTCAACGGTCAAATTTATTCCTCAAAAAATATTCGATCAGATCTGTTGTCTTTAATGTGCTAATCACACTGAGCACATCTAACATCCAACACCCTGACTTTAAATGCTTAATTAATGTCGGTAAATGTTTAGTATAGGTCCATTATGGCCTAAAATGTGGAAAAAAATGTCCACGATGTACCGCGAACTATGAAGAATTTACGTGCCAAAAACAGTTGGCGGTCACCCGCGGTTCTCTTGCAATTGAATTTCAAAGTTTGCATTTTTGTCCATACAAAATATGTGTAATCGCATGTGCTTTTTGAATTATGTATTTGAATTTAAATAAATTTCATGCAAACTTGTCAAAGTCTGCTGAATATTGCTGAGAAATGGGCGTTTGCACGGGGTGTAAGTATTCTTGATCAAGTTTTTTGAGTATGAGCTAATGAAGTGAGTTAATGAAGTTCTTATGTCAACACAATGTCATTCGTTAAGGAAAATTGTGTCCAAAGTGCAGAAATAGGTGCAAGCTCTCAAACCGTCCGTCCGGTTTGATGTACAGATGCTGGGCTTACGTTGAACTAGACAGGAAGAAGAAGAAGCATGCCAGGAAACAGTGCGGCTCATCGAATCCGTGCGGAAAAATACTATTTTCGCGGGTTAAAAAATTAGTATAGTATAGGACATTTGCCGTTTCGTGATGTGGGTGCGATTCCTCACTTTGGCTGAAAAAAGGAGCTCTACTTTGGATATCTGGCGAAATTCCAGTTTCACAAAGTCTATAAAACGCACCCAGAGCGTATACTTGCGATTTTCTTGGCCTTTATGACCCCTCAGAAGAAAATATTATAAATGAAGATGTCCATTTTGAAGAGGTAATAAATAGATGCACCACATAAGATTTAGATTTAGATTTATTTACCGAACGATGCTACGAAGGTAAAAAATTCCGAAATGGTAAATATTTATGACTCAGAATGATGGATGTTAGATGTGCTCAGTGTGATTAGTCTATAAGGTGTAAGCGGTTATCAACGTCTTTTCATATACATATTAGACTGGCCCTTAAAAATAAATTTGAAAGCGCCGGGCAGAAGTGGTTTCTCTTTGGGCCCAAATGAAACCATAAAAAATTTGGGGCCGATCGCGTAATGTTTGATGGCCGCCCTATCGACCTAAAGTTTAAAGTTCGACCTAAGTTTAAAGTTAAATTTAGGGGAACAAGGGTAAGATCGGGATTTGGCTCATAGAACATTATACACTTGTTTTGTCTACCATATTTTGGTTGATTTTTATTAAAATATATCTAGACAGTAGTTTTGAAAAGAAAAGTGGCCAATTCAAGGTTAAAAGAACAAATAAAATGATATAACAGCACGTTTTGGTATTTCTTTTTAAATTTCTATTACCGTAGTACAATTTGCTTTACTATTAAGTATTTTCGATTGTACCCGTGTCTTATTTGCACCGTTATAACTACAGCTGGCTGATATTAATTTGCGTTTGTGTACGTTTTTTTCCAAAAAAATTATAATACAATGTCATTGTCGCATTCTAAATCGTCCTCGACATCAGCAAGGAATTGTTCGATTGTCACTCGAAATGTGGAAGTCCGTGCACACAGTTGATTTGGTCGGTCCATCAAATATTGGGTGGCAAATTGCCGCCAAATTGGCAAGTCTTACAACTTTTTTTTTTAACCCAATCTGAGCTTTAACAGTCACATATCTGTGATCTACCACAAGGCTAAAAGCGTCCTTGGATTTATCAAAAGACGGTCCAAAGAATTTAATGATCCAGTCGTTTTTTAATGAATCACATTATGAGCAAATGCATGAGTCATTTTCGCGTGTTCCTTAAGTGGCACATGAAATAAGTCTCTTTTTGAACATCAAAAGGGCTCGAAAAAAAAACATCAAGGTGTTTTTTGTTGAAATGATCTTCCATATGCTAGGTGTGTGCTAGGTGGGTAGGTTAAGAACTCAAAAAATACAGTTATATAAGAAGTAGTCTTAAAAGCTTATTGTTATATTTTTAATT
This sequence comes from Lordiphosa magnipectinata, assembly GCA_037044535.1. Taxonomy (NCBI): domain Eukaryota; kingdom Metazoa; phylum Arthropoda; class Insecta; order Diptera; family Drosophilidae; genus Lordiphosa; species Lordiphosa magnipectinata. Next base: position 40,315 of record JBAMBO010004137.1, on the reverse strand, counting down.
ACAATTTTTGAAAAAATTTGTGCAAAAAAACCACATAATTCAGTTATATCATTTTATACGTTCTTTTGGCCTTGATTTTTCCAATTTTCTTTTCAAAACTACTGTCTAGATATATTTTAATAAAAATCAACCAAAATATGGCAGACAAAACAAGTGTATAAAATTCTATGAGCCAAAACCCGATCTTACCCACCATTTTTCTCATATATTTTACTTTATGGTCGATGGGGCGGCCATCAAACATTATTCGATCGGCCCCAAATTCTTTATGGTCTCATTTGGGCCCAAAGAGAAACCATTTTTGACCGGCGCTTTCAAATAAAAAAAAAATATTCCTAAGGGCCAGTCTAAAACATATACTTAATAAAAAACGAGGACTCGGAATATTAAAAGTGCCATCGCTAGGCAACACGCAATTGCCGTCGCCGATTGATAAGCAAAAATAATACAAATATTGAATGCAACCATTACTCTCATTTACCGTATCCTCGTGTTGCCAAAAAAGGAAAGGTAATAGTATCAATCAATATAGCCGGCAAGGAGGTTAAAAAAGTGACCGGCAAGGTGTGAAGGCGTTGTTCTTCTCAAAAACTGGCTGGAACTAAAGAAGGCTTCTTTCCGTATTTAGATTATGTGGCACACAATATTAATGTTTGAAATAAATAAACTATTATTTTATTTGAAGCGTATAATTGAAACTGGTTTTTTAATTCTCACAATTAAAAGTGAAATTAATGGCCACCCAGCGCACAAACGGGACAACAAAGATCAGAGAAGAACATAACCAATATGTAGTAGGAAAATGTAAAAATAACAAATATGTAATTATACACTGAGGGAAAAATGCTCTGAAATTTCAATATTTACACTTTGACTCTAACATTTTCACCATTGTTTCAGCGTTAAGTACGGAGAATTCGTAAATATTAAGTGTGTACACTTTAATTTAAATATAAAAATATTTAAAAATTGTATTTTTTTTTAAATAGTTTTTTAATCCAATTAGCTAGTTCTGAATCAAGACCACCAGCAGTTGGACCCTGAAAAACACCGAATTATATTAAATTGTATTCAAAAATGTTTACTTACTCTGCTCTGCGGGGATTCGAACTCGGGACCCTTGGTCTGAACTCAATTGGAACGTCCTCTTTACCGGTTGCGCTATTGCGTTCGCTGGCGCAAAGCCTTCTAAGATACTACTTGTATTAAATTAAATCTACCATCTGCCAAAGAACATCAGACCACTTGTAATTCTCAAGTTCGAATTTCCCGAATAGTTCATATAAATGGCGCAAAGAAAATTAGGTGATTAAATATGATTCTAGTTGAATCAAGGTGCATATTAATTAATTGCCACTTTTCCCTGAGTGAAGAAGTAAGACAATCGGTGAAGCCCGACCAAAACATACTCTGTTTGCTTTTTAAATTACGCTTAGTTCAATCTTTTAAGAACATTAGAGGCTGGTGTACAAATGCCAGAGTTTTTACCAGACTTTTTACTAGACTTGTTGCCCACTGTGCAGTGTTTGTGTGTAAGTAGCTTTACGATTGGCACAATAGTTTTGGCTTATGCTTAATAAGACCTGTGCAGAGTGGGCTGACAGGCTTTCAAATTGATTCAAAATAAGCTCATTGATGTGTAGACACATTTGTGAAATGTTTAATTTTTGCTTTGTTAACATTAATCTTATAATACTTGACATGACTTGGTTACTGTACAATTGGTATTCCCTTGTGTAATTTTAAGGGCTTAGCCTAAGTTGGTGAAATTAATTTATAAATATTTTCTAATTAAAAAGCAGTAACTTTATATGGTAAATTGTTAATGTTAAAAAAAAAAAAACTAAGTTATTAAGGCACAAAGTATTTTTCTTAGATTTTAGTATTAAATATTTTCTATTTCATTTTACAGCATTTGGTATTTTAATTAAAGTCAGATTAGTCCCTTGAGTGTTTATAATTTTATGGTGTGTTTTGCATACAAATTTTAGTAATTGTAAATTGATTAATTAATTGAAATTTGTTTAAAGGGTGAATAATAATTCTGTGGCTTTATTTTGTAAAATTTTGTATTGCTTGCACTCAAAAGCAACACATGATGAATTGAATAAATATTGACACTAATTTCAATGAATTTGAGTGAATGTGGAGGCTGGTAGAGCGTAAAATTTACAACATTCAATCGATGAGAGCCCAAATTGAATTGTGACTAAAAGTCGAATTAATTTATTACTTGAATTGGCACAAATGACATTTGACAATGAAACTGATATATTCAGGCATGTTCTACCCGAAAGCAAATGTCGGTGTTCGTGAAACCATTTTTGATTGTGAGGACATTTGTTCTATGGTTTGCAAAAAGAGAGTTTTAAGTCAAACAAAATACTTAGAAATCCAACTGAAATGTAAAGCTGTGTAAATAATGTGTAAGTAAAAGCTCAATAATAAAAATCAGCTTTAAAATATTATCCGCCAAGAGAATGCAAAAGTCAGAGGGCAGCAGAAAGCAACATTAAAGCAAATCTTTCAACTTCTTCCAAATCTGACGATAACATTTTTGAATTTTCATTTGAAAGTTAAAATTTCAGTAGATAAAACAGGATTATGTGGATAAATAAGCAGATTTAAATGGTAAATTCAATGAACAAAAAATTCAAACTTCGAAAAGGTAGACACGTCATCAGTGGTGAAATTATAACTACACTTTTTACATATATTTGTATCTTTAAACATTTTTATGGGGGAAATTTCCCCAATTGTCTATCGATTAATATTAATGTTTATTACAAAAATATTTCTTAGTCTACATTTATTTACATATTTGAGTGCTTAAATTTGAACAGGAGACTCGCACACCACGTACCCCACAAACTAAAACCAACTGCAAGAATAACATAAATATTAGAAGCTAAGCTGCAAACTGGTTCACAAGTGAAACTCTGAACCTGATCTGTTTAAAGAAAGGTTCGGTTCAAGAAATTACTAACTCACTTTTATAAGAACTTGATATAAATTTCATGTTGATTATTGTTTGACGATTCGTTTTAAGATTCATATCTGAATTCGGTGAGGGAAAATAAAGCAAAAGGCTATGATACTGCAAAACTTACATTCAAGGGTGGTACCTTATAATACCCTTTACGAAGCCTTGAAAGCGGTCGTTTTGAAGATTAACAATTTGTTCGACAAGACTAGAAACCACTCCACGGATCTCCAAACCTAAGCTTCTGCTGAATTCACGAGTTTTGCTGCCTTAATTTAACTTATTTACTTATCAAACATACTGTTGGTCCTTCGAGTCGGATCAACAAAAAAAAGTGATCTTGAAGTCAACTACGACAGTCTCATGTTCAACTTTAAGCAATAAAATCCACTTAACTTGAATAATTTGCCTTAATTTTCAAACACAATTTTCGTGAAATACTTTCATCCATTTGGCATTCTCATCATCCCATCATCATCATCATCATCATCAGATGCAACTTTCAGTTGGAAAACTCTCAACAAATTTACGAGTGAAAAACTTTCGTCAAGCCACAAGCTTCACTTTCGAGTGAAACCAGGAGAAAGATAAACTTTAGACCAAAAATGTAATATTAAATTTACGCAGAAAGCAGGAACAGGAATTGGCTGTGTCGTCAGCAATTGGCAAGGATTTGCGTCGCAATGCGGCACAGCGTGGGGCATCCGCTTGAATTGTCTCCTTATATATTAGTGCTAATACATTTGCCCGGCTGTTGACTTGCCTGCTGCGGCTGCTGCTGAAGTTCGGTGCGCACGGTGCCAGTGGAGGAGGAAGACGCAGTGGAGGAGGTAGATGTGAAGGAGTTGGCTGTGGCCGATGAGCCAGATGATATGGTGGAGTCGGTGCGGGAATTTGTGGGTAAATCCTTGCCGGAAGCCTGTCGTTGCAGTTGTGGTATGCGGGTTGGTGGTGGTGGCTCCACCGCTGCCTGCACCAGGCGCGGTATGAGCGATGTCCTGGAGGCCGATTTCATGGGCTGGGCATACAAATCACCATTGGGCGCTGTCCAGGCTTTGGTTGGGCTGGCCTCAATTGCATAAATGCACTCGGTGCGCTCACCCTGCGGCGGTGTATCCTCGTGAACTGGCGGCGGCACCGACTCAAAGGATTGAAAAGATCCGCTTAGCGTTGTCATGGCCGAGCAGCCCACCTCAGTGGGTGGTGTGCACTTGCGGCGTTTCAAAGAAGTGGCCGGTGATTTGGGTACGATGGGTCCCACTATCAAAGTGTTTTGCGTAATCGGCGGTTCACCCGGCTCATCTTCAGCGCCATAACGGGCCAGTTGGAGGGGCGATGTGGTTACATGCGTGCTATCCCTCCGCTGACCCCTACCCAGGGTTTGACTGGAACTTCTGGGTGGCGGTACAGGCGGATTAAAGTACTGTGGCGGCAGGGAATTCCTTTTGTGGCCACCCAAATCCTGAGCTGTGGGCAACACTTTGGGATAATTACGTTGCCTCAGCAGTTCCGCAGTTAAAGGTATGATTTCGTCCATTAGTTGGTCATCCCGACTGGTCACATTGATGTCCACATCGTCGGCATGCACAAAACTAGTGACTTGCTCGTCGGCGTTGAGTATCATGTCCACCGGATCGGAATGGGCATGCTGATGATGATGATGAAGATGATGATGGGGCAGCACATCCTCACTGGGCTCGGTTAAGGCCGAGTTCTGACGCTGGAAGAGCAGTTCATAGTGCTGCATCTCATGCATATGCTGTGGTGTGAGCAGTGCCAAATCGGATACCTCCATGTCCTGGCATATAATAATCCGGCTGCCATCTGCGACCACAGCAGCAGCTGCTGCTGGTGGCGGAGTGCTGGTGGCAAAGCTGCCAGATTTGGGTAACGTGTGATTCGCCTGCCCGGACATCCATTCACAGACCTTTGTATGCGTATCCACTGTGGAGCAACTGAGTTGCCTCTGTATGGGTGACCTTTGACCCGTTTTGATGGCCTCATACGTATTCGACTTCCTCACCACATCCAATATATAGCTATCATCACCATCACGTGACTTGCTACAACGTTTCAGCTCATCATCGTTGGCTCCATCGTAGCTAAGAATATTTCCACCCAGTTTTCGGTGCAGCGTTGTTACCTTCCTGCGTCTACGACGCAGCCAAAAAGTTCCATAAATAATCACATTCAATACAATAATCATGGCTATCAAGGCTATCAGCAGCTGCAGTGTGGTCTCCGATTTGGCCACTGTTTCCGTAGCCGCCTCCTCCGTGGCCACCTCTTCTGCCTCTCCCTGCTGCTGCTGCCTGTGCACCTGGCCAAAGGTAGGCGGCGCATTGTACATATTCTCCGCTGCCGTCTCCGTGGACTCCCCGCCTCCACTTACTCCCATCAGTCCCGGCTCTTGTAATAACTTTTTCAGCGTACGCACCGGATCCTCAACGTCATTGTCGTCACGCGACCCAAACTTGCTCATATGTCCCGTTATCACCTCGCCAACTTGGAAATGCTGTTGTTGTTGTTGCTGCTGCTGCTGTATGGTCGCTATTTGATTCAGCTCATCGGGCAGTTCCTTGTTCCAGAAATTCATGTAGATGTGTCGGTATTTGTAGCCCACAGTGGGTGGAATGCCTGAATGAGGTGGAAAGAATTGTGTGAGTTAGAAAGTGACTGAAATTTTTAAGAAATTCTCACCAATATTGAGATACGCCTGGGATCGCTTGTTAAACTCCGGCCAGTCCAAGTCATAGCGATCCCATTCCAGAGCATGCGAATTCAGAAATGTTCCCTTCCAAGGAGCCTTAGGATTGCTGTTTGAGAAAGAAAGAGATTTTTAAAATTTTAATGCAATTTTGTAGATTTAGAATGGGTAAATAGGGGACAGGGTTGAGCCGATCTGTATTAAATTCCATGTGAAAGCTTAAGAACAAGTACACAAGTTCGAAAAATTCTCCCCCAGGATCGGAAAATGGGGGTAATTTTAACCATTTTGCCCATTCGATCGACTTTACACTTTCTTTTAATTTTGCAGATTTTGGCTACGCCTAGAAGTAAGCATCAGCGACCCCATAAGATATATATCAGCTGCAGGAACTGACAGGATTCAGCTCTGTCAGACTGTGTGTTTGTTTATGGTACAGCTGGTACTGTACCTAGCCGATTTCAGCGTTCATCAAGTCGATTCCACCGCAAGTCATCAAAAGTGATGCTTAATAAATCAGGGTATCCAACAGAAATTCGTATCAAGCCGAAACCGTAACCTCACTAAAGCCTTCTTCTTAAGTTTTTCTTTAGAACTTAATAAGCCTGAATGCCGCGCCAAAAAACATTTGACATATTGGAAATGTGCGCTCTGTGTAATAAAGAACATACATAAATGTTGTGAAATTCGCCGCACTAAATTGTCAGGCCTGTTTTCGTTCCCGATATTGATCTATCGGAATCAGGGAATCAAACCGAAACCAGAACCGGAACCGTATACCGAAAATAATCGATTGAAACTCAGAACCAGAACCGGAACCGGAACCGATATTTGAAAATTTTTGTATACCGGTATCCGAGAACCGATATTCTTGAAAATTCCGAAAAGACCGAAAAGAACCTGAACGTTGTACCGGTACTGTTTAGGTTCTGAGCAACCACTATACTGCACAGCTGGCACTTTGTTTTGGGGGACTTTTAGGTAATTTGGTTAAATCGCATGCTTTCAAAAAAAGAGTCTGTTTCAGCAAACCTTTTGTAGTCTGATATAGTAAAACGAGAAACCAGTCTCTCTGAAAATGTTGCATCCTATATTTCTAGATCCTCATTATAATGTCATGATAACCTTAGAACAAAAAAGTACTTGTGTTATCCATTTCTCTTCAAGTGAAACTTTACGAGGAAAGCAGCTCTGACGAAGGCTGCAAACATCCGATATCTGATGAATTTTCAGGCCGGGGGTTCAAACCCCTTGAAAGTTTTAGGTTCGCTTCTCAAATCGGTTCCTTTACTTATCGAACCTAAGGTTTTGGTTAGAAGCTTGGTTCATGTATTCTGATATCGTTGAGATATTATTTGGTAAGGAAGCTTTCAGCTAACGAAGCCATTAAAAACGATTGATAATACCCGAATGAACCTCATTCATTAGTTCTCTACCAGGGCCGCACCTTCTATGTTTATCAATAAACGGACTTGATTTGTCATTTAACAACTTGACTTTATTTCCTTCTCGAAGTCGTAATATGCAGTTTTGATATCATTTTGAAATGGAAATGCTCCGATTCAGCACTCTAAAGCATTTCTTAAGCGGTCAAAATTTGGGATAATTTTTGATACTCTGAAAAGCCTGACTAAAGATATTCTTTGATCCGAACCAGTTTCATCAGAAGAGGTTCGGTGCGGGTCCAAATTCAGGAGGTTACAAATTTAAAATGTCCGGTGCAATTGAACCAAAAACCCAAACCGAACTGGTTCTACGGTTCTAGCTTAAGTGGATTCATACATGCATTTGTATGAAAAGGAACAGGACAATTCAAATAGATCATTATTTTCCCCAAACAGATTAATGGAATCAAACTTCATAATTTTTCCTGAGAAACGTTTTCACAATAATGAAGATGAAAACCCGAGAAAATTTCCATATTTGCCTTTGAGAAGTATAATTATTATGTCGTCGCTAAACAATTGGATGGACGCAAAACCAGTGACCGATCTTCGTTTATATTTTAAGGGTACACACCGGTACGTACCGTTATACCGAAATAAAAATCTAGGTACCGGTACGGAACTGAATACCGAAATAATATTAGAACCAAAACAGAACCTTTTAACGAAACATAAGATTCGGTACGTACCAGAACCGGAACCGAAATACGATTCGTTTTGATTCCCTGATCGGAATTCGTCAGAGTTTTAAAAGTTTTGACTGAAAAATTCGGTTTAAGCCAGCCAGCTTACGGCTGAGTAGACAACAATACATATTGAGTAAATAATTTGTTTCAATACAGTGCTGCTTGTTTTTCAAACGAAAAAAATTTGTCGCCAGCAACAAAATCACCAATCACATGCAAAAGAGATATTGCTTCAGTTTAGCCACAAGGCATCTCTCTTTCTTATTTTCTTACCTAGGTAAGGTACAAGGTAAATGTAAAAAAATATAACTAGGTAAGGTAAAAGGTATCCGAAATTTCCAGTACCTATGTCAAGGTAAATGTTCAAAAAAGTACTTTTAAATTAAAAAGAATGGTTGATCAATTTATATTCAGTAATGCTCCTGATTTTGCGATTTGGAGTACAAGCTTAGACCAAAACCCTTTTGGAAATCGCAAAAGTTTTGTGAAAGTGAAAATGGGAGCATGGCTAATTAGTAATAAATATAATATTAACTGTACGGGGTTAAATCCAAATTTTAGGTCGACAAATCCAGGTTTATTTGGAATCCGCTTTAATTTCAAGCAAAGGTCTTTGCCACGCTTGAAGTCAAATTTTTCAAGCATTGAAATCAGGAAACATCCTAAGTTACAACGGGATTTGCCCTGCAAAATTGTGACTAGTACGATGAAAATAAGTATCATCGTGTAGCACTGGGCTAGATCCGAATTAATAAATTAAATTAAAGATCAATAGCCTTAGTGGAAATTTCAGTAACATTATTCCAACCATGCAAATAATAAAAAATTCATGGAAAAATAATTTCAGCATCAGCTAAACTATGCCGCTCTATTATCTTAAAATCAAACTTTTCTATAAAATCAGGCTTCACGTGTTTCCTTCAAAACTGTACACTTTAAATGCTTTCCAGAAGTTGGATACATTTTCTGTATCTGTTTAACATTTGGATATCTCTAAGTCGGTATTTGCTATGAACTTCAGCTAATATAGTAGCAATTATTTCATGTGTGTGGGATAATCGCACACGCTTTCATTTTCTTAAGCAATTTGCGATTTAAAACTGGTTTCCAGTACAAAATTGATCTAAAAATCGCAAAACATTTGTGAAAGTGAAAATGGGAGCTCGCCTTCCTCTTTTCTAGCATGGATCGTATAGATTTTGAACACGTGATATTTACCGGATGTCCAGTTAAAGGATACTTTTCTTTTCAATATGGCAGAGGCGGCAGCATCTCGGCTATTATGTAATCAGAGCGAAAAAAATCAACGAACTTGAAAATACCGAATTAAGGTAAAAGGTACACATAATATGTATCTAGATATGTACCAAGGTATGTGTACCTAGGTACTTCCAAACACTGGAAATAGACGAAGTTAAAGACGAACCAATCTATTTAATTAAGAAATAATACAAACATTTAATGCATTTAATGCGTTTCCTAATGTTAAAAGATTGAGTTCTAATACCGATATACTTAAATGGTAAGAAGGAAATTCCCATAAATACCCAAAACTGCATAAATTTTCGAAAGTAGCATAAGCAGTAACTTGTATTAAAGTAAATGTTGAACGAGAATTTTCTAGTGTAAAATTTATAATGAATTTATTATAAATCATAATATAAATACATATAAATTCGACGCAAAAACTTTGCTAAACCATTTCAGGCTTACTTTGGTGCAGCCTATGTCATGGATTAATTATCTAATTTACTTCGTTTAATTCGCATTTGCATGTGCATATTTCTCTCTTGTTATGTTAAGTAGATATGTCTCTCTCTTGTTGATTCTCTCTGCGAACGATCCGTGTGTCCTTAACTTACTGCCAATTGGTAGTCAATCAGTTTGGCGCCCCCGGGTAGACCAACGTATCGTTTGATTCAAACTCCGCTTCATGAATGAATGAACGTTCGTTTGAGAATATCGGAATGACGCAATGCGCTAACTTGTATTAATTGTATCATGTATCAAAAATAATTAATAAATAACTTTTCTTTTTATACATATATAAGTTTCAGTGACCTGTTTTTTTTTTGGTCAAAGTTTTTTTGCTTTAAGCTGTCTTGAGGTAACTGGTTATTTATAATTCAATACAATCAACACAATTCAACATAAATTTTTCGGTGTTTGTTGATTTCAACAGATATAATATCTAAATAATGGCCGTCACCAGCATACATCAAAAATCAGACATCAAACATCCATAAAAAATATTAGATTGGTTTGTTCTACAAGCTTTTATGGAATTTTTAGTAAAAAAAAAAATAGTGTGCGTGACAGATATCGTTTTCATTTTACATGACAGCTTGAATTTTTGTGTTTTTTTCATCCATCATAATCACATAAATTAGCAATCATGATTGCTCATCACATTCGTTCACCACAACAATAGAACTATATCCATCGAAATTTTTGTCATCGATTTGTGCTGCTCTCAACCTCTCAAGTAAGAAATCTTAAAAGGATTAAAAAACTTCCTCTAAAAATTGCATGTAATAAAAAATAAATTATTAAATAAATTATTCATAGGCCAATTAAAGGGATTCAGAGAATTTTGCGCTTCACTTGCCCTTGAACTGCTTGAAACAGTGGTGCCTTGGCGACATATGGGCGAGTATGTTATGTGTGAAGGAAGTTTCCGAAATGTGTAACTGAATAACTTAGTAATGCACAGTTTTAGAACACTCTGCTCATCACTTTAGTATATTATTTAGTTGAGTTTGTTTGGAATAAGATCAACATTATATTTATTATTCTCACTCAAAAAGCATTTCTCATTAAGTTTTTCGTTCTAATTTAAAAATGAAATAGAGACACTAAAGGACATTGCAAATATAAAATGGTTCTCAAGTGTTTTTATTACCGCCTCAACTCTCATTCCCACACAAACTCATTTTTGTTGTCCTTGCAGCCAATCTCATTTCCTCTGCATAAGCCGGTATTCATTTGCTCATTAAATGACTTGGTTATGACTATGGAAAAATTCTAATAACCGCCTTTGGGCTGAGATTTGCGACTTCCAATGCCGCATGCCCGACCGTTGTGCTAACGATCTCTGATTTCACTTCTGATTACCATTATTCCGTATTTTTTTTTTGTTGCTGCAGCCAGAGCTGCTCCACTTCAACTAATAATATTTGCATGTCCTCCTCAAAATCCTCCTCGTTTCGGTGCACAGTCGAGAAATAATAATAAAAAGCGGCAGTAAAAATTCTATTCATTTCGCTGTCCAAGCGTTGCAGATTGTAAAACGTGCTCGTCGTCGGCCATGAATATCCCACATTGCATCCGCATTCTCGCATTTGCATTTGCATGCAGCTCACCGCGCCTCATCGTCGTGTTTGATGTTGATGGTCCTTGGCCGCAAAATCCCAGCCAGGAATACCGCCCCCCCCCCCCCCCCCCCCCCCCTACAACTTTCTCCAAATGCAGTTTCCCCATCCGCATTTGGTCTAGTACTTTACTCAAACTCACCCGGTCTTTACGAAATTCGTCCAATATGCCATTACCGCCTCGGAAAGCAGCTTTTCCTGCACGGAATAGTTGTGACTGGGAAAGGGACCGGCCGGCGCCAAGGGTGCACCAAAGATAAATGCCAATTCCTCACCCATAATGCTATGCGGTAACTGAAAATGTAAAAGTCAGAGTTAGTTTAAGTGATGAAGGCATACTCTTTAGCTGGTACTCAGAGGAATTGAAAAAGGGTTTTAAGTTAAAAACTGGAAAATGAGTTAAATAAATGGGAAAGTAGGTAGAGGTCGACTCAAACTCTCACTTTCTCGTATCAAATATTGATTTACTAGTTGTAGTTTGTTCTTGGGAACGGGTTATTCAGAATAGAAAATGTAGTATTTTCATATTTTGAACCACAACTTCAATTCATTTCAAGTTCAATTACTCAATTAACAATCTTAAAGGACTCTAAGCAGTATGAAACTTATCACTCTGTATGGGGCTTAACTGAAGTAAATTAATATTGTAAAAGTTACTGAATAATTGCAGTTCAGATAACAAGTCTTAAAGTAATTGGAAAGTAATTAAATTATGTAATATTCACTGAATAATTGTAGTTCCGAGGTGCAGTTACGATTGTAATTATTCGAGTAATTGCAAAAGAAATTCAAAATAATCGCAGTTTCAAAATGCATTACAAATCGAAATTCAGTTTACAAGTGTGGAAATAATTGTACAAGTAATTGAATTTTCTAAAATTCACTGAATAATCGCAAGTCCAAGGAACAATTGCTATTATAATTACTGAAGTAATTGTATAAGTGATTAAATTTTGTAGTATTTATTGAATAAACGTAATTCCTAGGTACAAATTTTGAATTATTAATGTAATTGTAAAAGCAAGCAAAGTTTTAATATTTTGTATTTCGGTTTTTATCGGTTTTCGGCCTTTTATATATATACCATTCACACACGGGTTTTCATACACACACGGTTTACTATTTACAATTTCAATACAGGTTTTGTTCTGTCTGTCTTGTCCATTTTATTTTCAGAGTCTGTCTTCGTTCATCTGTCTGTCTTCTACTATTGCGTACTCTATACAGCGCGACCATATTCTTTGTCTTAAAAATACTTTAACGCTAAAGCATCTATATATATGTACAAATTGGCGACTATTTTCAAATAATCCCAAAGTCTATCTGACCACTAGATCGCTCTCAATCTCAACACGATTCAACAGCATTACATCCACGGTTTGAGCCCAGCGAGCTCGAACATCCACTCGTGTCCAACGCTCTACGATTCCATTCGGACTCATTGGCTCCACACAGATCTAACGTTTCTTTACGGGTTTAGTGGCTCTACGGTTCAGGTTTATTGCAATCTCCTGCGATATGACCAAAACGGCAGCAATTAAAGCAACAGAGCTTCGGCTGCAGCATCAGCACGGGTCTGCCCCGCAGGTTTAGCGGCAGAGCCGTAACGGCCCGTTTGAAAGTTCTTCATTCCGAACATTGATCGGCGTTGAAATGGGGACTGTAGCGGCTAGGCTTAAAAGCACCTTTTTCAAGCAATATGTGCAGTCTCCAACTGGATTGTTTCCTTCTCGAACGACTGGCCTGAGACTCACCCATATTTGGCTTAATAGATTGATAATTGATTGATAATTGATGATTTGTAAAGCGATAGTTTTTCGGGTTATTATTTACACACGATTTTCTATTTATAAACGGTTTTCTTTTTACACACGGTTTGCTATTTACAATGTCTCTATTCGAGCTTTTCTTTCTGTCTGTCTGTCAACTATTAACTGCATTCTTTTCTCCGTCTCATCATCATTGTGATTTCTTATAAATTCCTTAACCCTAAATTATCGTTATATTTACATACTCACATCATGGCAGTCATTTTCAAATAAGTCCAATTATTTTTATTTACACTTCTCAAAGTCCATCTCATAGTTGATACACCCACAACTTGCCTACAGCTTTAATGCGTTTAGAAATGTGGTGAAAATGTTTGCGTCTCAGATCAGTGTGAAATGTTTTCAACACCGATTTTTATTATATTTTTTTTTTTTGTTGACCAAAAGCAGCATCAATCTTCTTAGGCTGCCTGCATAAATATTTAGCTATCCAGTCAGTGGCTGACCGATGCGACGGCCAGACTGCTGTGCGCAAGTAGGTAATAAAGTCAACTTTTTATTGTAGCCATGAAAAATGTAACAAAGTCACAAAGCATTTTTGTTGGGCGCTCATAAAACCGACTGTCCTTTTCTTGGTCGGCGTTGTCCTTGTCGCCTTCTTATGGCATTTATGAATGATGAATTTTTGGTTTTTGATTTTGCAATTGTGCGAATTTGATGAAATGCGCGAATATATATCAAGAGAAGAATACTGAATGTCTTTGTGTGACTTTTGATGAATTTTTGGGTGCTTTAACCTTATATTTTTTTTTTTGTGTGGCGGAGAATGGACCATTGACAAGTTTACAAAAGTTGGACGAATGATGATGAAATTGATTTTCATAAGATGTGGCATATGTTTATTTTGGACAGGCAATGAATAAATATTGTATTTTTATATCAATCAAGTTAAGGGCCTTGCATAAAGTGATTTAAGGACCTAAAGCAAAATTTAGTAAAGCTTAAAAAAGATAAGGAAACAAATTATGTTAAGTGAGGGGTCTTAAAGGCTTGATTCCAGATGACATAAAAATTTGTTTCGTCACAATACTTCATTCAAATAAGACTGCTGTGCAATAGCATTTAGATTTCAAAACAGTTCAAAAGTGTTTCTATTCGTGTGAAGTTCGACATAAAAATTTATTTTCGTGCGTTCTGGAAATAGGCCTTTAAAGAGAAGTTAATTTATATTCAATTTCCTCACTTTGTTTGGAGGCCAAGTAGGTTTTTTTTTCAGTAATTTGCTGAAATTCATCAACATTAGAAAAAAAATAGATACAGCAAATCAAGTTGCTTTAAACCAAGATTCGAAGCCAAAACTTAGGTTCGATAATGTAAAGAAGCCTAGAGAGCCAGGAGAGCAAGCAACTGGGAGATTGACACGAAATTGCCGTCGTTACTCAAGTTTGGTGTGCTATGAGTGCCATGATCTTGTAGGCTACACACGTTTTTGCTATGAACAATTAAACTCAGTAAAGTTTATACACACACATCTATCATTGTATAAGCTATAGGTTTATCCACATAATATTAATAAATAATCATCATAATATAAAGATCGTCGTCTCTGGACTTATTTGCATCATGGCAGAAACCCAGGGGCCAAATAAGTAGACTAATTAATGGTAAAATCGACTCATCTTTCTACTCGTAATTTTGTCCCCCTATCACTGTATCGTTGTACTACTAACCGTGCCTTGCATGAACCGTTTCGTGTCCTCTGTGCTGATTACAATAAACTCTACCGAGTAATCAACTTGGAAGCTGCTATTCCTGCTTTCAAAACTACTATTTTCTTTTTATACTCTGTACCGAAGGTACATAGAGTATATTAAGTTTGTGCAAAAGTATGTAACAGGGAGAAGGAATGATTTCCGACCCTATAAAGTATATATATTCTTGATCAGCATCAACAGCCGATTCGATATAGCCATGTCCGTCCGTCCGTCTGTCCGTCTGTCTGTCCGTATGAACGAAGAGATCTCAGAGATGGTAAGAGATAGAGGTTTGACATGTATGGGACATATATTTCTTATACTTGCAGGCAGATCAAGTTTATTTTCAATTTTTGCCACGCCCCCTCCCGCCCCCGTAATTTGGAAAAAACATCATATCTCCTACAGTTTTGGAGATAGATCGTTTTTTCCTTCTAGAGATACCTTGTAAACAAAATTATTTATCGGTTTGCCGAAGGAATGATCAAGATCGGATGAACGATACTCAAGTTATGGGCAAAAACGGCCAGTTAACACCACCCACCCCCCCACCAACAACCACAGCAACATACCCTAACCGTTCAACACAGGCAATCTTAGTGCGAGAGAGAAAGAGAGAGAGAGAAACTTAGAGAGCGCACCGCGTTGTGCGCGGGGTGTTAACTGGCCGTTTGACTCCTGAGCAAATGCGAGTGTAAGGGTACAGAGTATGTTATAGTCGGGCTTGACCGACTTTCTTTCTTGTTTTTTTTATACCGTAGTTAACATTACTTTATGTTTTTCCTACGCGTTTTCGTCTCACACGTTAGTGGCTGCGCCTCTCGGTCGTTTGGGCGGGAGGTGGGCTGCTATTTTGCCTGGGGTTCGCAGCATAAAAAGCTTCGGCTTGATGTCGCATGGGTCACTTGAACGTACTGCGCATTGTACGTCAACGTCCACATATAGAAAATGTCAAATTGATATTTTCGGTATTAATTTGATCCTTAGCCTTTCACTACGATACGAAAAAGTGTTAATTTGAAACTTAAACAAACATGCCTGGCTACTTTAGCACACCATCATAAATCAAATTTAAAATTCGACGACGAGAAACTATATATGTAAGACCTCGTTTGTTGTTAATGATCAGTCATTGGAAAGGTAATAATTTTTATTACCCAGCTAAAGAACATGTTGCAATTGTATATGAAGTTTGTCAAAGCAACAATGTTTCCCAACATACTGCACTGTTGTGTATGCATAATGTACATAGAGAGATTAGAAGATGTGTTTGTGTATGTGCGTCTCTCATGTCTTGTACTTCTTCTTTAATTAACCTTTCAAAGCACGGCTCATCCATTATTTTATACTTTGTTCCAAAGGTAACCGAAGGTAACCAAAGTTAATCCGACTCAGTAAAGTACATATATATATTCTTGATCAGCATCAACAGCCGAGTCGATATAGACATGTCTGTCTGACTGTACGTATAAACGAAGAGATCTCAAAGATCAGCCCCCGTAATTTGGCAAAAAACGTCCCACAGCTTTGAAGTTCAATGGTTTGAATCTTTTAGAGATATTTAGTTATCAGTATAATTTATCGATTCCTCCCAACTCCAAAAACCAATGGGCAATTCAGACCCATATCGATTCTTCCGTTTCTATCAAAAGTCTTCGAGTATTTAATGGCAATACAAGTTTAGACATATCTCACTTCAAATATGCTATTGTGCGACCAACAGTCTGGATTCCGGAAAAAGCGTAGCTGTACAACAGCCTTAATAAATATTGTTGAGGAGATTCGTGGACAGTTGAATGACAGTAAAGTTACATTTTTAACACTTCTCGATCACAGTAAAGCTTTTGATACGATATTCTTTGTACCAAGCTGAGCAATATTTATAATTTCTCGAAAACTGCGATAAAACTGCTAATATCATATCTAGCAAATCGATCCCAAGCATTTGTCTTTGGCTCATCTATTTTCCAATTCAAGCTTCTAACACGTGGCGTTCCCCAAGGATCTGTGTTAGGACCTCTCTTGTTTTCTGTCTATATAAATGACTTTCTAAATGTACTGTCTAAGTGTAATGTCCATATGTATGCTGACGATGTACAGATATATGTTAGTCGCCCGTTGGTAGAAATTAATGAGTGTATAGTTGATTGTAATGATGAGCTAAACAAAATAGATAAGTGGGCCAAGCAAAATGAACTGAGCTTAAATCCTACCAAATCGAAATGCATTGTGATTTACAAGAAGGCCCTTAGTACTGCTCAGCTGAGCCAACTCCAGATAAATGGAACTAAAATTGAATATGTTGATCATACTACTAATCTGGGCATAATTTTCAATAAAACGCTATCGTGGTGTAACCATATATCTAAGGCAATGGGACAAATCTTTGGCTATTAAGGCAACTTTCTATATGTCAAACGTTTTAACCTGTTCACATCAGATTACTCATAGCAAAAACGTATCTAATTCCTTCTCTTTTCTATGGTTTAGAAATTTTTGGCCACTGCAGTGTTGCTGATATGAGAAAACTCAATGTTGGCTTTAACTCGATTGCTCGATTCATATTCAATCGAAGAAGGTCGGATTCAATAACGCAATTGGCGAATACGATATTTAATCTAAGCCTTAAAGAGTGGATAGACTATAGAACTGTATTGTTTTTACATAAAATACTCACTTCGAAAGAGCTAGACTATCTTTTTAACAAAGCCAGAACATTCAACCTAATCTGTCCACGGACTAAGCTGTCTCATAATCATGCTAGCACTAATCCTCAAACCCAAAGCGCTTGGCTGAACGATCTGGTAGCTGGGGAATACCCGGGAAGCCAGGTGTATTAGGCTACGTGTAGAGGGTGCGAGGTGGTGAGTGACAGACGGTTCTTTGACCAAGTCGCCTAAAAACTAAACTTTTTATTTTTTAATTTTTTTGTATACCATCCCTTCAGTACCGCTCAGTACTGAATCAGTCCTGATTTGGAAAGGCCGGTACTGAAATCATGGCTGCCTTTACATGCATTTCAGCCATTAATTTAACACTGAGATTATGACCTTCTCTTCTTTGAGGCATGATTTCAGTACTGAACTCATGGGTTAGTTTCATGGGTAGTACTGAAAACAGTACTGAAATCAGTCATGAATTGGAGCAATTCCTACCTCTCAGGTCTGAATCAGCACTGACAAATTCAGTACTGAGGCGTTGAACTGCAGGGATACAATACATTTATATAAATTTAATTTATTCTATTTACAAAAAATAAAAAACTACTACTGCTACTACTACGACGTACTCGAACAACTAATTTTAGAGCAGGAGCCGGCAAAACACACATGCTCATTTTGGCGTTGCGTGAGGGTGTTTAACAACGCGAGAGCGCGCTCATTTAGCATTTCTTTGTTGTTGCAAAAGAGAGCAGTATAAGCACGTATACTGTCGGTGTGTTGACGTCGCTGCCGCAGAGCAAAGTCGTATACACTTCAGATAGGGAGGCTCCGGACTCTGTTTTAGAGTGAGTGTTTGTGACTGTGTGACTGTTGTGGCATTTCAACCAAGGAGGTATGCGATCAGACTTGGCTAGTGTGTCGCCATAAATGCACTGATATTTCTTGATTTAATTTCCTAATCGAATCAAGAGTGACCCTGTTTTAATTAGTGATTTAAATGCATTTTTTTCACAACATTTTTAGTCCATAATTAATTACCTTTTCCAAAAGTCGGCTTACAAAATTTCACCCACTTAAAAAAAAAAAAACATACTCATAAATTTTTGTGCTAAAAATATATTTGTTGCCAAATGTTTATTTACATATTTGCTGGTCTGCTGGCGCCACTTCCTGTTGCAAATTCTAATTAATTTATCATTTTGAAAGTAAATAGAAAACATAGACGGAAATTCAATATACGATTTTTTTCTCACTCTTCCTGTTTGTGTTTGAGTCCCTTCTGGCAACAAAACGGAAGCAACAATTTGACTTAGTGGCCATTTATCGTTTTCAAACCGAATGGAGTTAATGGCCATAAATATTTCTTAAACAGCCGAAGGCATTTTAATTTCCACAAAATTTGTGCCATTTAATAAGACAGTTTCTTTATACATTTTCAAGTTTTCTTTTATTATTTGCCAAAATCTTGAGTTAAGCTGACTTGAGATGGCAAAAACTTTTCCTCATCAAGAATAAGCCGAAATTTAAGTTTCACTTTTATTCTTTTTATGATGATAAATTTATTTCGTATTCTTATCAAAAATGTTCTATAAAAGAGTCTACAAAAAAAAGGAAAACTTTCGCCCAGCCAAAAAAAAAAAAGGAAGCAACAATGAACAGACGAGAAATACTTCAAGCTGTGCGTTTTCGTGAAAAATTTGCGGCATGCTGACCGCATTTAGAATGCGATGATGATGACTTTTGTCGATATTTTTCTGTGTGTGGATGTCAACCAAATATGTCGAATTTAATATGCAAAACTTATTAAACTTGGCCCCTTTGTGCGGCATTTTTTCATGTTGATTGCATACAAATTGTTCAATAAATTGAGCTTGACATTTGAGTTTTAAAAAAATCAATAAATCAACCTACATTTCTCAAAGAATCATCATTAGGCGATGAACTTAGACAAGATTCAATTGGCTGTGCCAACTAAATATTGTGTCCGGAATGGCGGTTAATACTTTCAAGTACTTTAATTCTATTAAACAATTCACATGGCAAATCTTCCTACTAAATCGTTTTTGCCATTTTAAACAATTGCCCCTACGAAATGCGCACAGCCGGCACTTGAAGCCTTCTCAAATATGTAAAATGCTCTCCCGGCCCATTTTTCTTTTGCGGGAGTCTTCAACTGGCAAAACATGCAAGACATGTGCCAAAAAGTTTTACAATATGCCTTTGGCTTTAGTCAAGATATACACAGCTAGAGGGTCCTCTCTTTCCTCGGTGGGCGTAAAAAGGGGCGTGTCTGTCTAAGTTGAGTAGCCTAGATGCTTAGACTTCAGAAAATAGTCCCACTTGCCAGCAGAAGCGCAGTTTATGCACAATTCTCGGCATTCAGTTAAGTTTTTGCAAAATAAAAATAAATTTTAAGATGTGAAGTGGCCTCCTCCTTATTTGTCTGTTTGTTTGCCAACAAAGCAGCCTCCCTAAAAGGCACATGACTTAAGGGCAAGAAGCTGCCTGGCGACAGACAAAATGGATAATTTGTAGGCAAGCCCGCTTATGCTTTCTTCTTGCTAGATGACAGCTGCTTGAAGTATTTAAATGGAATTTATTTGTTCCTTAATATTGCCATTTATTTGACTTGGCCGCAAGTACAGCTACTTCAATTGCAGGCTATTAAAAAGTTGTTGCACTACCACAAATCACCCTCCAATTCGCACAAAATAGATGTGTCTGACTTTGGTTTACGACCAAATTTGTGGCGAAACAAAATGTACATTTACTTCTAATGCGAAATACTAATAACTTGTTTCTGCTTTTATGTTGGTAAAATGTTATTTTCTCTTTTGTTTAGATTTTCTATTGAAGTTTTCATATTCATTACATTTGTGTTTGTTATTTTAGGGAATTTTGATGCTGTCTGGCGGGGTCATTTGTTTGGTTTAGCAAGAGTTTTTTTTTTTGTGAGGACATAGACGAAGTGGTTATGACTCTGTAATTCATAGGGAAACTCAATTCAAAACTAAAAAGTGCAAATAAATTTGCACAAATATTTCGACAAATTTGAACATTTTATTTGCTTTAAGTTGACCACAACTAGTGTTGGTAAACACTACACGACAGTGAGAAGAATTAATTAAAACAATGTGAACAGTACGAAAAAGTTACCAATTAAACTAGTTAGTTAAATGCATTTTATTCTTAGAAATGTTGATATCCAAAGCAATGGCACCAAAACGTCATAAGACTGTACTGCCGCTGAAGAAATGGTGGAGTACATACGGATGCATAGGAGCTTGGAGGTAAAACTAATTGCTTAAACGTAAATAAGCAATTTATGATAAATTTGATACAGAAACCAACAGCGCAGATATACTAAAAGATGCTGAAAGATACAAAAATCGATGCCTCTTCGACTATGGTGAAGGGAAAGTTACGCTATAAGCGAAAAATATTTTATGAGGCAAATGCTTGGTACAGGAATTAACAACGAGGATATAAATAGAACCCACAATCGACGGTATGGTTTATGCGTACATTTAACTAATATGCCACAGATTTAATGTGCGCGCACGCGGAGAAAGCTGCGGACGTTTATGTTCTCGAGTCGGCTCTCTTCAACGATAGCGGATCATTGCCATATATCGTGTCGGTGGAAGAACACGAGCCAGTTATTGATTTGCAAGATAATGAGAATGGTGATGCCCCAGGAAAGAAGGCAAAAACTGAGATTGAAAATTAAGCAGGTCGCTTGCAGTTACGCGAACGCCAGTTAGCACAAGATGAGGAAAGTTTTAAGGAGACTCCTCAATTTTCCTCAAAGCTGGAGTTGGAAAAGCGTCGAGTGCTACTTGAGGAGCAGGAATCCAACCAGGAACAAAGTTAAATTGACAACGAATTTGAGCTTAAAAAAATGGAGCTGATTAAAAGAAATAAATTGCTTAAATATAAACTTGATCTCAAGTAAAGAAAAATATACGGGGGTGCCACAGAAATCACTAGAGATTTTCGTATAAACGATTGTATTTCAAATTTAAACTGCTTGCATTAATATGTAAAGTGACACCAAAATGCTCGGTTGCTAGATCATATGGCGAAAGTAAAGCGGATTGAAAATGACTGTTCAAAGCCAAGTAGATTTGATTCGTCGTTCCCAAATCGCTCAAATTCACCATCTGATCTATTAACCGCAGATATACTTTTCACTTTACATATAAAATTAAGCAATTCAAATTGGAAATTTAAACGTTTATACCAAAATCTCTAGTGATTTCTGTGGCACCCCCCATAAACATTTATTCAAACATTAAATTATAAATTGCTTGTCAATTTTCTTCGTGGGTTGGTGTATTCCAAGGTGTGGACATCATGCGCGTTCTCTTCATTTGCAACGTCTGCTGGTATCCCCTCGAAATCACGATCAGTAATTAAGTAATTAAATGTAAAGTGCAGCATACGGTCACCCACTGGCAAAAAAATTGTTGGCTTCTTTTATCAGTAACTCTCACT
This sequence comes from Lordiphosa magnipectinata, assembly GCA_037044535.1. Lineage (NCBI taxonomy): Eukaryota > Metazoa > Arthropoda > Insecta > Diptera > Drosophilidae > Lordiphosa > Lordiphosa magnipectinata. The sequence goes on along the minus strand of JBAMBO010004137.1, from coordinate 18,440 downwards.
CGTCTTTCTTTAAGGCTGCAAAGCAATTTGCAATGCGCTCGCGATATTCAGTGTGACGTCTATTAAGACGGTTTTGATTTTCGACCACCATATGTTGTGAATTGTTTCGATATGGTGGAATCAAGAACTTAGAATCCCCTGTAATCCACTGTTCGCCACTAAAATGCATTTCGCTGGCTGCCTAGTCCACATATGCTGAACAATGTGAGATGGCAGCTGCAAAATGAATGGTAATGTCATTGAAGAACAATTATAATTTTACCATTCACCCCGCACACAGAGGCTATGCTTGCTTACACTTCTTTCTCTCCCTCTTCCTTTGTAATTTGTTAAATGTAATAGATGCACCACAGACGAAGAAAAAAAATTCCGCTGTATTGTGATTCAGGCGAAAAATACAAAAAAAATTGCGCGATCAGTTCACATTGTTGAACAAATGTGGAATAGGCTTTCTGGGGAAACCTCATTAAAGGAAAGCTTATTTCGGCTTGGCCGAAGTTTACAGTGCCGCTCAACTGAACAGGTTTGACTTTTTTAGGTTTGAAACGTATCTTTGCATAGCAAAAAAACCTCCATTTTTTTTGCCTCAACTGAATAGGTTTGACCACTAAAACTATTAAGCAAAAGTATATAAAGCAACATTTCAAGGCACTGGGTAATTTATATAATTAAGGACACTGTTTTAGCATTATTTAGTATTTGGTATGCGCACCCTTGTTCTTAATTATTTCAAACGTAAGGAATCATAAAATTTTTCAATTTCATTTAGTGAAATTGTTGACCAGGCTTTTTAAATTGCTTCAACTAGGGTCCCAGAGTCACTAAATTGTCTTCCTCCTTTGTATACGCTCCTGGACAAAAGTCCCCAAATGTTCTCGATAATGTTAATGTCAGGGGAGTAAGGCGGCCACTTGATCAATTTGACGTTTTGGTCTTTAATCCACTGTTTAACTATCCGAGCGGTATGGATGGGAGAGTTGTCATGTTGGTACGTTCATGGAATATGACCATAAATCTCCGAAAATTGGGGAAAAGCCTTTTGGAGCACAGTCTTGTACACATTTGCGTTCATCTTCGAGGTGACAAACTGGAGCTCGCATGTTCCATAAAACGATATGGCTCCCCACACCATTACTCCACCTGCACAAGAGTGAGGGCGACTTAAAAATCATTCTTCATTTCGCATATCGTGGAAATAGTAATTATAGCCATCCGGTCCATCGAGGTTGAACTCCTTTTCGTCGGAGAAGACCACCGTCTTCCACTCCTTGTTCCATGTCATGTGTTCTCGTGCAAATCGTTGTCGTTCTTCCTTACGAGCATCATTGAGAGGTGTTTTTTCTGTTATTTTCAATCTCTTCAAGTGTTTGGCGCTTCGAATAATTCGTTTTACCGTGGCCTCACTAGCATTTACGCCGCATTCTTCACTAATTTTACCAGCAGAAAGGTGGAAATTTAAGGCAGTTCGTAGGATAAGTCGCCACTCGGTTGCTGTTGTTGCATATTTTTTTCCTCTATTCATTTTCCATTTTGACTTCGACCGATTTTCTTGGCTATTTTATAGCCAAATTCAATATCGCCTTTAATTAGACCTTTTTCCAAATCGGTTGAAGGTTTTCCGCTACCCATTTTACAAAAAACTGATAGCAGTTGCTTTAAATTTTGGAATACAAAAGAATTCAACTCTTTTCAATCACGCAGTCAATCAAAAAGTGAAGTCAAAAGTGTCAAACCTATTTAGTTGAGCCAAAAAATATGGAGATTTTTTGTTATGTTTTTGAAAAAATAATAACCAAACTACTTTGCTATTTCACAAATGTCTGATTTCTTTATCCAACAAAATTTATTTCGCTTAAATCGAAGTGCTTGTTACAGAGATACAACGTTTCAAAACTAAAAAAAAGTCAAACCTATTCATTTGAGCGGCACAGTATGTACCCTTGTAGCTTGTGTAATTTACATAAATTAAGGCTTTAAATTATTTTCGTCGAACATTCTTAGCTGAGATTTTTCCAAACTCAGAAATAGATGGAGTTACTACTCTGACCATTTGTTCGCCAGTTTGTTATATGGCAGCGATGCGATATATTCATCAGATTCGGATCAAACTCCCCAAAATTATGTTTAAGCTGCTAATATTCATAACTAGAAAGTACGCTACCATTGAAAACAAGAAAGTTTTTCTCACTAGAACTACTTTTTCGACCGATAGTATCTATGGCAGCTATTAGTATAGTCATCCGATTTGGATCAAACTTGGCGGAATTGTGTGGTAGCATATAATATTGAACAAGAACAAGTTTGGAAGCAATAGCATTGAAAACAAAAGTTTTTCCTTCTAAGACTTTTTTCAGACCTATCTATTGTATAGCAGCTATACTATATAGTTGACCGATTTTCATCAAACCTGGTGGAATTGGGTAAAAGCATAAAAAACTTAAAAATACGGGGCTTGGGCACGTTTGCGTTGAAGACAAAAAAGTTTTTCCCACTAAAACTACTTTTTCGACTGATGGTTCCTATGGCAGCTATATGCTATAGTCAACCGATCCGGACGATTCCGACAAATGTGCAGCGTATTTGTACCAAAAGACTTTGTGCAAAGTTTGGTTAAGATAGCTTTAAAACATACGGAGGAGATAGCATAGAAACAGACTGACAGACGGACATGACTATATCAACTCAGCTCGTCATGCTGATCCAGAACATATATACTTTATGTGGTCGGAGATGCTTCCTTTTATGCTTTAAATTTTCTAAATAAATTTAATATACCCTCTACAAGGGTATAAAAACGAGCCTATGAACTATAACTCAAACTGGCGGTGTGGAAAATGGTTCAGGAAAGCTTCATTCAATGTCAAGCGGCATTTTCATAGTCGGAAGCGAATAAATAGAGGATAAATATCAAACTTATAGAACATTTGTATGATATTTAAAAGCATATGCGATGACACATATTTTGTATGGCCAAAAATGCAACAATATGCATTTAAAAAGAAACCGCGAGTTTCCGCCAATTAATTTCCGTGGTCCATCGATGACATTTTTTCCAAAATTTTTGGGGTGTATTTAGTACAATACTATGTACCTATACTAAACATTTTTACCCAAGTATTTATTATTTAAGTAAAAAGTAAATTTAATACTGGGTTTAAAGTGGATAGCAAATGGCGAAAGCTTGGAATTTAGCCTAGCGAAGCTGCAAACTGCATAAAACGCTCTAAAGCAAATCAAGCACCACACCTATACAAAGTCTCTAGAATTCACAAAGATGAGTATTGGTCATACAAGTGAGTGGAAAGAGAAATTTGAACGTGTAAGAGCGAAGAGTGCATAAAAAAAGACTCCAATCTTATGCATGAGCTTATGATAATGTTAAAAGTGTTGCGATGTCTTGATCACTCTGGTGCTTGTTGGTCTTATCTAAAGAAAATTTGTCAGCATTAGGTTTGGTTCTCTCATATTCCACCCTTTGTTAAATGAGAACTATTCCACAGCCTGCTGTGAATAACAATTGAAATGTCCAAATGTGCTCGGAAACATATTCTTATTGGGATTAATATTCCTGTTTTGTAAACAAAAGAAACCTAACTAACTTATATGCTTTGATTAGAAACAAAAAAATCAAGAACAATCATCATGTTTGAATAATAAAACTCGGGAAAAAAACATCATCAATAATTTTTACATAAAAAACTCCAATAATAAATTGAATTTTAGATTGATATAAAAAAAATCATTCAAAATTATTATAAACTAAGAAAAAAATTAAAAGCGCACAATTTTTTTTAATTAATATCCGAAATAAGAAATTATGGCCTATCTGAAAAGCTAAGCTCAGCAGTGTAGCTTTACAGTGAATACTTTCAAATTTCAAAACATCTGTTGTTTTCGTTAATATAATTTGCCCCTAACAGTGTGAACCGCAAATTATTAGCGCATTTCATAAGTGCATTTTCATTTTTAGTTTCATGTGGGAACACCAAATTTGATTTAAGCAAACATTTACAGTTCAAGACTAACTTAGCTTGACAATATTATAAAGTGGAATCTTTCATAACATTTTTAAGGTATCTTTCAGTTTCTGGTAAAAAAAAAATTAAGCCCCCTTAAAGGACAGCTGTTACTTGATTCTCCTGCATGGGCCATTAATCGAATCTTGTGACCCCATCAATTAAATATCAAAATGCCCTTTCAATCATAATGTAGAGCACGCAGCCATTTCATAGCCCAGACACAGCAACAAAAAAGGCAATCAGCAACAAATCCATAAGCATGACACAGCCATAAAAACTGACAAAGACAAAGACAACACAAGACCCATAAGCAGAGACACAAACATCCAGCCAAAAAACACCCGACACAAGTGACCCCTTGGCAAGACCGAAACCCAATGAACCCCAAAAGCCAAGTGGTTGGTTGGCTGTTGTCTACTTAGCAAGGGCTTCGCTTTGCCATGTTTGTGTTTTTGCTTCAAAAGAAAACAACACCAGTTCATTGTCTTTATTATGATCATTCTCGCGAACTGCTGAAATGCCAGTCAATGATAGACCGCATGCCAACAACATAAAAACTCATTAGATGCCAACTCAACGGGTTGGTTATTTCAGCAAATATTCAGTGACCGCTGTGTTTAAATTAAAAGCACTGCGTAATGAAGGATAATTGCGAATTCGACTCTTACTCACATTTGCATACGCTCCCATTGCGCTGTTGTGTCCAAAAACGTACATATAATTTCGTCGATTGACATCCGCATGGAACAGGCCCGTCTGCAGTAGTGGACCCACCACACGGGCATCGGAGAGTATGTCCAACACAACGTCGCGATGCTCCAAATTAGTGGCCTTAATCGGATTGTTGTACATGTCCTGGTATCTGCGAAATGCACGTAAACAAAAAAAAAATGAAAGCAAAGATAAACTTCATGGCAACGAGGCGTATGCGTAATGAGCATGGTTTAACATTCGATGTGCTGTTTTTGCTGACTCATATAGGGTTTAATTACATGGGCTTTTGTTGGAGAGCAACTAGTACAAAAGAGTTGACTATGAAAACCACAAAAACCACTCCCGAGTCCATTGAGTCCAAAAAATTTGATTGGTTTGTGAATTTTAAATGGTAATTGAAAGATTTTGATTGCTATTGTTCAAAAAAGAGGAAGAAATTTGCACAAGCCCATCATGAGGTTCCTAACCATATTACAGTTCTGTTTAAAGTATTAGCTAAATAAGCTCATAAGTTGTTAAAAAGTATGAAAATTCGATTTCAAGCAATTGCTCGAGTTACTGCAACTTAATCATTCAAATAAACGATAGCCTGATATACAGCTTATAAATGTAAATGGTAATTTTTTAAGCGTTTGTTTTTTGAAAATTTAAAAGAAGAACAGAAAATTTGCACAAGTGTATGAAATATTTATTTCGAGCGATACATCAGTGAATTCCATTTACTTTATACAGAATATTTCATGTAAATGTTACCCGCGGCTACGCCTGATACTTTGTCCAGCATTACGGCCGATATCTTACCTATGGCAGCTGTAATGTTGTCTTCCAGGAATGCAATACACAAGAGACTTAACGTAGCCCCACAGCAGAGGTACCTACAGCATACGCGCACAGCGCGCATTCATTGCAGTTTTGTGCATAGCAACAACAACTTCGTATGCTTTCGCTCTTCTCTTTCTTTGATTCGTATCAAACATATTAGTATCATATAAATATATAGTTTGGCTACGATAGCATTGAAAATGAAAAGTTTTTCTTACTTAGAATTTTTTCAGACCTACCTTCTCTATGGCAGATATACTATATAATTGTCCGATCTTTTTATGATTTGTGAAATTATTAAGCATATAAAACTTCCAAGTACGAATCTTGTGGACGTTGGCATTGAAAAAAAAAACGTTTTTCTCACAAAAACTACTTTTTCGACAGATCGTTCCTATGGCAGCTATATGCTATAGTCATCCGATTTGGATCAAACTTGGCAGAATTGTGTGGTAGCATGGAGTATTGATCAAAAACAAGTTTGGGAGCGATATTGAAATCAAAGAAGTTTTTTTCCTCTAAAGACTTTTTTTCAGACCTATCTTTTGTATGGCAGCTACACTATATGGTTGTTCGATTATCATTAAACTTGGTGAAATTAAGTGAAAGCATGGAAAACTTCCAAATACAAAGACTAGGAACGTTTGAATTGAAACAAATAAGTTTTTCTCACTCAAAATATTTTGTTGACTGATCGTTCCTTTGGCAGCTATATGCTATAATCAACCGATCCAGCTGGGTCCGCCAAATGTGCTGCGTATTTGTACCTAAAGGCTTCGTGTAAAGTTTGATTAAGATAGCTTTAAAACTTACGAAGGAGATAGCATAGAAACAGACGGACGAACAGACATAGGTCTTCATGCTGATCGAGAATATATATACTTTATATGGTCCTTCTATGCTACCCTCTGCAATGGTATAAATATGTATTGGTATTGACATCGTGTGCATCAGACAGCCAGGAGCACACACAAACATTATTCGGCAATAAGCCTTTTACTATTTCTATTTCTTGTGTTTGTTGTTGTTTTAGAATCATTTTCTTCATTTGTATTGCTATTTATGCCGCTGTTTGCTGGCTCTGGACGCCTCTGATCTGCAATATGAGTTGAGATCATAGCTCGCAAGTAACTGTTGACACTTTTTCGTTGTCTGCAAATAAGTGTCTTTCACTCACACAATAAAAAAGACTCAGACTTAGCTCGCTCGCGCTCTGAGCAAGACAGTTATTTCTGTTTTCTTTTCGCTCAAGACAAACACTGATCGTTTGCTTGAGTTAAATGAAGCAAATTGTCTTTTGAGTATGTATTGGTAAACACGCGATTGTTGCGTTCTTTTTGTTTGCATTATACATATTAGTTGCGTTTTAAATTCAGCGTGTGCGGAGCATTATATTTTTTGCGAAATGGGAAAAGACGAAAATAAAAAAGTTCATAATTTTTTTAGATTTGTTGTGGAAGAAAATAAATCTATATGTAATGTTTGCGGTATTAAAATGTCTGGGACATATTTAACAAATTTAAGACGGCATTTGACATTAAAACATGCTGACATTTTTAATGAGTGGAGCAAGAGCGGGGACTCCCAAGTACAAGAAAGTGTAAAAAAAAGGAAAATATCATACCACACGAGTGAAGAATCCATTGTTTCTTCAATTATTAAAATAGTGACTACGGATGGAAAACCATTTCTTTTTCTGGACAGTGAAGGCTTTAAGGATATAATGGATCCAATTTATAGTTCACTAGGCATGAACCCAATAACCTCGCGCAATGTAATAAATTTTGTAAAAGTCAAAGAGCAGTCAATTAAAGAAAACATAAAGGCTTTAGTTAACGAAAAACTGGTGTCGCTCAAAATCGATGTTGCCACTAGAATGGATAAATCCATTTTAGGTGTAAATTTGCAATTAATCGATGCAAGCCTTTATACAACTGAGATCGTTGTAAAAACGTTGGGCATGATCCAACTCGCGGATTCCCACACAGGTGTATACATTAAGAAGAAAATTTTAGAAATTTTAAAGGATTATGAAATAAAAGTGGATAAAATTTTCAAGTAAAATTTGAATTACAGAAAATATATGTATGTTTTAAAATAATATTACATTTATGCATACAGCATAACATCTGACAACGGAAGAAATATGATAAAAGCAGTTCAACTTTTAAACGATGCTACAGAGGAATCTCTTTTTAACGATGATACGCATGGTGAAACTGTTATGGATGAACTAGACACATTGATTTGGCCAATATTCACCTAGTGAGATGTGCAGCACACACGTTGCAATTGTGTGTAATTGATGTACATAAGGTGAACGAGATTAACGATAAAATTTGTTCTTTTCGCACATTATGCAAAATGCTGCGCACAGAAACTAATAGGTAAGTAATGTTTAGTTGTTTCATAAATATATATAAATACATCTTTGTATATATGTTATCTGTACAGACGTTTATTAATCGAACACAAAAAAAACATACCATCGCTTGACGTCATAACAAGATGGAATTCAACTTATTTGATGATGACAAAATTGGTTGATTTAAAGGAGTTTCTGACTACCCAGTCTTATTTTTATGTTGATGCTGATTGGGACTGGATGGAGTCTTATATTGACGCCTTTAAGGAAACATATGAAGCTACTCTAAAGTTACAAGATAAAAATCTAGTTTTTAGTGAGTTTTTCATTATTTGGATGGAACTTAAATTGGCATGCGATAATAGTCAAAATTTCATAAAAAAGAAACTATTGGCCCAGATTAAGATAAGAGAGATAAAACTTTTAGAAAATGAAGCATTGTTAGCTGCGATTTTCATGGACCCAAGAGTTAATTGCATATTGAGTAATGATCAAAAACGGCTGGCAAAGCTAAATTTAAAAAAAATTGCATATTGGTTATTCGAGTTAAAGAATGTAAGTTGCAAAATGGTTAAAATTGTTGTCCTGTTTCATTTATGTTTCATGTTAGTAGTTACTTATATTAACAGTTAAAATTGTCTTTGTGGAAAACTAATACAAAACTAAAATCAAAGAAAGATGTTAAAATTATTATCGCTCTTATATTACAGGCAGCACAAAATGTTCCAGCGCTTGAAGCTACTGCTTCTGAAGATATGGACTTATCATTATCTTCAACTTTTTCGATTGCATCCTCGGCTGAAGAGAAGACGCTCTTGTCGGCATATTTGGATGATGTCCAGACAGTGACAGAAATCAAAGAAGGTAATGTATCTGCAAAACTTATAAAAATTTATGCTGACATATGCTGAGCGAAAACCGCTTCGAAACAAAAAAAAGACAGCCGCTCAGAGAGAGATCGTGTCTGCACAATCTTTTCGGTTATGTTACGAAGCAGAGCATATTAGAAAAAACGATAAACTGTCATTTGCGAGCTATGGTTGAGATACACCTTAAGTCTAACGCTTGTACTGTACTTATTAATTCACACTCGAACTGCTGTTGAAGCTTTTCCATTCGCTTGTCTTTTCATACTGTCACAACAATTTGTGGAACATTGTTTATCTTTCCAGTGCAACTAACTGCTTGCGTTTGAACGCAAGTGTTGAGAGCACCCAAAAATAGATTACCCGTCAAACGGAAGGCTACATTTGTACGCAATTAAGATTGTATAATGCATTGCATGGTGCCAACCAAAATATGTATTAAAAGAGACCAAGATACGATGATGGAAGAGGCGCAAGTCACTCATACACAAAGTGTTTTTGTGTATTATTCAACATATTGCGGTGAATGGTAACATTATTGTGCCCCAATTTCCTTCCTTTTCCTTTTTTTTTTTGTATTTAAAGTAATTTAATAATTTTCCCTACTTTCTTGTCACTTTTAATTTAATTTGTGAAAATCTTGGAATTTTGCCTGTGAAGTATGGCCAACTTAAGGCAGCTCAGCGTGAAACTATTATGGCGCAGCGGGTTACAGAAAAACTAAATATCGCCTCTGGGCTTGGGTTTTGGCTTTTACATATGTACGAAAACACGTACGTACGTATATGCTCGTATGTGTTTGTACATGTCAAGCACAACACTTGGCCTTTTGCTAGCAGCTGTTGAGGCAGGTACAACATGGCATGGACAAGCACACACACACACACACACACACTCATGCACACGCATAGAGAGAGCAGGCGCGTTTTTCAACGTCTCCTTTGGCCTGGCCTAATGTACAAATAAATAGAGCCATATTCTCCACATTTTCGCCTTATATTTTCTTTTACGTTTTTTTTCCTGTTTTGGTTTTGGCTTGTTTGTGTTTTTGTGGCATGTTATGCATTTTATTGTCGGCTACTTAAGTTATGCAATTTGACCTCAATATAAACCCCCAGGGGGTAGGAAAAGAGACACTCATGAATGCTACTCTAGCCTCTTTGAGCTGAGAGTGCTGGTGAAAAAGAAAGAGGATGTTTGCACATTTGTCACGACAACGGAATCGTAGCTGTCTTATTTGTATTCTTTGAATTTCAGATTTTCTTTTAAAAAATTAACAAGAAAAACATATTTTAGGTAAAATTTTCAGTGACTTATTACACATTATTTAAGATTATATCCCCACACTTTGTGACAATTTGTTATAACAATACACACACATCTCCCCGCACCACCATCACCACCACCACCACCACCGTCCTAAGCGCCACCCACTTAATTAAAAATGTGTGTGCAAAGCGAATCATGATAATTCGAAAGAGAAAAACTTTTTCTGCTCTTTGGCCATAAAATTCATCAGAATGTGACAAAGCAAATCTAATTTGGAAATCAAGCGAAAATCACGCGACAGACAAACACACAAATTTTGCATGCAAACCAGCACAAATGCTTAATTAAAAGTTTGTTGTCCAACAAAAGAAAGCCAAAAACAGCAGGGGAAAATGTTTTAGGTGGCCAACTTGAGGAGAAAGTTGCATAAACCAAAGCGCACCACAACAGTATAATTATATGTATATATGTACGTACGTATGTATGTATGTATGTGCGTTCATGTACGACAATGTTAGGTATCCGACCACAAAAAAGAGAAATGCCCAAAACATATGAAAACACTCAAAACTAACCGCAAAACACTCGAAACGTAAACACACAAACGCCTCCGGCAAATGGCAACCAAAAAATATGCACCACAAACAACACTCGAAAGTATGCAATGAAAAAAACACAAAGCAACAAAGCACCAAAGCAGCAGAAGAAGCGCCAAACGGAAGCAGTACAAAAGCGAAACAGCATCATTTGGTCTGATGTCACGCCCACACACCTTGGACTGGACACAACAAAGCGTTGACCATTCACAAAGAGTCTCACACCAATGTGCGATTCAATTTGTTTGGACTGATATTGAAACACCAGGCAACAAAATAAAGCGATTTTTTCAATTCAATTTCATTATGCACGAGGCCTTCTAGCGAGTATCAGAACCAGATGGGCCAGGTGGTCGGCAATATCACGCCATTTTCATGGGTGCCTAATGAACGCAACAAAAGAGGAGCGGACATAGGAAACTCCTACGAGTCATAGGAAACTACAGAGAGTGCGAGACCAAAGGCGAAATACTTCACCTAGCAACTGAACAAAAACGGCGGTTAAGAAGGCGTTGAATCAAAGGGCAGAATCAGTCGTGTCGAATGATGAAGCTACAGCAGCCAAGAAATGGAGTGAAGTGACGGGAATTTATCTGGATGTTGGTGACAGCATAATAGGTAAAATCCCCAGAGGTCACCTTCCTTGAATAAGCGAATGGACATGGGCTCTACTAAGTCAAGGAGCGAAAATAAGGCAGAAATTGCAGAATCCGAACTTACAAAGGTTGATCTGAAAACGGAGTACAAGAAATAGCCGATGAAAAGATGAAAGCTGAGCTCCCAATTAGCTAATATCTCACGACCGCTATGAACCAAATGAATAGATGGAGATCCCATTTTGCAATGGTTTTCAACTATGAGATATCCACGGCCGCATCTCGACTCTATACCGAATTGCCACAGATTTCAAGTTTCAGCGCCCACTAAGCTCGAAATCATAGCTGCCATCCAATCGCTGACCGAAGACAAAGCAGCTGGTGCTGACGGCATACCTGCGGAGTCTTCAAGTACCAAACGGGAACGGCGGTGGATTTACCATATCTGGTTATACAACGGTCATGGGAAGCTGAAGAGTTCTCCCCACGGAGTGGTTAGAGGGCATCTTGGTAAAAATCCCCAAAAAGAACGACCTACGCGAATGCGACAACTGGCGCAGGATCTGTGTGCTGTCCACCATTTCGAAACTCATAGCAAGAATCGTTTTGGCTTGCCTAAAAGACACCATAATGAACAACATAAGCGACGAGCAAACCGGGTTCAGAAAAAGCTTGTCGTGCACGGATCATATAAACAGTGTACGCATGCTGATTGAGCAATGCACGGAATAAAGATCAAACCTACGCATGACTTTCGTAGACTTCGCAAAAGCCTTTGACAGCGTAAGCTGGGAGTGCATATGGCAAGGGTAGCGAAGAAACGACATACGACAGCGCCCAGTGTAGAGTACTTCATAGTAGAAAGCTCTCGCATCCTTTTCCGGTACAAAGTGGCGTTCGACAGGGTTGTGCTCTGTCTCCCATCCTGTTTATAATGTTGGTTGCAGATGTGTTCTCCACTATGCGACCAGCACCCAACAACAGCGGCATTAGATGGACAATGACATTCACATTGCGGCATCTGGACTATGCAGACGATATATGCCTCCTCGCAAATAGGCTAAGAGACCTGGCAAATGCGCTTGGCACCTCAGCTCAATCGGCAGGCCTCAAAATCAACATGTCCAAAATAAAATGGTTCAGCTTCCGTTCCGCACAATCCCATGCGCTGAACAGCCCATAAATCAAGTCCAGCATTTTAGCTACCTGGTCAGCGTAGTCTCTGTGAATGTTAAAATTTACCCCTCCAATTTTCACTCAGGTGTGTGGTTTTCTCTAAAAGAGTAAGTATTAGTTGTATGGAATTTCTATATAGGGCTGTCAAAATTTTACTTTCGACCGAATGGATACAAAACAAGTTTTTTTTTGTAACAATTTTTCGGCAACTGTGCAGATTTTTCAAAAATTGAAATGAAAAGTAGGTAATATTTTTTTGTTATGTGAAACTTTGAAAATAAGTTTGGTGTTGATCTGATAAAAATCATAAAAGTTTCATACCACAGGTTTCCACCCATTTTCGATTATGGAACTAGATTTTAGAAAATTCAAAAGTCACATATTACATACTTTAGCATGTGTAGCTTTGAAAAAGAGTTTGGATCGTATCGCTCGAAAGCTAAACTATGCCCTTAGAACCTTGGCCACCCATTTTCCACAAAGGAGGGTGAATTTTCAGGAAGATTGGTATGCAGTTATTGTTGAATTTGATATAGATATTTGAAAAAGAGTTTAAACCTGATTGGATGATAAACAAAAAAGTTTCAAATACCAATTTTCCGCAAGTTTTTCGACTTTTTCCAAAATTTGAGAATCACATTTTTATACCCTTGTAGAGGGTGTATTTAAATTATTCAGATGTTTGTAACGCATAGAAGGGAGCATCTCTGACCACTTAAAGTATACATATTCTGGATCAGCAAGACGAGCTGAGTTCATATAGCGATGTCCGTCTGTCCGTCCGTCTGCCTGTCTGTTTCTATGCTTTCTCCTCCGTCAGTTTAAAAGCTAGGGTTGCCCAGAATGAGCTTACGAGCGCGTGAAAGCCAATACAAATGCACAAGATACAACGCAAGTGTAAGAACCAACTACAAGAAATAGGAAAAGAAACCCGATTTTTGTTTGTTTGTGCTCTCAGGCAACATTGTTGGATGCTTTTTAATTGGCCAGAGACATAGGAGAGAGAGAAGAGAGTCACATATGACGTTGTTGTTGCAGGTCTGTACGCGCTAACAGCAAAACCGTCATTCGGAAAGAAAGAGAGGAGGCATAAGAAATTGTTTTATGTTTTGACATAATGCCGCCAAGTTTGTATGAAAATCGGCCGACGTTTTTCGTATGCGCTGCGGGCTATGCCTTAGCGCAAATGTCAAAAACAAATGCGAGGCTTAGCGTGAATAGGCTTGGGCACCCCTGGTTTAAAAGCTATCGTTAACGAAACTTTGCTACAAAGTCAATATTATGGTGCAAAGACGCTGCACAGTTCTGCGGAAGCACGGCCTGAATCGGATGACTATAGCATATAGCTGCCATAGGAACTATCGGTCGAAAAAGTAGTTTTAGTTAGAAAAACTTTATTTTCTCCAAAGCGAACGTGCCCAAACCTCGTTTTTATAAGTTTCCAATGCTTTTACACAATTCCACCAAGTTTGATAAAAATCGGTCAACTATATGGGAAAGCTGCCATACAAAAGCTAGTTCTGAAAAAAGGTCTATGTAGGGAAAACTTTTTTGATTTCAATGCTATCGCTCCCAAACGTGTTATTGATCAATTTTATATGCTACCACACAATTCTGCCAATTTTGATCCAACCATCGCACATTGGGCCAGATTTCTGTTTGGGCGGCATAAAGTCAAAATTTTTATGGAAACAAATCGTGATGTTAATCAAATATGCTTAAAGAGCATACATTAGGCATATTAAATCTACTTAGCGTTTTGAAATCAGTGCAGACCTGGGTTTTTAGCAGGGCTGCAAAGTCAAGTGCTCGGTCAGCTGCTTGTTGTGTTAAAAAACCGAGAATCGGTCACTCAACTTTAAGCTTGTGACAATTTATCACCTGTGAGTAAAATTTGAATTTAAAATATGGAAATTAAAGGCAAAGGTATGTAGAATTTGAATACTAAAACAAATTGTGTGTTGTTCTTGTTAAATATTGTTTCTGTTTACCGTTTTGTTATCTGCTTATATAGAAAAAACCTAACCAACGTGCCCGTGAATTTGTGGAGTATAAACTATCTTTCTGACAATTTCTGACAAAAAGTAAATATGTAGAGTTTGACCTTAAAGTGTATTTCTCATCGTGTTATTCATGTTTGCGCACTTTCTCTTGATATTTACAGTTAAGTTTGAGTTCAGCCATGTAAAGCAGCGTTAATGTATGCAATGAAAACAACCGAAATGTCCGTGCAATTTCAAGCTGGATTTTTGAGCAGCTTAAGGAGCATGCAGTGAGCACAGAGCACTTTTAAAAAAATTAAAAAATATTGATACACGGTTTCCAAATAATAGATTCGTCTGAAATACCAGACGTGGGGAAAACGCTTCTGAAGCACGCAACAAGTGTAAACGGGACAGACGATCATATGCTCGACTAAACTAAAGAGCAATGGATTCCTTGGATCCTTTTCTATCCCACATCTTTCTCAAATCCAACAAAAAAATTTGCCAAAAGATGTAATTGAGCTATTAGAGTCGCTAAATTTGAAAATAAACTGCACTAACATTTCTCTAGACATAGACAGCGACTCTGATGCTGAAGTAGGCAGTGATTCCGATTGCTATTGAACTATATGTTGAGCTAGATGAAATTTAAATAGTCATTAATCAAGGATACACAAAATAGTAAGTGCTCTTTTGTGCGACATTTAATTTGTTTCTAAGCCAAAAAAAAAATATGAATACAGGATATATATACTATTCATAATTTAATGAATTTCAAATATAAATAAACATTGTAAAAATTACCTAAATTTTATATATAAACGTTCTCAATTTAGGTAACAGAAATGTACGATTTAAAAAAAGATAATTAACAGCAATTTAAGGCCCTCCTCTGGTCTACTGGCCGCCATTTTTACAAATTAAATTTTTTTTAAATGAATCAGCTTCGGGCCATAAAGGCATTCATAACAACCAATTTCCCGCCTTCCATTTTGCTTTCTGATAATACTGACTCCCGGAAAGCTGCGAACCATCAAACACGGTTGCCACACTTGGTATTTTTTTTCCTGTTGGTGCACTGGCACTTTTTTATTGGAATTGGCTCTTTTTCATTAAGCCCGAATATGACGTATAAATTCAAAGAGTTACAAAAATTATGCAAAGTAAAACCAGTCATAATTTTGGGAATAGCCGTGACAAGACGAATGTCCTTAGAAAAAGATATTGCGCGAGCTTGTTTGAGTAATTGGATGCTCCCCGACTACTCAGGTTTACCATGTAGAATGAGTACTAGAGATAAATTTTGCTGGTGCTTAACGAAAGTGCCCAAAAAGATACTTTATAATTTCAGTAGGAAATCACAGGGGTTAGAGCGAGACGGACATTTTCAACAAGGCCATTTTTTGCAACAGAGAAGATATATCGTATTTTTACTAACACCTTGTACCATATTTTCACATTTTCGATACAATCGCGCTTTTGGATGAAATGGACCAAAAACTATTAAACATATATGTAAATGGATCTTCCTTTAAGAAAATCGTAGAATTGTTTGGGATAATAATTTTAGTCTTTAGAAATAGTACTATACCATATTATCAAAGAGAGTCAAAATAAGGTGTAGCTCCTTCACAAAACGAGCCTAAAAAGGTTCAAAATTTAGATTGTAAGACCAAATTACCTAAAATCTAGACGTGATGGACCATTTTCGAAAACAGATTCGTGTTCAGCAAACGAAAATCATATCTATATCTATCCCACTCTTCAATATACTG
This sequence comes from Lordiphosa magnipectinata, assembly GCA_037044535.1. NCBI lineage: Eukaryota > Metazoa > Arthropoda > Insecta > Diptera > Drosophilidae > Lordiphosa > Lordiphosa magnipectinata. Next base: position 2,257 of record JBAMBO010004137.1, on the reverse strand, counting down.
GACTTTGTTGTTTGGCGTAATTCTCAAAACCTTTGTTACACATTCACTTTGGGTACGTTTTGCTTTTGTAATTGCACCGAAGATAGGAAATCAATGATCGTATACATGCAGGGCGCGAGTGAATGTATACAAAACGACACACATGCAATCGATTTCGTGTGTATGCGTCGAGTAGAACAAAAACCGGTTTTGATCTCTTCTTTGATTGGTGTTTGCGCGCGCAAGCAAACTGACCAACAACAATTTCACCTGATTTTGTTGTTGCCTTACCAAATTTCAATGAAATAAAAAAAAATTGTTCCCTTATTGATATTGGTGCTTTTCTTTGTGAGTATTGGTGAGTACTCTGCCGTATGCTGCACTAAGAATGTTTGACGAAAATCATTTAAAACTTTAAATTATATAAATTATACAACCTGCAAGGATTTATAAACTTCGATCGAGCCGAAGCAAGCTTTCTTCTATTTTTATATATTGTTTGATGTGTAACTTTGATAATGAGTTTGGAGCTAGTCGCTGGAAAGTAAACTTTCGCCCTTACAACATTGCCCACCCATTCTCCACTCAGGTGGGGAGGGGTTAATTTTCCGTAATATTTTCCATAAAATTTGCATAATTAATTAAATTTTCTTACTCCAAGTCAAATAATTGTTGTTATAAATGCCATTATTTGTGTGCCAGTGTAAAACCTTTCTGTCCTAACCTCCACCAACATCTTTACGCTGAACATAAGCCACACTCCCATTTAATTTCCGAAGAGCGTGTGTGACACTTTAAATATTTCCGCACTCAAACAAACACTTTGGTGTGTCGCTGTGTTTGTGTGTGGCACACAGACTTTTGGCTGCAGACTGCTACCAACACTTGACTGCACAGTTTTCTAGTGCCACACATATTTGGCATTCAGCTTCGACAGTGAATATAATGAATTTGTTGAGTGGAGAAGGTTTTGCTAATGAAGTATTTTTAAATAAAATGCAATTTAAATCCAAATGGCATTAAATGGGAATGTAGAGGTAATAGAGCCATGTCAGTTCACTTTCATTAAAGTTTAAGTAAAAGTTAGTTGAATTTTTTGTGTCAGCCATTTAACCAGCACGCAGGCAATATTACCATTATTGCCCTCAAGCCAAAAGTCAACCGCAAATATGCAGACTTTATTAGCATACCAAAAACATTTCTGACTAGGGATAAAATCAAAACCAACCCAAATAAAATACAAATCCATTAAATCGCCCTGAGTATCCAAAGGCAGGAGCACACACACACACATGTGTGCATAACTGAGCCACTTCCTTCAGTAACCAGCAAAGCGAAACGAATTGTATCTCTAGCAGGCGTTAATGTTAATGTGAGGGGGGTTCAAATGGAAGTTCACAGACCCCGAAACATAGATACAAGAGTTGCCCATTAAACGTACACCGCCGGGGAAATGGCACCCGAGTCGTGTGCCACTTGAGACCATAATTATAATGAGTGTGCACAAATCAAATGAAATGTTGCTTAATTGAAGAATAATTTAAATATTTACAACTCAGCAAAACTTAATTGTTAATTGTTTTGCGAGAGTTTTTGGTCAGCTTGGGCAACATAATATATTGCGTATACGCCATGAAACCCACGACATACCCAAGCCGTTTACTCCAAATTGCTTGGCCGCATGCTGTGGCCGCTTTGTGTGTTGTTGCAAACATATGCCAGCAACAACAACAACAACAACAACAACAATGGCCATGCCGCTGTACTGACAAACGATTATGAATAACTGTGCAGCGGCCAGCAGGGAAATGCGGGATATGCGAAACGAGTGTTGGGACCGAGCTTGTGAGTGTGCATATTTATGCCCTCTTACAATGCAATAAGCAACATTTTATTATGCTAAAGCACCAGCACACTAAACTGCAAAGTTGAGGAACAAGCTGAAGAAAGTTTTACTTGTGAACAAAGTGAACAGATTGTCTGTATGGCTATTTTAAGCGGGGACCCAAAGGTCAGATTGTTCATCTTCTAAATAGCTGCTAAGTGTTAGATAAATTCAATCAATTTACTCTTTGATTTGTATTCAATATTTCACTAAATTTTGAGGTTTTTATTTACACACTATTTGCACGGTTTTCTATTTACACACTGTTTACTATTTACAATGTCAATACATATTTTTTATTTGTTTATAACTTTAAAAATTAATATCTTTTAAACTATAAAAGTCGCCATTTTTTTTAAAACACCATAATTTAAGGTTTGTTTAGGGCAATAA